>JBBPBS010001075.1:3818804-3948109 GCA_037974835.1 Cicer judaicum | reverse complement strand
TTAATTTTAATTTAAATGTTATATAAAAAAATTTAATATAACAAATTTATTAGTGATAAATATATCTTTCGTGTGTGAATTTCTATCAATTTCTTTAGTGACTATTTTATAATAAAAAAGAAATATGAAAAATTAAACTATAAAAAAATTATTGTAAGAATATTATAATTACTCTAATTGTTATAATGATGATATTAAAAAAAACATTTACTTCAACTAATTCTTTAACAACAAACATTTATCTCATTTATGGTTTTTATATAAAGCTAAAATTAATAGACTGTACTTTATTTCCATCTTTATTTAAAAGATATAAAAACAAAGTTTGTAACAGAATTTATTAATGAAAAATATATAACCTGTGTTTAAATTGCACACTATAACAACATCTAATGACCCAGTTTCGAAAAAAACAATATAAAAATTATAAAATGAAATTGGAGAAATATGTGACGCTTATTGTATATCTCTTAGTATGTTGTCTTTCCATGTTTATATTTTTTTTTGGATACAATGTTCTTTTTTTCTATTATACATAAATTATTACGATATTAGTTTTTATTGGTGTGATATTTCTTTATTCAAGGTGAAACTATTTTCATGACCAAAACAATTTTGATGTGTACTAATAAAAAGTTATTGAAAAATGAAACTTTATGTTTTGAACGATTGATTAAAATTTATCCGACAATAAAATTTGAAATGGATTTTGGTTCCAATAAAAATTTAATAGTAAATTTGAAAATAGTATAGAGTTCATTTATGTATTTTTTGGTTGAAAATATGAAAACACAATAATTTTATAATAATTTATCATCATCTTTTTGTTTATGTATCTTTTAAGTTGTTTTGAGATATTACTCGAATTTTGTTTGTGAGATTCTAAATTGAATAATAATGTAAAAATTATTTCATGATTTCATTAATTCTATTAGGTATAAATAAAATTTCTATCAAAATATATAAATAAAATTTTATTGATTTAGAAAATCTGATAATTCTACCTGATAATTTTCAAATGAACTTAACATTTTGACATTATGATTTCATAGTGGTAAATTTATTTTTATTAATATATATATATATATATATATATATAAATTCAATAAGAAATTATTTTTTACAATTGAGTGATTTTCACAATGAAAATCATAGTTAGTCATATTTTATGTCACTTGCTACTTTTATCTTTACGGAAGTTATTTAAATTTACCAACATAAAATTATTGTATTAGATACCCATGCTACTGGTCCCTTTCATTGCATTCAAGGAAAGATGGTGGTCATTTGTGGGCAGCTTGGTTTCATGGGGGGTCATATGTGGTTGGTTGTTATCTGGGTCCTTGACAATCTCATCTTCCCCGTCATCAATTTGCAACATCATGACTTGACGGTTTGGGCATTTATGGGCTAGAGAAAATTTATCATCGCACCAATAACAGAGACCTTTTTCTCTTCTTAATTGCATTTCGGTTGGGGAAATGCGTTTGATATTAGGGTTTTGTTGGTTTGGGTTCATGGGTCGTGTTGGTGGGGTGGGGAGGAGAAGGGTGTATGGTGGTTTGTGATATTGGTCTGGTTTATTTGAATTGAAGATTGCTCTATGGGTGTAGGAGTTTAGAGGTGTGGATTTGTGTGGCTTGTGGGAGGATGAGTACTTATCTTCATAGACCTTATCAAGGGACACAGCTTTCACGATCGAGATAAGTGTGTGGATCATCACATCTCTTTTGATTTCAACATTCCAACCACTGATGAAACAATCCACCAATACATCATTGCTCAAGCCATAAACCCGATTAGCCAAAGAGGTAAAATGTAGATAGTAATCAGCCACAGTACCAGTTTGTTGCAACTTGAATAACGTTGCTCTTGGACATTCATAGATCGATGGTCCAAAATCCAGTTCTAGGGCACGGGTGAACTCAGCCCAAGAGTGAAAAGGGTGAGAACGTTGCATCATTTGGAACCAAGGGACTACGTCCTTGTCCAAGTGCACAGAAGAAATAGTTAATCAGTCCGGATCCGGTGTATCGTAATAATCACAAAACTTCTCTGCACGAAATATCCATTCTAGCACATTGTTTCCATCAAAACGCGGAAATTCGAGTTTAATGTTTCTCACCTGAAACGATTGTTTGTTTGAGTTACCGGCACCATGGGCTTTTCGTTATGGGCTCTGGTTTAGTAGCGTGTCAAGCGCGGATGTGATCTACGAAAACTTGCTTTTTGTGTTCATTTGCATCGCCTCCAGTTGTTCAAAGCGAGAGGAATTTGCAATTCCCAATCAGGCCATTTACTCGTGAATATCGTTGGAGAGTTTTTCGATTGCTTCAGTGTTGCGCTTGACGTCGAAACTGAGCTCTTTCAACCTTGTGTTTTCTGCCATGGTGAAATGAAAGCACCAAATGTAATGAACTAAATTCAAGAAGAAGAGTACAGAGATTGAGATTATTAATTTGGTTCTGAAATTCTAATCTAGAAGGGAGGCAAACGTACAAAAAAAACGCACTATTAAAAATATAACAGAGGAAGAAGGAAGAATTGATAGATTTAACCAATCATATCCCTTTTTGTTATCGACAACATTCCCTAAATACTAGATCTTGGGTGTACGTAGTCCTGCAGCCTTGAGCTAGTCATGCGATTTCTCATTCCCCTCTTGGCACCTGAATTCCCAGACCCACTCTAACAGAATCATTCTCTTGTGAGACCCCTTCATTTGGCTTAGAATGGATTATGCCTTCTTTCATTGCAAATACAATATTATGTTCGTGAAATTGTATTTTTCTCGGTCAACAAATTATACATTCATCTCACACTAAACAATTTAAATGAGAGATAAAGTATCATTTTAAGTTTTAAAAATATACCACATTATTTTGGTTTTTGACGCACAAATTATTTGGGTTACTGTTGACGTTATTTTAAAAAGAGCAATTAAATTTTTTGATAAGCAAAGCAACGTTTTGGTTTTTGGCTAGCAAGACAACGTTTTGTGCTGCTAAACATAAGTCAATTAATTCTTCATGTGTCAGTTAATTCATTTTTTTACTAATTCTTCATTTGTGATAACTTTTTGTGATAACAATTAAATGCGTTCAAATAATTAAAATATAAAATATTTATTAATTTATTAATAATAATATGCATCGACCACAAAATCATAGATTTAAAATTGACATATAATTTTGAATCCAAAGAACAAGAAGGGATTTTGAAATTATCATGGTTTGGGTCCCACACTCTCGCGGCCCTCCGATGTTCACAATTGTATTTTTTTTAACTAAAACAATCTTCAAAATTCTTCGCATAAAGGACATGTTACTTTTTAGCAGGAAATAAATAAAAATAAAATGAATGCGGATTCTCTACTTTATTGCGCTAACTGCTTATCTTTCAGTCATTTTGGCCCATAAAAAATATCCAAATATTGGGATCATGTCACATAAAGTTGACTTTTGTAACTCTTTAATTAACTTTATACTCCAAAATTGTTAAAAATCTAAAATTATTTTTAAAAGATTTCATTAATGAAATGATAAAAAAAATTACTTTAAAATCTCACACACTTATATTATTAAAAATTACACCACTAAAATTTTGAATAAAATATTTAAAATACTGAAAACAAAAAATTTAAATTTTTAAAATATTTAATAATTACATTTATCTTATCGAAAATTTCAATTTTTTAAAATATCTAATAGTTATTATACTTAACGTGAAATATAAAAATTTTGGTATATTATTTATTATTATTATTATTATTAATATTAATAATATTATTATTATTATTTTAAAATAAGGATAGAAAAAACACAATCAATATATATAAATTTAATTGAAATATTCACGACTTATCAAATTTTTTAGTGTCAAATCATGAGTAAGATAGGTCCGACAAATTTTTACTTCTTTAATCCTCATTAAAACAATAGAAAGAAAAAATATATATATCTATAAATATATATATATATATATATATAATTCTTTTATAAATATTATAAAAATAATATTCCAAAAAATAAGTGACAAATGAAATTTCGTGTAAATATTCCGAAAATAAAACTCACTTTCCAGAAAAGACAAATAATGGGAGCCAAGGCAACTTTTTGATTTTTACAGTTCATTAAGGGTACTTGGACATTACAAACATAATTTTTTTAACTATTACCGTCCTCTCCAGCCTTCGGAAGCCTTAACATCGAGCAAACACGATTACGAGAGGATACGTCCATAATTTGCATAAAAACCGCTCATTCAAATAGGCAATACATATAATTTTACATTTCATTATGTTAAAGAATAGGAGAAGAGTATCCACTAGATGGAGTTTTAAATATACCATGCAAATAGAATGATAAAACATGTAAAAAGTATCACTGCAGGTTGGTTTTGGAGACACCATATATTCTTAAACCTTAGAGCAAATATAAATCTAAGATAGAATTGTCTGTCAAAGCAATTCTCTGCCTGTCAACTTTGCCGTATCCTCTCTTGTAGATCAATTCCCTGACACTCTTCAGGTTAGGATACCTGAAATAATAACAAACAGTGTTAATCTAAATAATTTGTGATTTTGTATACCCGAATGTAACATAAGGCTCGACTCTGTGGAGCATGTTCACGGTGGCTTTGTTGACCTTGAGAAAGACACCATTAAAAATCTGCAGACAAAAAGGAAATTGAGAAATAAGGCTACACTTCAATATTGAATGGAGTCTTGGACATGGATAATTTAAGGAAATGGAAAAGGAGATCTAGAAGACAAAAATAAGAAAAACTAAAGTCAAATTGTTCAAGGTAATTTATTTGGTAATTCGTTAAATATTGTTGTCTAATATGACCCACTTACACAAGCACATATACCTGAGGCAGCAAACTACACTTACTCACACGTGTCATTGGCAGTAGGCGTTTACTTAATAAAAAAAAGAAGAGTAGTATCACGATAGATGATTTCATGTTTAAGTTGTGGATATCATTATATATCTCATGGTAGTATTTTGATCAATAACACTATTTTGTTATAGTGACTTGAGAGTTTTCATATGAAAACTGGGTAACTAATAAATTACAAGAAAGTTGAGATGTATAAATCAGAGAAACGGGTGAAAAAATCAGAGCTCCTTAGAGTTTTGTTTTGTATATTCCATTTTGATTCTCACATCCAAAATCAAATTCCCTTATGGTTGCTTCCATGATTTTTGGTAAATTAATTTTCATTCTGTTAATTTTTCAATCAATATTATATATATATATATATAGGGACTTATATGATAATTGAAAATTATTTTGATATTATCACATTAAATCACCAAAAGTCTAATGACATGTCATTTATAAGTAAGTTCGACTATATTTTTAATTTAACACCACCAAATTTTGAAGTTTTATATTTTTATTTTATTTTAAATAATTAGTATTTATCTATTAAACTATATAAAAAAAAAAATCAAGCTTATTCTCTCTGTTTGTTATCTCTCTGTTGTTATTCATTGTCTCCCTTTGTTGTTCTTCATCATCGCCCTCTACCCTTCTGCATCGTCTATCTTCGTCATTAGGTCATTAAGAATCAAAGACGAACTAAGAAACAACAGCGCGACAATAACACTCCATGATTGACAACAGCGGCGCAAATATGAACAAATTATAGTGAAATATAGTAGGGATCTTATCGTAGTGGTGGAAGAACATGGAGTATTTTTCTAACGACGATTGAAGGACGAAGATGGATGTCGATTTTCTTTTGTAGTGGAACTGTTGCCCGACAGGAAGGAAAGAAGTTTTGAAATTCTAAGTTGATAATAATTTAAATTTTAATAAAAATAAAATTATATAAAAAAAGTAATTTATTAAATTTAAGAAAATTAAATTGAAAATATAATTATAACGATACAAATAATTTAGTCAACTTAATGTATAAATATCAACATCTTTATTTTTTAAGAGTAACATAAAAATTATATATATATATATATATATATATATATATATATATATTATAAAGATAATCATAATTTTTACAAATAACAATAGTTCATGTTAATTTCATAAATCAATCTCATAAAGTTAATTAAGTATTTATGTCACAATTACAGATCAATTTTTCGCATTTATAATGGCGTGCTTGATTTGTTTTTTTACAAAAATTAACTTGTTGGTAACAAATAAAATATGAATAATCATAAAGGTATTTTTATCTTTTGAAAAATAACATCATTTTCATTTCTCTTCACAATTTTTATCCAATCAAACGCACACAAATTTCTGACTTCTATTTCTCACATTTTTATCCTATACCAAATGATATTATAAATTTATTATATTTAGGCAACTTCTTCTCACAACAACAAAATGCACTCTAAATGATCATTCGGTCAAAATAGCATGGTTGCGGTGTTTAAAAGAATGCACTAATTCAATTCCGTGACTAATTATCTCATGCAAGTTTTGTTCTTATAATAATCTATTTGCGGTTGTTTTCCAATACATTTATTAAATATGTACGAGGATATACACAGAGTTAGGTTGAGTTTAAATTTAATGCTAGAATTGATTAATTTTATTTGAGATAGATTAAACTTTGATTTATGATTTTTCCTTTAAATTTAAACTAAAGGGTTGGGTTGAGTTCACGGATAATAAATAAAATTATTTAAAAATATAATTAAATTTAAATATTTGAACATCTAAAAAATTATAGTATTATATTGTAATATATTATTTAATATTTAAAATACATCTATAAATATAATAAAATATTTAAAATATATCTATAAATACAATAAAATATTTAAATTAATTAAATTAGTAATAAATTTTCAATCATAGTCCAACAACTAAATTTTAATTTTACATCAATAATAAAAAATAATAAAAATATAGATGTCGCGTCATTAAATTGGGTTTGCAAGTTCATTGAACTCAAAAAGTTAAACTTGATACTCGAATCCAACATAATTAGGTTTTAATTGATTAGTTCGAGTTAAATTCGAACTTAAATGAATTTGATCAAAATGCAAATTGGATTGGATTGCATTGAGTGACTGGGTTTGCGTACTCGTGATAGCACGGGGAAAGCAGCTGAAGAGGTTTTAGTACAAAAGTTCAAACATTTTACCTCATTAAACTTTTATTCTACAATTTAATAAAATTTCAATTTTATCATTTTTTTAAGTTAATTTTCGAATTACAATTTTAAATATTCTAAAATACATTTATATTTTGAAATTTTATTTTTAAAATTTTCAAAAAACCAAATTGAATATTTTGGTGCAGAAAAAAATTATTTAAATTTTTTTTTTTGTATAAAACGTGGGTGTAAAAATATAAATGTGAGGTCCAACGTAAAAGTTTCCAGAAGTGATGATGGACCCATATATATGAGGCCCATTTTCAAAATTCCCACATTTCCTCACTACGAAAACTGGTAATGTTGAAGGATAAAAAAAAAGGAAAACTAGTAATAAGGCAGAGCCAGAACACATGGCAAATCTGTATTGGTTAATTTCGCGTGGAATCGCAAATCGAGTTAAATTTTATTTCGCCTATTAATAAGTTACGGGGGTTTACAAGTCAAACGCAGTCGTTTAAAACTTCACCAAACTCGAAAATTGTCTCAGATTACCGAATCCGACGAAATCATTCACCGGAATTCCTCATTCAGGTTCGTTTTCAACTTCTCTTTTGCGGTTTTTTTAATTGAATTATGAAAATTGATTGTTTGTTGATTTGAGGTTTCATGCTATTATGGTTATTGGTTATAGTGGTAGGACTAGGGTTTGCAGATCTTGAATTTTGCTTGTAGTTTTCTACTTTTCAATGGTTTGGTTGAATTTAATGTGTTTCTGAACTGGATTAAAGTTTCTGTAATATATGAACTTGAAAGAAGTGGTAGGATAATTAAATCAATATTTAGATCACAGTCAAATTTCTGTTGTTGCTTATGTGATTGTGTCATTTTTTTTAATTCGAAATAGATCAAGTTTTGCCTCAAGATTTAAACTGTTTTCAAATTGATATGAAAAGTAAAATTGTATATTTATTGAATTAAATTTTGACAAGGTTTTGCATGTGAGTTTTAAAGTCACTTTGAACACAATTCTCCAAAAGACAAGAACTTGTGGATAATTTAGATTACAATAATATTATTCAATGTTTTAATGTTGTGATCCTTAATATTGTGGAGAATTGGGATCATATGCGTGCCCTTTGGTCATAAAGACATTAAAAATGCAGATCTTGTTTGTGTTGAGTTTGGATGAACCGTTGTTCAAGCGTTGAAGCTCTATAGCATAGCTTTTGCCAAATTTGCGGAGGCCCAAGTTGATCTTGACAAACAACTATGAGTTTTCTTATATGTTAAAATCAGTTTCTGTGTCATTTTATTTTTTCAAAATCACATGTAAGTATATCAGAATTTCGTTAGATGAGAAACAATAAACATTTTTTTAATTGTAAAGAAACTTTTGTACATTGGGTCTTAGTTTTTGATATTAAAAGCGTATAAATTTGTGTTTCAGAAAGTTTTTGATATTAAAAGTGTATGAATTTGTGTTTCAGAAAATGGCTTTAGGTGGAGGAGGTCCCCAAAGAGGAAGTGCAGCGGCTACCGCAAGCATGAGGAGAAGGAAAACAGCAGGTGGTGGAGCCTCTGGCGGAGCAGCTGGAACTATGCTTCAATTTTACACCGATGATGCTCCTGGTCTCAAAATCTCCCCTAATGTGGTTCTTGTAATGAGCATTGGCTTTATTGCTTTTGTTGCCATCCTTCATGTGATGGGCAAGCTTTATTTTGTGCGCAGGGAGGCTTAATAGATATAAAGTCAAGAAGTTGGGTTTATTTTTGTACTTTAAATATACACAATATACACTTACTCTGTTAATGAACTTAGATTTCTGTTGCTTGACCCCCATAACCGCTTCTGATATTATATTTCTTTTTGTTCTTTTGGTACAATCTGATATTATTTTTATGTTTAACAAGTGATTGATGTTAGCTTTTTTTTATATATTGTTCCTAGAAGTATTATAAGTGCTAGAAACATTTAATGATACACAAGAAAATCATAAATTTTAATTAATAATCAAATCACAACCGTAGAGATTGTTTCAAAATATATTTTTCCTCAATAATTCAAAACACAATTTTCAATGTTCTAAATATTTCTATCATGCAATACATAATTGAGAAATAAGAATCAACAAAGGCATACTCACACCATCTAATCTAGACAAACTTACTTTGAAATCACTCAAAATACTAAGTCTTATTTAAGATCTAAGAGCGTCTTACAATTATATGTCACTATTTTATCTTAATTATCTAACTTTATATTCAATCATAACCTATAAATCAAATAGACCTGAAGAGTATATACCAAATTGCACCTATCATACTTTTAGTTATGTTATTGTATTGGATATGTAGGTTTTTTTTTTCTCATAGATTTTTAAGTCTCAAAATGTGCACCAAGCCACCTTTGTTTTTTAGTTTTCGTTTAACTTCATTTGAAAAAAGCCATGTGAATGATATAATGTTAACATTGGTGAGGTTGAAAATTCAAACAAGCTTTTATTTTGTTAAAATTATTTTTTTAATTAATGTTGTATAAATATAAAAACTCCAACACTAAATTAATTTTGCGGTTTTTATTTTTGAACGTGTCGTGAGTCTTCTATTTACTCCGTCTCAATGTACGAATGTACTGAGATATTTCTAAAAAAAATGTTGGATATTAATCTCTATTTTTAATAAAGAAAGAAAAAAACCTCCATATAATCAATATCCAACAAAAACATAATTTATAATATTTTGATATCCAAATAAACCACTATAATATATATTCTTCTTAAAATTTTAGCATATACCCAACATAAAGTAAGTAAGAACATCTTTTATAAATAATAAAAAAAAATAGAGTAAGAACATAAAAGGTCTACTTCTTTTGGAACCTAGTCGACCCTACTTATGTTCTTATTATTTTCTGTTGCAAAATATTAATTTCTAAACATAAATAAAAAGAAAAGTTGTCTAACACCCCCAATTTTTGTTTATTTATTTTTAAGTCTTGTGTGTTATTTGATATTTATTTGAATCTTTAAATATCATATTTTGTTTATTTATTTTTAAGTCTTGTGTGTTATTTGATATTTGTTTGAATCATTAAATATCATATTTTGTTTATTTATTTTTAAGTCTTGTGTGTTATGTGATATTTGTTTGAATCTTTAAATATCAATATATGATAGTTAGAAATCATTAACTAGTTATTTTGAAACAACAAATGATTAGATTTGCAACGATAATCTACTAAACCTTCTGCTAGTCAATTAGAGTGTCCCACTAATCAATTATTATGAGTGTATTTGAATAGTTATCATATTTTTCTTTTGTTAATCAATTAGGTCATAATTTTATCGATTATATTAAACAGGATCATTAATAAAATCGTTCTCACTATTTTTAGGTTGGGTTTGTATTTGAAACTCTTGTTTTTATCATCAAAACTGAACCTTAATTTAAAATTACACCCATTAAGAATCAGAAAATCAAATGTGTCATTCAAGTGGCCATTATTTCAAAAGTCAAACAAAAACATTTAAACACTCATACTTTTTCCATTGTTGATCACTTTTAAATTTCGTTGTCGCCATAGAAGTGTGGAGAACTATTCAGTAATTGTTTGTTGGTGAATAGTAATCTTAATGTGGAGAACACTTGTTTTTCCATTCTATTTAATTCTATTATAAGAAATAATAATCTTTTTGTGAAGTCCAATAATAATCTTTTCATAAATTCATTCAATTAAGCATTTTCATTTATTTCATAATTCAAGTGAAATTGACTCCATAGTATAATAGATAGATAGAGTTGTTAATTTAACGAGAGATGTATCATAATCCTTATTAGGGCTCAGTATCATTGTTAGTGTTGTGTTGCTTATACGGTTAACTATGTTAATCCATCTGATCTATCATAACTCGCTCATTTTAAGCTTATGAGTATAACCGTTTGTTCCCACTTGTGGCTACTGGAACTTTGAAGAGATCAACGTGGTTGAGAGACATTAATTTACTTGAAAGAAAAGTGTTGGATAGTGAGAGAAGTGGGTTCTCGGAGACTTCTGAGCAAGGGAGAAAGGGAATCAAATACTAATTCAGTGAAATCAACGTAGCAAATTGTATGGAATATATTTCAACGCACTGCAGGAAATGAGCTAAATATTTCCATCTGCTCAAGCATCATTCAAATTAACACGATACAAATCTTTTCAAACAAAACTGGAATTAACAAAAACCATTTCTAAAACTCAATAATTAAGCTTAAACATGATATGCAAAAAAAAACTAATTCATTCTTCTAATGAGTTCGTTGATGTAATCTTCCCTGTTGCCAGCATCACCACCTTCAACATAATGATTTCTTTTCTTCTTCAAACCACCTAGGGGTGCTTTCAGCTTGAAAGGCCACAAGAAGTTATTTGCCTCTCTGAAGTGAGGTCCAACGGTCAGTATCTCATGAATCAGATCTTCAATGCAAATTATCCCGTACTTCCCCAAAACCTGCCATTGAATACTATGTCAGATGGAAAATAGAGAAAAATCATAAACATTCAAAATTTGATGCAGTAATGCAATGTGCATTGTCATAAAAAGATCTAATATAACTATCATTCCAATAGCAAATTAGGTCCAAATTACAAAGTCAGAATCGACAATCATTCTATCAGGGAATCTAAATCACTGACAGACCTGTTCGATGATAGAGTTATCTGTCAAAGCGATTCTCTGCCTGTCAACTTTTCCGTAACCCCTCTTGTAGATCAATTCCCTAACACTCTTAAGATTAGGATACCTGAAATAAATTAGCATACATTAAGAATCCAGGCTGAGTAAAAAATGAGCAGCAAAAATATGGATTCTAGATAATCTGAGACTTGCATACCCGAATGTAACATAAGGCTCTACCCTGTGGAGCATATTCACGGTGGCTTTGTTGACTTTGAGAAAGACACCATTGAAGATCTGCAGACAAAAGAAACGGAAGAATAAGGCTACATTCACAAATTGCATGGAGCTTTGAACATAGTGTATGAAGGAAGTGAAAAAAGTGAGCCAATAGCCAAACAAAAAGACAAGTAAGAAGGGCAAAATTTCAGAGAAATAAAGATATAAGAAACAAAAAAGATGATTAATTTGGCAAATCCTAAAAAATAATTGTCTATCATGTCCCCTTAACACAAGAGCACATACACTTCGGGATTGATGGTAAATCAATGTTGGTGACTGACATAGTCCTCATTTCTTGCTTAAATACAACTTTTTATCCAGAAGAATGAGAATGACAGGGAACGAGAAAGCTTTAGTTGTCAAACAAGGAACCACTTGGTTTTAATAATGGGTCTAACGAGGATCTATTCTATGAAAAGCTTTAGTTGTCAAACTTGCAAAAAAGAGATAATAAGTTAATACAAAAATTCTTACCCAATGTATTAAATTATATTCAATTCAATAATACACACACACACACGTACAATCTAACACACAAGAAAAAACAATTTTAAACTCTCATGTAGTAAACAGTTGGATAAAGAAGTCATTTCAAAGAAGTTAGAAAGCTTATATCATAAAATATACAATGAATATGATATAGTGTTTGATAAATTTAGCCATTAGCTGAAAGCTTAATTCAACATTCTCCATTTATATTAACGTATCAATGAGTGCTAATAGGCTCCCTAGAATAACTCGCTGAATAAAAACTTAATCAAAGGAGCATTGAATGATATCTGAAGCGAAACCTCAAAAACACAGAAAATCAGCACTCAGAAATGCAAGACACATTGCAAGCAAGAAAATAGACACATAAATTTCAACACTTGTATACAGTCAAAAAACCGAGATTTAAAACTCAAATACACACAAGGATCCCTTGACAAATTTGTAAAAAGAAGTTACTACGGAACACCCATCAAGAACAAAAACAATAGCAGCAACCCAATTCATTGAATGACCAAAAAGTAATATAAAGATTACCTGTCTCAAACGCAAAAGCTGCAAAATCTTCCTTGATTTTGGGTCCATGGCATTGATACTGACATTATATAAATAATAGCAATCCCATTAACTACAACAACAACAACAACAACATATACCGCAAAATAAAATAATAGCAGGATTAATTACCCTCTGATCCTAATAATGAACAACAGCTTAGCTTCAGGATCAACATAAAACCCACCCTTGAGCTTAGCTTCACGCTTCAAGCTAATCAACTCCTTTTGCTGAACACAAATAAAATAGATAAATAAATATACAAATACATGATCGAATAATTAGATAAAATAAATAAATTAAAATTCTAAATACCGCATCATCGTATTCCTGAGCATACTGTTTGGCTCTGCTCCAAATGAGTTTCCTTGTTTCAGACCTTTTCTTCTTTGCCGATTCAAGTTCCTGCTTCTTAGCCAAAGCCCATTCCTCACTCCTTTTCTGCTTCTTCAAAACAGATTCTGGAACCACCGATTTCACTTCCTCCTTGGTCATCCTTCACATTCATTCACGAAATGAAATCAGAAAATGAAAATCTTAATTCAATGCAAAATCAAGAGAAAGAGAGAATGAAAAACTCACTTGGTGTTGTTGTGATGCTGCAACGGCAACGGCGGGAGGAGGCAGAACCTATGACCGAACTGGAGCAGCAATTTAGTTAGGGTTTTGTTTAGGACTTTTGTTTCAGGCTCGTGGGCTTTTATATTTTTGAGCTTTTAGATAATAGAGAAGCTGCAAGTCCACTATGTTTTACTATACACACCCCCACTATGTGCATTTACAATTAAAATCTATGGTAAATCTCATGACATAGAGAAACATTTACACACACGAAATAATCTATAATCTATCTAATTATATTATATACAAAGAGACTTCTATGTTTAGCTCAACTAGAGTTAATATTGTTAACTATAATATAATATAAGACAGTTGTATATATATATATTTTTTTTTTACCGTTTCATTTAAAAAAAATCTCTTCTATTTTAAAAATAAAAAATGTACGCACGTCACATCGTAATATTTTTATAAGATATCCGCAACCATCTAAAAGTAAACATTAAAAACACTCTAAAATAAAATAAGAAAATATTAATAATAAATATATAACAATTTATAATACAAATTATGTAATTAATTGAATATCATAATTTCTTAATTTACACTAATTTATATTTTACGAAGGATTGTTATTTAAAAAGTATTTTATAATCGATTTAATTGCTAGCAATCAATTTGTTTCCTTAATTTTTATTTTTTTCAATATTAATTGTAATTACCAGAATTCATGGAATTAGACTAAAAAAATCCAACTATGGTCCTAGACTGAAATATGCATTAAAGAAAAAATTGTGAAACAGAGTTTTAATTTAATTATCCTGTTATGCTGTTCATTCTCTTTAAATGATTATGAGTTGCAATGCTTATGACTCTTGTTCTTGCAACTACTTTGTTTTTAATTACTAAGATTCCTTTGTCTTTTTGCATAAGGAGAAGAACCACCTCCAATATTTGGAGTGCTCATCTTATAAAGTTAAAGAAAATGTAATTAATGATAGATTTTATATTTTTGTGTCAACTTTTCTATTGGTTATAGTTGATTCAATATGGTTTTCTACTTAAGTAGCTCCGCTTCTGCATTTTGTATTCTATTGTTAGTTTATTAATTTATGTTTTTGTTTTTTTTTTTCAACGTACTTTGTTAAATCTAGTGGAAATCAGAGAGATTGGAAACAACTTGTTAATCGTTCAACTAAAACTTTGGAGGATAATGGATATGAGTTAGATCCTTTTAATTTGTTCTTAAATAGTTTTTTAATTATTTAAATCCTTTTGTGTATATCCTAAATATAGTCATTCATTTCTTTTGAAAAGTTGATTGGATCTTAAATTGATCAATTGATGTTATAGAATTTTTTTTTTTTTATCATTTAGCATTTTATTTAAGTGGTTGTGTGCGTTTTTGTCTCAAATAGCGGTTTTTTTTCTTATCATTTAGCATTTTTATTTAAGTGGTTTAAATATATTTTTTTATTATTTTAGTTTTCATAATTTCTTTTTTGTTTAGTTAACATCTCTATAAATACATGTTTGAAATGTTCCCTTTCTCTAACAAAAATATTGTTAAACTAATTTGATAATATTTTAAAATTTTTTTTGATAAAAAATAAAATAGAGATTAAAAATCGGATTATTTTTTAAAGGGAGATCAAATTTGAAAACCATAATCTTCATTGTCTCCTTCTTACATTCATCCCTTATCTCTCTCTTCTCATTCTTCTCATTGTCGCCTCACGTTCTCTTCCTTTTCTGATCGTCAAATGACACAATTCCCAATGTGTTTGTGTCTCCCTCTTCTTTCTCAAACAACACCATTGTCTCCTTGTGTGACGTTAGTTCTGACCACATCATGTCTTGTCTTGTCTTTTATTTCGTGAGTTATATGTTCTTCTCGCTTCCCAATTTAGTTTTGGCCACGAGCAAAACATCTTCATGACTGTTGTTTATCTCCTCCACAAAAGAAATTGTGGTCGCTGCGATAAAAATTGAATCATAGACTACCCACTTTTGATCAATGACGAGTTCATGACTGTTGCTGATAAAAGACAACAACGTCGCCACCAGATAATTACAAAGATGATTGCGGTCGAAGAAAATAAGGTCGCATGTTAGTTTTGTTTTAAGGAAGATGGAAACTAAAAAAATTGAGGTTATTTTTAGGTTACAAAATATTATGTTTTAAATTATTATTAGTTCATATTCAAGTTAAACCATGTTAATTATTTAGTTATATTCAGGTTAATAATGTTAGTTATTTGATTAATTTTAATGTTAGTTATTTAATTAATTTTTATGTCACTTATTAGAGTTTGCCAACTAATAATTTTTTAAATAAAAGTTGAACATTTTAAAATGAATTTGAATATTTAGAGACGTGAACCAAATAGAAATACTTATAAAGATCAAAATAAATAAAATTATAATTATAAAGATTAAAAATATATATAAATCAATTTATTAATAATTGTATTATAATTTTCTATTTCCACTATAATATTTTTATAATAATGCATGTGCACATTATTTTATCCCAAAGAATAAATTATAATAGAATGAATAATGCACAAGAAGAATAAATAATCTTGTTTCGAGAGATACCCCAAATTAAAATAAAATTATCTGTTTATTACTTCCAAAAAAAAATATAAGTTTTGAGTTAGAAGTTGTCTTTAAAATTGTTGTCATTTTCTCTCTAGCCTTTTGTCTAAATTATTTTGATATTTTAGTTGTTATTTTTAAATAGAATATATCATTTTTCTTCTATAAGATTGATTAGGTGGTCGAAAAATAAAAATTAAAAGATCGATTAATAAAAGAGGTGATTAGTTCAATCTTGGTTCTAAATATTCTACAATAATATTAACATTACTAACACTAACATTAATGCTATAAAAAATTACTAATAATTGCTATTAAAAAAAAAAAAAAAAAGACTTGAAAAGTGGAACGGGCATGGGTTTTTTACGAGTAAGCATGATTGAATTTTCATTTAACAGTTTATATGTAATGTAGGGATGACAATAAAATCCGCACTCATGGGTATCCACTTAAATCCGCTTAATTTGGGTGGAGAAAACCCGTTTTAATTAGGTGCGGGTGCAGGTGCGGATTATCTCTGACATTAAAATTCGGGTGCGAGGTGGTGATATCTACTCCGCAACCGCACTCGAACCCGCCCCGCAAATATTATTATTGTAATTTTTAAATTTTTTATATATATATATATATATTTAATATATTTAATATTTTTTTAAATATTAAAAATTATAATTTTATCTCTATATAAAATATTTTTTAATTTTATTATTGTTTTATTATAATAAAATAATTTTTAAATTTATAATTTTATATATACGAGTGGGTGCGGGTGGGAAAACTCGAGACCCATTACGGACGGAGATGAATGTCTAAATTTGACACCCGCTATGAAACGGGACAGATGCAGGTTTTCTCCGATTAGTCGGATACAGGTGTGGAGGAGGCGAAATCCACCCCTGCTCGATCCCGCTCCATTGCCATGCCTACTTATATGTACCCTTAAAACTTAAGACGAGTTTGACTTTATGTTTAACTAATTATGAAATGTTATTTGTCAAAAGTAATTTTACCCCAAAACCACATTCATTGAGAAACAAGCTACTAAGTACTTTTACATTTTACGTTTGTCGTTTAAAAATGTTAAAATACTTTTTTTTTTTTTATTTTGTCATTTACTGCTTTAGTTATATTACACAAATTATATTATAAAGTATATATATATATATATATATTAATAAATATAGATTCAAAAGTATTTTTGGTTTATAATTAATTCAAATAAATTTCATTTTATAAAACAACATTTTGAAAAAAATAATTCACTCATAAATCATGTTAAAGTAAATCCAATTTTAATTAAAAATATATTTATAAATGTTAATCCAAACACATTCATGAATAGACATTTGAGATTGTGAACCATTTGCTACTATTTGTTTACGTTTTCTGTTGTTGTTTCAACTTTCAAGTACATATATGTCATAATCTTTTAATTTGTTCAAAATACTATCTCCGATTCATTTTTTTACTAAAAAAAAACACTCATTAATTTAAATTGATATAAATTTTATTTATTAAAAACTATACAATTTAAACTCGTTAAAATTAAAAATGATAAATTTATAATTTAATGTAAATTTTAAAAAAAAATTAGGATATTTAAGAAAGATGAAGAACACAATAGAAATGATATGAATGATTCTTATTTGTGAAAAGATTTAATGTTTCATTTTGTTTTGAATTTACGAGTGTGACATGTCAGATGGCTACGTACATGTAGTTAATAGGGTTAATAACTATATTAACGTCATAGACTAAAACAAAAAATAATTGGATAAATTAAATACTAATTTTGGAATTTTGAGTGAGTTGCGTATTGATTTAAGTTTTTAGATGAATTAGATATTAAAGTTAGGACGTCGACTTAGTTCGAGACTAAAATAATGATTTATTACATTTATTAATTTTATATCTTCATCCCTTTTAAATTTAACACACCCAATTAATTGCATTTTGCTCATCTTTCTCTATGTAGGGGTGTTTATAGTACAAAAATTGAATTCTATTAAATTATATTAATGATTTGGTTCAGTTTTTTAAAATCACTTACAAATCAAAGTTCATTTAAAATAGGTTTATCAATATAAACTAGTTTAATATTTTGAATAAATTTTTAGTTAAATTGATTTCAAAATAGTTATTTAAAAACAAAAAATTTGAAATTTTTTTGATAAAAAAATCTAGAAAAATAAATATAAAAAATTTTCTGATAAATTTTTTTTGAAAAAATAATTTCGAAATTCTTGTGCCAATTTTTTTCCCCATTTTTTTAATAAAAATAGATATAAAAAAAAGTTCGATTTTTTTTTTTCAGGAAAAAATCTTATCGATTTTATTCTCAAAATTTTTTCAAGAAACAAAATGATTAAATATGTTTTTGGTCTTTGGAGTTATAACTTTTTTTATTTTGATTCTCGTAAGTTTTTTTTTTGTTTAGATTACATCTCTACAAATATAATTTCATTTTAAAATAATATTTCTATCCAACTTCCGTTACAAAAACTATAACACTGATAACCACCTAAACATAATTAAAAATATCATTTTTTTAACCTAAACATAAACCAATATAAATATTATAATATTTTTTAACCTAAAATTAATCCAAAATATTTCATTCTTCTTCTCTAAAATTAGCCCGAAATATTTCATTATTCTTTCCTAAAAAACTACACTTCTACCTAAATCAGGGTTAAGAATCCAAATACAATATTAGTATAAAATTATGAATGATTGTTTCTTTTTCCGATGGATTCGCTTCAACTTTACTTGTGTTCATGGATGGAAAAGTGAAATTGAAACTAACGTTTGAGAATTTGTTCAAAACAATGAACCAATTGTTTTTTACGTATGTGATGAAATTTTAAATTTTTATGATATAAGGTAATAAACTTTTGATATTTATGATATTTATGATATTTTTATGAATATATGGTTTTCATGATGAGTGTGGTGAAAGTTTTAATCTTTGGATTTTGTATGATGGTTGTCTATGAATATGCTATTTTCATGATAAGAACATGTGATGAATGATTTTAGTTATTTTTGAATGAGGTGGTGATTTTGTATAGATAATTTTTGATACATATGATATGATCTTAGTGGCTCTAGGAACATTTGATTTTTATAATACATTTTCATGTCATGACATATGTAAAATGGCAAATACGAGAAGGGGGTTGAATTATGTGTGACTATATTGATAATTTTTTAATCATTTGATTAAACAAATTCAGACTTGATGATTTACTTGAAGTAGAAAAAATAGTAAAACAAATAAATACACGAATAAAGTGACACAAGTAATTTATTCTAGTTCACCACTAAGTTGCCTACATACAGTCCCTTCATTCATAAGGATTTAATTCACTAGTTCAACAACTTGAATTACAAGACACCCGACCCTCCAAACCATTCTTCTCAAACAACTTGACAACCTCATATTTATGAGGAACACACACAGTGACTCTACCAGCCAAGTCTTCTCCACATACTCTGAATACAAATATCGGGTTTGAATACAAATGTTTGGAATTTGAGTAGTTTCACCTAACATGTTGATTATAACAATAACTATGATAATGTTTCAACAAGTTTACTGAATTGTTGCAAGTAATAATTAAAACGGTAGTACCGAGTGTCGAATTCAAGGATTGTGTTTTACTATCGAATTATGTTTACTTACTAAAATTAAACAAAAAAATTTTGAATTAATTGAAATAATATTTAAAATTCAAAATAGTAATAAAATTGATCCTTTATAATAAGAAAAATGTGAGGGATAAGTTTCACTTCGAATCCAACATTGATTTCTAATTTGATCCTAGTTACTAAATTCATTTATTGAATTATTATTGAATTCTCTTTATTATTCTTGCCCTAATGTCTTAGTGACAGAACATTTAATTCTAAAGTAACTCTTAATTTCTTAGTGAGTTTAACATTAGAATTAAGCCTTAAAGTATATGAATTCTCTTATTAAACTACTACTTTTACAACTAATTTAATTGGTTTCATGATCTGCATATATCCCTAGACTGCAATATTATGAATTTCTCATCTCAAGCATTCGTAAAGTCCATTTTCGTGTCAAAATATGAATCTAGATAATTTTAAAGTTGATCAAGAAATAAAAAGCATTAAGCACAAAGATGATAAAAATAATTCAATAAAGTCATTCATATAACTAGAAATCAAATCAGAAAAATAAAAGTTTCATCTTGTTTCACTCATCCCTAACAAATAGGGTTTAGTTACTCATGACAGAGATACAAAAGATAGGGATTAAAGAAGAATTACAAGAAGGATTCATGAATGATTCTTGATAAAACTCCTTCAATAGTGTTAGGAACAACCCTCTTTGAGTTTCTTTGATATGGTACATGTCTCTCAACTTCCCAATAGTAAAAAAGATCCATAGAAAATGAGAAAAACATGAAATGCGTGTCACACTCCCCAGGATCAGGATTTTCGCTTCAGACACGGATTGATAGCTTCTGTTTGACATTTTATACATGTTTGACATTTTATACATGTTTCGCCTCTTTTGAGTCCGTATTTGGTTCTGATGTCTTCTTGAAAGTTGTAGTTATGGATCTTAGCTTTCATTTTCACTTGGTGAAACTTTAATTAGACATTTACAACTCCAAATATGGGCGAAATAATCCACATAGGTCACGTTAATTTCTCACCAAAATTCAGCATTGCTCTAAAACAAAGAAACGATGCAAAACTACGAAAAATCTCTACTTAATCTAGGAAATAAGAACATAAACATTTTATTAACTCAAAGAAATAGAATCAACAAGATGTATCAATTAACTCCTCAAATTAACTAATAACCACATACATATAAAATTAAAAACAATAACAATTATGTATAAGATGAAGAGTCATCAAACTATCACCTTCTAAGAAAAATCTTTAGAAAATATTTCTTATTCGAACAACTGTTTTACTCTTTGAACTATAAGATGAATTTAAAATTTTGAGCTTGAGTTCTTCTACTATTTTATAATTTTTCGATGATATTCTATTTCAGTCTTGAATATCTATTTATAGACAAAATTAGGACTTCAATTTAACACTTGTTTTTGAATTGTATCTTCATTCCTAGTTTGGTTAACTATGATCTTATTCAAAAATAATTATGAACAAAATGTTTTTCGATAATTATTAAATCCAATAGGAGCAGTTCTTCTAGGTTGATTATGTTCGTATTTTGTTCAAATTAAGTTTGTAAATTTTTCTGATTGATTCTATTCCATATTTTAATCTCACAATTTCATATTTAATGCACAATAGTTAGAGTTTTTGTCTCACAATTTATTCTATTTTCGTGAATTTGTTATTATATATATGTGCTATAACCATTTGTGTCAATATATTTATTGATTCTAAATGATTTTCTGCTTTATTAGTCGGAGAAAATTACTATCAATTGAATGGTGTTTTCATTTTTCAAAACTCCATAACTTACTTTACTTTAATAACTTCTAAAATTAGAAAAAAAATGTTAGCTATATCTTTATTTAAAATTTACTTATAAACTTAAGGGTGTTACAACTATAAAATTAGTTTAATGTTTATATATCTTACACATATTAATATTGAAATATATCTCATCAATTAATAAAGTAAAGATATACAGTATTTTTAGCTCAACTACTTTATAAAGTTTGAAAAATAAGATATCACTATATAAGAGTGAAATAAGAAAAAAAAGTAATAATGATAAATATGTTAACAGATTAGTTCTCAATTACCTTGATGATGTGAAAAATTTTAACACTTAATTTTTTTGGGTTTATTTGACATAATCATATAAGCAATGGAGCATATTCTTTTGATTTGGGAATACTTTAAATAAAATTATTTGAATAAAGTATAATAAACATATATTGTAGCATTTATGAGGTGATTTGAATATTTTCGATATTATTGATATCATGAAACTTTAACTAATTCTTAAAACTTGAACTACAGATATTTGATTATTTCTTGCACAGAGAGATATTTTTTTTATATTATTTTTTAAATAATTGATAAGAGACTAAATTTAATTAATTAAAGTAGGTCTAGTAATCAACTTATAACTGTCTCCGAGGTAATTTGAATACAATATGTCTAGTTTGAAAAGAGTAGTTTATAATTAATATATAAAAATTTGTGCAACTTGTATTGAATATTTGTAAAGTTAAAAAATTCTATTGTTAATATTTTAAAAAATATTGAACGGATGAAATTATTATTATTAATAATGATGTTACTAATGACCGTTTTACAATTGTCTACGTTTGAATTTAAACTCAAAAAAGAGAGTAAAGTTGTTATCAGTAATCCTTGACACTTTTTGGACAACTTAAATGTTAAATTTAATCATATTATTTTTTATTTTTTAAAAAGAACTTTGATATTCATATTACTTTATTGATTAATATTTACTACTTTTTCTGTTTTCACACTCTCAATACCTTCTTGTAAGTCTATTGAGAGTTAAACCATAAATAAATATATATTTTTACTACGAGAAATTAATTATTAATTAATATTATAATATTATTTTTGACATTATTTTTATACTTATATAATATATAATAACTATTATTATAAAATATGACTTTTTTAATTATTTTATTAAAATTTTAAAGATTCTTTTCGGTGATATATTTTATTCAATACATTCTTGTAAGTCTATTGAGAGTTAAACCATAAATAAATATATATTTTTACCACGAGAAATTAATTATCAATTAATATTATAATATTATTTTTGACATTATTTTTATACTTACATAATATATATAATAACTATTATAAAATATGACTTTTCTAATTATTTTATTAAAATCTTAAAAATTCTTTTCGGTGATATATTTTATTAAATATATCAAAAAATACAATTATAACACAAAAATCTCTATGACCTCTACTTCCTGCAACAACATACGACTAAGTCTCGATTGCAATAGCCACCCTTAGGCTTGCCCAATGTTGTTTTACAAAATTGGTCACAAAACATATGTGTCTGCACATTGACCATAAAGAAAGCAGCCTGGTGGAATTGTCACAGTTCCAGCTTCTTCTACAATCAATGAAGCTCCATTAGAAGTATAATCTTACATTCTAGAGAATCTTTTTGCATTTCAAACATAATAAACACATTTTCATATATAAAATAAATTCAAAAACATAAATTAAAAATATGCATATGAAACAGTACTCTAATTTTTTGCCATCCATATATTTTCTTGAAAATGTAACATTATTGAAGTATGGATCTAGTTTGTTACCTGATACCGTTACCGTGACTGAAGCAAGCCACATAATCAAAAAGGTAAAAAGGAGAGGATGGATTTGTGTTGCCATTCTGTTTTGAAAGGTTGACAAGAAACAATATGTGATAGGATATTTAAAATGACTAGAGAATAAGTGTTTAAATAATGGCATTTCTAGTAAATTTAATTAAAAATATTTATTATCAATTCCATTTGTAATAATTTAATTGTCATAAAGATACTGAATTTAATTAAAAATATTTATTATCAATTCCATTTGTAATAATTTAATTGTCATAAAGATGTTAGTTCTTTTTTACCAATGTTTATATTTTTTAAAGTTTATAACTTTTACTTCAGTTTTATACAATAAATTTATTACATATTTGATCATCAAATAGAAAAATAACCAATAGTGGCAAGTTTATATCTTCTTAAACTATACATAAATTTAAACTTTATAATTTCTAATATTATGATTCTTTGTCAAACTAATAGATAAATTTACTTCTATAACTATATGTAAAATGAATACTAACTTTTTGGGTAGCATTTCTCTTCAAATTTTACCCTTCATTTAAAATATTTTATTCATTAAAAAAATAAAAAATATAATTATGTATACCTTAAAATAAATAGGATACCAAATTTTAATGTAACTTTTTTTTTTTCATTTTACATTTCATTTAAAATATTGTTAACAAATATGTCATTCTTATCAACAGTCAAAGAGTGAAAAAAATAGAAAACAACACAAAGGTGAAAAAAAAAACAGATAGGAGAACAATAGTTGTCGCAAGGATGCAATTATATTATAATATTAATAACACATTGGTTTTTCTATATCGCTAATTTTATTTAGAAACTCAACCAATATATATTACCATAATTGCAAGGATTAAAATTATTTTTATTGAGTCTTTTAGTCTTAGCTTAACTAGAAAATATCAATATTATTAATTTAGATGAATGTCTCGAAACCTTGAAGTTATATGAGTTAATTATAGTTGTATTTATCATATCTTTTTAAATAAAAAAATTATTTTAATAAATTATAGAATCATGTTGAGGAATTCCTTCAACAAAAGAGGATATTTGTTTATGACAGTGTATTTAATGCCTTAAAAAAGGAGGAAATGTTAGGGAAAGCAAGCAAGACGCCACCTTACTCGTTGTCTAGTGTCTCTCACATGTCTCACGCTTGAGCAATCGAATATACAAAGTCAAATATGTGCTTGTGTGTATTTATATATAATGAAGTATATGGATCAAATTATTAATTTAAGTAATCCAAGTACTAGTATTATTCAGTTATAGTTATTTTTTAAAGAATTTCTTTCGAGATTATTTTTTCATACTTAATACATAAAGTATGCCGAAAAAACCTTATAATTAATTTTACTATTCCATGTTATCGAGTTATAACTCATTATGTTAATTGTAGCATCCCCATAAACTTATTTAGTATTAAAAATAATTTATATTTAATTTCAAATTTATACAACAAAATTTAACACAACAGAATTATATTATGTAAAAATTAAACAATCAGACATACATTGAACTACACATACATTGTTTTCAATTTGATTTGTGCATGCATTTGATTACAATTACATATTAAATCATATATAAAAGTTAAAATATAGAAAAATATGGGAAATTTAATCAAATTAACTCTACGTTGAAATGTGGCGATAGAGCCACGTGTGTTAAATAGGATTTTCAAGAAATTAATTTGATATTAAAATTATTTTAATATATGTTGATTAATTTTATGATTACTTCTCCTTATATGTGTGAGTTTCTTATAGTTTGATAATCGTATATATATTTGATTTAATGAATAATATAAATTATAAATATTATGTTTAGTTATTTAATTTATTTTCAAAAATATAATGGTATTTTAGCAAAAGTATTTTAGAGGATAAGATTTTGAGTTAGTTTACATGTAGATTTGCATTAGATATTTGTGGTGATATTTTCGTGTGCGTTAAACTATATAGTAGATGCGTGCATATTTATATTTTAATTATTTAAGACTATTTCTTATTTTAATTTTTTGTTTTATAAATATTTGTCTTAAGATAGTAATAATATTGTGATTAATTTCTTTACTTCTAAATATTTTTGATGATATGATGGTTTTATACGTATTTATTGGGATTTAGTAATAATAATAAATTATTTATGTTATATTTAAGTATTTTATAATTTTGACTATTCTATAAAGATGATAGTATTTTTATGTGATTATTTTGTAAAATAGTATAGTAATAATTGTAGTTAATATTGTGAATATGAAAGTTTTTGTTATTAATGTATTTTAAAACAGTAATTACTTAAATTACTTTTTATAAATATTAGTATGAAATATTGGTAATACACTAGTAATGAAATTCTGTTAAAAATAATTAGTTTTGAATGCACATGCCATAATTCTTAGTGGGTTGTGTAGGAATATATCAATTTGATACTATATCTTCTGTTAGACATAACTCCTCTTGATCATGATTTTGACATAATTAACAAACATACAATGTACATGCATCATTTGATAAAACTAATAGTTTGAACTGAGTAACATTTCAGGAAAAACAAGCAAACATTATACACTTGGACAAAAGCTTGGAACACAAGGAATCAAGCAAAATTGGAGGATGTGCTTGAAGAAAGATGTAAATCTGTCTAATGTTAATAGTGGTCATAGTGTTTGTTAAGTAGACTTATCACTATGGTTTCATACTTAAATATTTGCCAAAGTAAATATGAAATCTTAAAATAAGCAAGTAAACAAATCGATTAGCAAGTCAATTGATGAATCCATTGTGCAATCGATTGCTTGACTCATAATTAGAGTTTTCACTAAGTACATCGATTGGGAAATCGATTAAAGTTGCGTAAATGATATAAATAGCACTGACCAAATTACTACTATGGGATTCTTAAAGTATGATTCCTCGTTCTCATGTACTCCATCATTTACAAAGTAAAAACATTAACATCAATATTCTGAAAAATATTAGGAATGCACATAAACTGCAAAACAACTACCGTGGCTGAATCCTACATGATACGCTCTTCCAAAAATATACCGATAATTGAAAATGTTTTTACATATTAACATTAAGATAGAAAAGAAAACCATATAGATGTGAATCATAAGTTTACCTATGCGATCAAAGAGTCTTTGTGAAATGTGACACCAAACTAGTATTGATATTTCAGTTTTAAAAAAATACTAATAAGTTTCTGGTACTAATAGAAACAAAACTCATATTAGTATAACATTATACTCAAATTAAGATGGAATGGTAACATAGAAATTAAAAATTTAAGATGTATGAACACGATTATATGAAACAAGAATTATTGCATGTACCTCAAAAAGATGCAGAAAAAACACTATATGCAAAAGCATTAATAAGAATAGTTTAGAAAAATAGCAAAAATAAGAGGAATACATGTCAAAAAAAGAATAGATCAGAACAAGAATAACATAAACCTGTTTGAATACATATTAGAACAAACTAGTCTAAATTACAATTAATACCATACGAAGATGCATGTTTGTTTACCTAACTCCCAATGGCTTTTAAATTGACGATGTTTGTTCATGTATAGACCAAATGACTACCCTAAAAATCAACTAATTTAATATTAATCAAATAAACATATATAATTATATGTTACAAATTTTAGTCAAATTTAAGGGCACAACCATAATACAAAATGTCCATTTCAAATGTAACTAGTTTCAGGGCAGAGATTTATATTGCAAGTTTTGCAACAGTCCAAGTTGAAAGACAAATCCTCTACTATACCAACTTATATATCAATGCTTATAAGCATCCTCTTGTCACCAAGCAAACATGTATATCTACCACAAAATAGGCCAGTAGCATATGACTTCAGTCCAATGTAATCTGATGAATTCCTGCATCATAGGATTGTAAAATTACAAAACAAGAAACATGAATTTTTGGTTGTCACATTACTTTGAATCAAAATAAATCAAATACTTTGGTTGAAGTTGAGGGAATTCAAGTTTGTCACATTAATTTTATAGGTGGAATTTTTTTCATTTCAAAGTTAATAATAACATAACATCAAAATAGTTTTCATTTCAAAGTTAATAATAACATAACATCAAAGTTGTTGGAATGTAATTACTTATCTTATAATTTGTCAAAATAATTTATAAGTAGAAAACTATGCTTCTACCCTCACCAAGAAATGTACAATTCACCAAATATGTTACTAGTTTTAGAAATTCTAGAACAAGTTAAGGATGTCAATGTTACTTTTGGTCAAAGAGTTAACATAGGTGAAAGAAGAAAAAGCTTACATACTGCTGGCCATATCACTTAAAATGGTATTCAACAATGGAAAAAGAAAGGTATGTTTTTTGTCTTTTCATATTGGGAGCATAGTTTATTGCATCACAATCTAGATGTTATACAAATTGAGAAGAATATGTGATAATATCATATATACCTTGCTAAATGATGGTGTAAAGTCAAAATACCATATTCAAGCTCAGAGAAATATTTAATCAATGAGATTTAGGAATGACCTTTGGCCACATGATAATGGAAAGTATCCTCCAGCTGTTTATACAATGACAAAACATGAAAAAAAAAGTATTTTTTTTAACAACTTTAAAGAACATCACTATGTCAAGTGGTTATTCAAGCAAATTTTCTAGGCGCGTTGATGGGGACACTCTACCACTAAGTGGGATGTTAAAAAGTCATGATTGTCATTGATAAAAACAACTTTTACCCTTGGTCATGCGAGTAGGATTGTCTAATGAGGTGTTCACAATTTTAATTGAGTTGTCTTCATTATTTAAGCACTTATGTGGTAAAGTGTTGAGTGCTTCGGAGTTGGATTAAATGAAAAATGTTGTGCTCACTCTATGCCACATGTAAACTTTATTTCCCCCCTTCATTCTTCACGGTCATAGTTCACTTAATTGCTCACCTTGTTGAAGAAACTAAACTTGTAAGTCATGTACATTTTCAATGGATGTTTCCTATTGAAAAATGACAAGAGATAATATAGATGTTTACATGCAACCTTTAATCAAAGAGTTGAAAGAGTTACAATATGATGGTGTAGATTCTTATGATACTTCAACTCGAGATATGTTCCAATTGCATGCAACTATAATATGCACAGTTAGTGATTTTCCTGATTTCGGATTGTTTTCTGGACGGAACACTAGTACAAGGTTAGCTTGTCCATCTTGTAACTTTGACATTATACCTTGTCGCCTTCCCAACAGTAAGAAATGCTGTTTTATAAGTCATCGTCGATTTCTCAATCGGAGACACCAATTTAGATTAAATAAAATTTAGTTTAATGGAGGCCAAGAAATGTACAATTCACCAAATATGTTACTAGTTTTAGAAATTCTAGAACAAGTTAAGGATATCAATGTTACTTTTGGTCAAAGAGTTGAAATAGGTGGACGAGGAAAAAGCTTACATACTGGTGGCTGAATCATTTAAAATGGTATTCAACAATGGAAAAAGAAAGGTATGTTTTTTGTCTTTTCATAATGGGAGCATAGTTTATTGTATCATAATCTAGATGTTATACAAATTGAGAAGAATATGTGATAATATCATGTATACCTTGCTAAACGATGGTGTAAAGTCAAAAGACCATATTCAAGCTTGGAGAGACCTTCAATAAATGGGATTTAGGAATGACCTTTGGCCAGATGATAATGGAAAGTATCCTCTAGCTACTTAAAACAAGTAAAAAAGTAATTTTTTTTTAACAACTTTAAATAACATCATTATGCTAGATAGTTATTCAAGCCAATTTTCTAAGCGTATTGATGGGGACACTCTACCACTAAGTGGGATGCTGAAAAGTCATGATTGTCATATATTGAAAAAAAAAACTACTTTTGCCCTTGGTCATGCGAGTAAGATTGCCTAATTAGGTGTTTACAATTTTAATTGAGTTGTGTTCATTCTTTAGGCACTTATGTGATAAAGTGTTGATTGTTTCAAAGATGGATTAAATGAAAAATGTTGTGCTCACTCTATGCCACATGGAAACATTCATTCTTCACGGTCATATAATAGATTACTTAATTGTTTACCTTATTGAAGAAGCTAAATTTGTAGGCCATGTACATTATTTATGGATGTTTTCTATTGAAAGGTAAAACATATGAATCAACCTTAGTTCAATTGAATAATTTTTTAAAATAGAATTTTCATTAAAATCCATTCTTATGATGTGTTAGGTACTTAGGGTCTTTGAAATATTATGTATCCAATAAAGCACGACCAAAAAGATCTATAGTAGAAGGTTACCTAATGTATGAGATTCTAAAATTTTGTTCAAGAGATATAGATAATATTAAGACAAGATGGAATTGTCCTTCTCGTGTAGGTGACGAACCAAATGATATACAACCAAAAACACGAGTGGTCGAATTGTTCCCACGGATCAAAAAACCAATTGGAAGTAATTCATACTTTACTCTTACGTCCAAAGAAAAGTTACAACCTCATCGACTTGTTCTAACTAACTCCCATGTAGTTGATCTTTATCTCCGGTAATTATTTCTCAAAATGGCTTAGTCATAATTAAATTCTAAGCAAATATTAACTTTAATCTATATAGGAAATTTTGAGATGATGTGAGGAGGCAACTAAGGAGTCGGACTTTCTTCAATTTATGTAGTGAGCTGATGCCTCAAACTGGCCTAATTGTCGAACCTACTCAAGTAGAGGTTGAAAATCCTCCATCTCTTCAACCTACTTAAGTTTAAGATGAAAACCCTCGACCAATTTGGACAAATGTTCCATAAAATTTCAAGACTCTTGTTTTGGAAGGACATAAAGGTGTGAGGTGTAAATATGTAATTTCACATTTTAATTCAGGTTTTGTTTACTAACAAAATTTTGCTGTTTGTTATCACAAGATGGCTAGTTGGGAAGAGAACCTTGCAACCCACTCATACGGCATTGATAAAGAAGAATGTGTAGCCTTTTTAACTTATCGATTGGATTAAAAAAAATGGCAAGTGTGGTATGTTGAACATGTTAATTATAATACATCTGAACATTTACTAAGTTTGTTTTTCTTAACTCTTAGTGACTTGCTCAATGGGGTTGGACCAATGTCTATACTTTCCTATACAATCATGTGTATATGTAAACCAGTAAATTAACCACAATGAAGCCATCCTATTAATTTAAAATAAGAGTAATTATGTTCATTAAATCTACCAAAATTCATGAAGAATTAATGTTGTTATTGAGGATCTTAATTTGTTTGTAGCTACTTTGATTTTTTGCATTAGCATTTTTGTTGAGATTTGCTTGTGAACTATTTCATATTTTTTTTAGGTCTTAGATTTGTACTCACGAACATAAATGAGGCATTCATCATCATTTAGTCACAATCCTCATAATCTTAGACATGGAGTTAGTCATATGAACATGGAACAAGTAATGGACATGTAGCAAGTAATGGAAAGGGAGCTAGTCTTTTGTGAAATGAAGTGATACTTTAGATATTAAATATATTTTGGACTCATTTTTTATTAGGTACTTAGTTATCATTTTCCCCTCACTTTTGACCATAAAATTCTATTTTGATAAATGACTACTTTATTTTGAAATTATTGTATGAATTCTTATAGTTGTTTGTATTATTTAAATAATGAATCAACCTTCTTGGATTCATCTATATATATTTTTTCTCTCTTCCAATGTTCTCAATAAATAAACTAAATCTAATTTTTTTTCTCAATTTTCATATGTTCTCCACACCCTGAGTTTGCGATGGTAGCAGCATACTAGTAGACGCCACGAGTCATGGTTCTTTTAACCGTGCGCTTTGTCTTCGCTAATCGCATTTTACATGTGTTGTACTTTTACATTTATAGATAAATATTTATTTTTTGTTATATGATTCATAGTCGAAAAAAAATATATATATGTAGATGAATATAAAATAGTTGTATCAAAAGTAAAATAATAATCTAACACGATGTTGGATAAAGAAAAAATTATTTATATTAAAAAAATAAAAAGATAATAATTATTAATTGTGACAAGATTGTAAAAATTAAATTATATAAATTTATAGAATAATTGTGGTTTGTGTGATTTGATGCATATTAATTAGTGATGAATTTCGATTAGACTTGACATGACAAATGTTAATAGATATTGTGGTGTTTGTTGTTGTGATTTTTTGTTTTATAATCGATGTATCATAGGAGTACAATTGTTTTTATAAATAGAATTGTCATTGTTATATTATACGAATCGTATATTTAAGTCTAATATGTGAAAGTGATATGATGTGCGTATTTGTTTAATATTTTTTAAATGGTTTTTATAGTATTTTATTTTTTTATTATAACATTTTCAAAAAGAATTTAAAAATAAAGCTTTAAATGAAAAATTTGATTAAATAGTGTATCTTAAAATATGAATTTATGCATGTCATCTATTTTCTACAACCATTTTTGGATAATAAAATTTCAAAAAAAATTAAAATGAAAAGTTATTTTGAGAAACTCTTCATAAAAATTATTTTTAAAATATACTTTTTTCTATTTGGTAATAAATTAATCTAATTCTTTTATACTATTTTTAAATAAATTTTTATAAAAATTATTTTTTTTAAATATAAAGTAAAAATCACTTCTTTAAAATCTTAAATTAAGGACCCAATTTGTATATCTATATTTCTTTTTTTATTATATGAATTAATTTAACCATGTGACATGATTGGTACGTGTAAAATGGTTGTACATCATGTAGAGCGATATGTATATAAGGATTAAAATTAATTTTATCAATTTTTTTAATTATTAAAATTATATATATATTTTTATTTGAGATCCAATAACTTATTAATCCAATATCTCATCCAATTATTAATCCGGTACTGTATCCTTTTTTTATTTATTGTTACCATTCTATTCTTTATTGGCTTGATTTTAATCTCGATGCAATTCAAAATCAATGAAAAAACAAGTGAGACAAGAGTCTAAATCCTCTTATCTAATCAATCTAAGATACTCATTCGTTCATGCAATTCTAATATTCACTTTTAATTTCTTGGGGCCAAAATAGAAAGCATAATATCAGAGATAGTTCTAGTAAATTTTTAAAATCTAAATATATATATATTTATATATATATATATATATGACCATCCAAACAAAATTATAATTTTTTTAAAAGATATTATTATTTCAACTCTCTTTATAGACATTTTATTTATTATAATAATTTTTAAAAAATATTACTACTATTACTTTATTTTATATTTATAAGAGATATTTGAGTAATAATTGTGTTATCAAACTAAAATGTAGAGGTGTAATCTGACGTATAATTTGGAGAAAAACTTTATAGATTAATTTGATTGAATATATGAAAGTAGTTCAATTTTATAAAAATATATATATATATATATATATATATATATATATATATATTTTATGTTAAAAAAATTGAAAAATAAATAATTATTTGACAGTTGTGAAAATCAAATTATATAATCTTATAGGATAATAGGGGTTTCATATATGCTAATCGGATGAATTTCGACTAGACGTTACATATGTTAATAAATACGCCAATTAATATGTGCACTTTTCTTGTTACATGAATTAATTTAATCAAATGATATATATCATGCAAATTGTATCATAATATATTGGTACGTGATGATACTCATTATATGATTAATATGTGTATATAGACTAAAATTTATTTTACTAATTTTTTTCAATTATTAAAATTATATAATTTTTAATATGTCCAATTTTTTAGATTAGAATATGATCTCCAAAATATTTAAAATGAACCAACTATATTTCTATAAATTTATAACTTAAAATTCTTATATATAATATTATATTTTTTATTTATATATTAAAAATTTAAAATTTCCACTACCTTAATATTTTCCTTCAAGATCTACAACTTTATAAGACTAAAATATTTTCAGTGGGTAAAGGTTTGTATTATGATCTTTGGTTGGATAAAGTATATCTCTTTAATAACAAGTTATTAAGTGTTAACTCTATTAAGTTGATTATTCGGTTCCTCTCTCTCTCTATATATAATAAATAAGAGGCAAGAACAAAATGTATAAAAAGGCGGGAACAATGAAATGAGGTAAAAAATTCTAAGCATCACAGAATATATATATATGCATTGTCCAAAGATGCCCATTTTTCGGTCAAACAAAAATTGTGCTCCCTATATTAAGAAAATGCAAAGTAAATACCACGAAAAAATAATGCAAAATTACTAGTAGATGTTTCTCCGAATTTCTTCACACTCCTGCCACTGCCAGTCACGCCAATTTACTCAAAACAGTCTATAATAATTTCATAAATCATGATGTCAATGATAATTGATGAAGTTAATCATTTACTTTTTATTTTATATTTTCTCTTATTATTCATTTCACTACATAATTTAGTTTCTGTTATACTTTTGAAGTTTGCAATTGTTAACTTGTCATTAAAATAGTTAAATTTGTTATTCATTTTTAATTAATCAGTATAGGTAAAATTAAAAAAATACGTGGATAAAGTTTTAAAAAATGAATATCAATTTAAGTTGCCAAAATCTCTTAGTATTTTTTTTGCCATTGATTCTCTGTAGGTAAATGAAGAGAATAATGTTAAGTTATCTATGGATTGTCGATAAGTAAAGTGAAAGTGAAATTTTATTTATTATTTTCTTCTTTTTTACAAAAAAAAAAACAAAAAAGAAATTATTAGTTCTTACACATTAAGTTTTGTTTTTACCACTTATTAGTTTCCAACAAAAGTAAATGAAAACAACCAAACCTCAGACCTCAGCGCACCAACTCATTCCCACTCTCTCGAAAAATCATTTCCTTCCAATTGGCTCAACGCAACAACCAGATTATCGTCGTCGGTCAGAGTTCTTTGGTCGCCGATAAGAGCTCTCTAGCCGCTGATCAGAGCTCTCTGGCTGCCACTTCAAATTTCATTCTCATGTTCTCTCTTTCTCTTTGAAGTTATGTTCTCTCTCTCTCTCTCTCTCTCTCTCTCTCTCTCTTGTTCATTCACTCTATGTTTTAGTTCTCGTTCTTTGTCGTTGTCTCATTTGCTCTCTCTAATTCGTTCTATTTTCATGATTATTTGTTATATAAATGAATGTTTATTAATTGATTTGAAAATCATAACTCGTTCTCTCGTTTTGTTTTTCCACAAGTCGTTGAAATTCCTAACATCTCATTTCACATGTAAGAACTTGAAAATTCCTAACTCTGTTAGTTTAATCTTTTAATGGTAATTAATTAACTGTAATGAATTTGTGTTTGGTTTGCAACTCTACTAATTACTTGATTGCAACTCTGTAATGAATCTGTGTTTGCGTTTGTTTACTCGGCCTTTTTTTGTTCATATATGGTTGAAAAAATGTTAATTAAAGCATTGAGTTGCATTACCTTGATTTACTTAAAGTATTACAAGATGATAATCTGTAATGAAAGACCAAATTGTTAATTAACCAAATAGTTACTTAAAGCATTAAGTTGTTAATTTACTTAAAATATTGAGCTGCATGTATTTGTTAAATTTAACTACTGACGTCACTGCGTGTATTTGTTAAATTTAACTAATATGTAATTCCAAGTCCAACTAACTCGCTTGTACATTCCTCTAGAAAGAAACACAAAAAACCATCTAAACCTGCCAAAAACTTCCAAACCATGTGTTTCATATTGATTTATACCATATAGTTCTAGATTTTGAGCAACCTCCATTCAATTCAACCAAATTAGTATTGTAATTTGACCATAAAATAATAGTAACGTTCAATATCATATACATGTGCCTCATGACCATCCCCAATACAATAATTTCCACCAATCAATTGGTTTTAATAGTCATTCTGCTTAAAGAGGACATCAGAGATTAATTCAGTTGAAGAGATACGAGATATTGGGTTTAAGAAAAAATCCTTAGTTTGGTTTAGTAGAATGTAGTTTTGGCAAAAACACAGGACAAGTAGTCAACACTTGTAAAGAAGACTTGCAAAAAATAAAATTGATTTTCCCATATCCCGCCAGCCCCACCACCTATTCTTCATCTAAATCGTGATCCAAACAAAAATCAATCTCTTGTTCTCGTCACTTCAGTCTTGGATGGTTCCAATTATCATGGGTGGTCTCGCCTTATGTACATATCACCGAAGATGCATAACAAATTTGGTTTCGTGATGGATCAATCAAGAAACTAGATTTTGAAGACCCCGATTTTTCCACGGGGAAATTGATAAGGACATAGAAATCATAACCAAGGAAGGAAGCATAAAGAATATTCAAGGTCTTGAAACTCCAGTGACAATCACAAGATCAAAGAAGACAAAAAATACGAAGTAACAATGTCAATTATAAGGAAGGGGGTTTGAATTATAATTGCCCATTTTTGAAAAATTCTTGTTTAAAAACTGAAATGTTTAACTCAAGATTGTTCTTGGTTATAAACGAATAACGTTCTTGGTTAGTGGAAAAAGAGAAATATAAATGTATCAATATAAACGTTGATTGTAAGACAAAGAATAAATAGAGATTATGATAGAGAGATCACACAAGTATATATTTTGGTTTACACAACACTAGTTACGTCCAGTGCTTACAAATGTGAGATTTTCCACTAAGTATTCAAAGTAAGAACGTTCTTGATTTTCACATAGTTTTTCACATATCATTCTTGACGTATTACACAGTTTTACCTTTCTATTTATAAAGGATTACCAAAGGTTACCTTACACTATTTCAGAAAGGATTTTACAAGATATCTTTTAAATCATAAAAGGATTTTTACACACTACTCAAACTTTGTCAACAATATAACCTTGAGTTACAAAGTAATGATTTTGAGATTGTTAGAATTTAGGTATTGCTGAACTCTTTTTTGAGAAATAGATTCTATATTTTAGAACTCAATAATAATTGATTCTAATAACACACTAGGAATGGAACTGCAGTTTAGAATGATTTAGAAGGTCAAGTATGATTGATATGAGTGATGTTTTGCTTGGCACTTTGAGTTTTGATTTGTTCTTCATCGTGAAGTTTTATTTATATGCTTCAAGAGAGTTTATGACAACTCACTTAGCCGCTGGAGAAATGTCGGTTGTCATGAGTAAGTGAATGGATAAGATCAACCATAAAGCAAGAACGTTCTTGCTGAACCCAAGAATGTTTTTGTGATCCAAAAACGTTCTTCGATTGTGTTTGAGATGAGCTGACTTATGCTGTGATCTTGATAGTTGTATGAAATGATTACAAGCTTTGAATTACGCATGCATGTCTGCTTGAAGGTACAACAATAGTGTCCTTCGTGCATGTTAGTTTATACTTGCACTTTCTTGACTTGGAGAATGATCTTGTTTTATGTATTTTAAGAAGCAAAGTGTTGAACCTTTGAATTCTGAAATAATTCTTGCTTAGATTGATCCTTGTATATTTCTGATGAAGATATGAAATGGATAACACTTCCTAGATCTAATCTTTTACATAAAAATATGATCATTCTTGTTTATGGCAGATATGGAGAACATTTTTCGTTTTCCAGAAGTTTGTCGATAACGTTTTTCGTTTTACTAATTTTACTTTCTTGATTTTAATAAGATCTGTTTTGTAATGTTTGGTATCTATCTTATTTTAACAAACTCAAATGCACATTTTAAATACCAAAACACTTAGAATCATAATTAGAACTCTTAATTAACTTTTTGTTTAATTATCATCAAAATATTAATTTGGAATTTTGTCTCAACAGGATGCTCTAAATAACTTGACAGCCTCTTTATTTGAAGCAAATCCAACTTTTAAAGAATTGAAGTACACGATACTAAATTGCTTGATCCAAATTGAAGAAGTTAAGGAATGAAGGTTGCATTTATATGTCATCAAATTTAAATATTAGTTTTAATTAAAGTTGTAGACTGAACTAGTGAGAATATTTGGGTCTAATTGTAAAAACTTGAGTTGGGCCAAATTTAGAGAACTTGTAAGGTGTTGCCACTATAAAGGGAAACCCCTAGCTTATATTTAAGGGAGAATATGAACATATTATTGTATTTTTAGGTTTTGCTCTCTAGAGTTCTTGGAATAATTTCTTTTGAACTTATCAAGGTTGTTAATTCTTATGACGTTCTTTTCGGCTTATCAATCCTTAGATTTTGGCATCTTTTTATTCTTGGTCCATCTTCTAAATTATAATCCTCAATTTCCTTTACATCACATCCAAATACACAAATTTTACCAGTTTATATGTTCAATAACTTTTGCTCATATCTCGCATTTTACATTTTATTTTTCTATGATTCAACAATCAAACTAGCGTTGCAGAATGTCTTCTTTCACCTCGTTTTAGAATTGCCCGATTTTGAGTTTTGTAGTTGCGGTTAACGCGTTCTCCAACAAAACGTGGTTTTGGCTTCAATTTGTAAGTATCTAACCTAGAACAATCCTTAAAGTGATTCATGACAAAGAGGATCATATTAGAAACATTGCAATACGTTGATCATCTCATAGTTTTATCATTCAACTTCCCCATAAATCACTTCTAATATCATCTGGTTCGGTGATGCTTCCTCTGTTTAGCAAGAAAAGCACAATTGGTCCTCCGTTTAGCAAGTAAGAACGGCGCTTTGGAAGATGTCATAAGGAAAACTTCTTACAATTGGTGAGAGATGTCATAGAGGCATGACCTCAGACAACTGCAGTTTTAGAATAAATTCTTTAGTCTTGGTTCTTATGTGTAGCTTGAAGGAATATTACTCACAAAGACCTTGAAAACATCCTTTGAACATGAAAAATGTTTCTTAATGTGGTGGTTACTGACCTCTAGAAAGATCGAAACTCTTTGATTTGGTCTCAAAGTACAAAGATGAAGAGTGATTTGTGGCATTGCATTTCATAACCATTGATTAAGAGTAAGGTTTTAAAGAAAAACTTGATTAACTCTAATAAAAAAAACATAGATTAAACCACTATGGGGTTATGAAGGTGAATGTTGATGGTGTTTATGTTAAGACAAAATCTCAATTAATGTTTTGATGTAAACAAACAAAGGTTAATTAAGACCCCAATTATGATTCTAAATGATGTGTTAATTTAACATGTGTTTTTTAGTGTGATAATCCAAGATAGGTACTAAGCAATGCAAGAAAAATCAATTTAAGCAAAAAGCAAAAAGCAAAAAGCAAAAAGCAAAAAGTGAACAACTAGAACCAAGAACGTTCTTGATAAGACTTTGGAAAACCAAGAATGTTTTTCATATTTTTCATTTCATCAAGAAAGTTCAAATCATCTATTAGTGCAAGGAAAACTCTTTTAATTTACAAATGCATTTATAGTACTCTACAAGGAATGAACATCTCTCACATTAGCAAAAGAAACAGTCCAACATATCAAATAATAAAAGGCATGACTTAAAGCAAAAATGACAGATCATTCTCTATGTTCAAGAACAATCATTCTCCAGTTTCGAAGTTATAACTCAAGAACGTTCTTGAAACTGAAACTTCAGCATGACTTTGAGACATCTATACTCTTGATAAAACAACCTTCAAACAGCGTCCAAAAAAGATGACAAAGAAAACATTAGATCTGGAAGGTCTGCATAAGACAAAAAAAAAAAAAAAAGAATGTTCAGTCAAGAACATTCTTGGTTTAAAAGCTGACTTTTTTCCATAATCTGACACATGATAGCTGGACCCTTTTCAACGGTCATATTTGTTGTCATGAACCTCTTTAAAGCCTATAAATGGAACTCTAAGGTCATGAAAAAAATTAGAACTTCAAGTGCTAATAAATTCATCACTTACTTACATTCATACACTCGAAAGTCTCTCATCCATCAAAAGAATCAGTGTTATTCATATTCGAACCTCTTGTTATTATTTTACTGAATATTTTTTAAAGAATCTAACATCAAACAAGTGTTGAGATTACTCAGATTCTGCCAAACACTTTAAATCATTATTGTGTAAACTGAAGACTATAAGTGTTGATTATAGTTTTAGTAGTTTGTAGAAAATCTTTTTATGGTTAAAAGGTGAGGTGTAAAATCCTCTCTAAAGATTAATAGGTGGCTTGATTGAATCCCTTTCTGGATGGAAAGGAATTGTCGTGTAACAAATCAAGATCGATATGAACTAATTGTGTAAAACCAAGAACGATCTACGTTTGAACACTTAGTGGAAGATTTCACAATTGTGAGGATTTGACGTAGCTCGAGTTGGGTGAACCAGGATATTTCGTTGTGTGGTATCTCTTCTCTTTTCACTATTTATTTTCAGTCCTTTTGATTTTCAAGTTAAATAGATAAGTTAAATTGTTGATTTTAACTATCCAAGAACGTTATTCGTTTTTTGTTTTCTTAAGTTTTCATTACCAAGATCAATCTTCAGTTATTTTCTTAAGTTTTAACAGAAAATTTTAAATAGATGAATTTACAATTCAAACTCCCCTTCCTTATAAATTGACATTTCGACTTTAGTTTACACCCATATTGATGACTCATTGACTTGTAGAGAATCCAATAGCTCCTTTCTTTTTGAAATGTGGGTTTTTTGAAGTGGTGTTTTATTGGCTCACGATCAAAGTACTCATTATGTTATTTTTGAAACTGACTCTTTAACTCTCCTCTTTATCATCAAGAAATATTATACTCACTTATCTTCTTCAAATAGATTATTTAAATATTGAATTAGTCAAATAAAACCTAATCCCTTAATTATTCTCTAAGAATAACAAATAAATGTGCTCGTTCATTAGCTCAGTTTGGTCATAATGCTTCTCTTTTCGTTCAAATGGTGTATTTACTTTTTTTTTTTTGTTAGACAACTTTTTATATGATGTTGAAAATTATCATTTTTAACTTTCATTTTAATTAATATAATTTGTTTTTACTAAAAGAAATAAAGCAAGAATATTTAATAAAAATCAAGTAAGAATATTAAAGATATGGTGTCGTCTCATTATCACAAAAAGATTAGACATTGCCTAAGAAACAAAAATAGACGTATAAATGCCCAAAGTAATAAAATGAGTTTCCACGAAATTTCATGGAGCCAAAAAGTTTATGAATAGTACATGTATGCGTGTCTTACTGGATAGAGTATCGTCGACATTGCGCGTTAGTACAATATTATACACACGCATAAGCATATTCTAAACTCTAGCAAATGGCAATAACAAACTTTTGATGTGTGTGGATATGGATTTGGTTTAAAGCTTCATTAGTGGCGTTGGTTGTGATTGTTCAGTGGTCTCAAATCCATTTTCTCTTTATAGTGTGGCTGTGACGTCCTCTGAAATTCTGCAAGCTATTATTAACTTCCGAGAACATTCATATGAAATTATGAATTATTTTAGAAGAAAAAATTTATAAATTTGTTATTAATATGAAATTTTAGAAATCAAACTTCATATTTCAAGATATTTTTAATTATATTTTGTTATAATAATAATAATAATAATAATAATAATAATAAAAATGTAAAAACTAATAAAAACTAAGATATTTAATGTTAAAAAGATGTTAAATTATAGATTTGCTAAAGCATTATGGTTCATCTTAGATTGTCGAAGCACTGGCACTAAATCCCGTAGGTTGCCAAAGGATCATTGTTAAACATTGTGAACCTCCCATGTCACACTTCACACTATTAGAATCATCAAAATAGACTAATTCGCATTATCGATGGAAAAAGTGTTAGATATTTTGATTGGTTAGATAATTACACTAATTAGTTAGTTATTTTATATTAGTTAATGGTTGATCTAATTTATTATATAGGTCTATCGTGGTTGATGTAATTCTCTCATATTATTAATAATATTTATTTTATTTTTATTTGTTTTTTTATCAATAATTTAAAACAAAAATTATAATATAGTATTAGAGACTAATTATTTCGTTATATTCTTTTCAATATTTTTTGTAGATTATTTTTGAAACATTTTTTCCTCCATGGTTATAACTTTTCTTCATCAATATTTTAGTGATTCATCTCTAATTCAACATTCATTGTATAAAAATACAAATAACATTGACAAAATCAATTGATCAAGACATCAATTCATTGAATAAATGTGGTGAGTTTTCAAGAAATTATTATAAATGTATACATTCTAATTCTATTGTCACGAAAACAATGAAAGCGATACAATTTGCCACTTTGAAAAACACAATCATCAACCTTCTAATTATATGCAATAGATTATTTTAAGTGAATCTTCAAACACATCAAAATCTAGTAGAAATAAACACTAAAGATATGAGATTGAGCAATGCAAGATTGTTGATTGAGTTCTATGATTAAGATTTGTCAAAAAAATTCAAGAACATAAAAAATTGGTGATATATTTATTCTTTCTTTATAATTAGCCTACTTGACATTTTACAAAAAAAAAATTATTTTTTCTAACCTTAATTGAAATTCTATAAAATTCATTCATTCTTTTAGCCTTAATTGGCATTCTAATTTATGCCCATATATAAATTGATAATTAAACACAATTCATTCTTTTTAGCCTCATTGGCATTTAAGCTTCTATCAAAAACAATATATATATTAGTATTTTTTCATGTGTATGTGGGTAGTTCGAAACTTGAATCATTTAGTCCGGTACACAATAAGTTTTTTTGGGTTGAACTAAAAAATCGTATGAAATTTCAAGTTTAAAATTTAGAGTGCAAGACCTATTATTTTTCGAGTTTTATTATTATAATTCATGATTTAAATCATTAACAAGAAATAAACGTAAAAATATCAAATGAATATTATTGATAATATGATATAATGAATTACATCAATAGTTACATAAACTTATACAATCACTTAGATAAAAAAAATATAAAAAAAAACTAAATGATGTAAAATAACTAAGCTAATATAATTAACCAATTAATTTAACTAACTAACTTTGATATTTAACATATTATTTTTAAATATAAAATCAAGCTTGTCCGAGGGAGCATGTTTAGATAGAAGTAAGAAAATGAATGACCACAACAGAAGCGTGGAGAATAAATTCTTTTGGAAGAATTAGTTTCCAACATTAAATGGTGCCAATGTTTCAACACTAGTATAGGCGCAAGGTTTCAATGCAACATTTTAAATACGTAGCTTATGTGCGTTTACATGATTTGTGGCTGTGGAAATTTTGTGTTCCAAATACACGCTAAATTAAGTTGAACTCCCTCAAATCCTTGACCCCTAACCACTCACATTCTCTCTCCTTTCTCCCACATGACAAAATTCAATTTCTTCGCTTCCTCACTCCGTCCTCATAAAAATTATTTAAATAAAGATTTAAGTTTAAAGGATAATACATGTTGGAGTTTTAAAGAAGAATAAGTAGAATACTGAAAACGCATTAAGAATTGACTACAATAGAATTAAAACTTAATTGTAGTTTATATATCTCTATTATTATTAATTTAGGAAATTAACTCTCTATTTTAAAATCGCTAGTTTTGATTTTTTTTTTTAATTTTTGAATTAAAAAATTAATGATGTAACATACAATTTTATGATATAGAATTATTTAGATTTATGAATTATTAATATATTACTAATTAAATTTAAAATATGAAAAATTTATAAAATTAAAAGTTATTTTTTTACAGTATTTTATTCTAATTTTATAGGTGTTAAATTCTATATCATCGTAATATATAGTAACATATATTATGTTATTTAAATATTTCACGTCATCAATTCTTAATTTAAAAGTCAAATAAATATATAAAAATTATTAATTTTTAAAATTAAAAAGACTAATTTAATAAATAAATAAATAAAAATAGAAAACTAAAACTATAATTAATTCTAAAATTAAACAACCACTTCGGTAACTATCGGGTCCCAAATCTTCTTCAATATAAGATTCCCCTCTGTTGAAAAACTCGTGTAAATTAAAGGAATCTCCTCTCTCTTGCTGTCGAACATTGTTTTCCTCCAATATACTTTAAATAATTGTTTATGTGCTCATTATGAAGATTGCAATCATATTAACGTGTCTTTGCCGTGTTTCTTATAGAGTAAGGCTCGCTATCTATTCATACTTGGAGTTCATATGACACATCATGGGACAAGATTTAACATTCTTTTACGGAAATCCTTTTTATTCTACTATATTCTTCCCACACACATTTGTTCTTTGTCGCGGACTATCTCTTTATAATAACTTGTCAACTTCATAACTTTTGAGAAATTAAAATTTCACTAGCTAAATCTTATTTTTATAAAATTATATTATGAATGTAAATTATCGAAGTGTGTCTCAAATCAATAACAATTTAGAGTTAGTTAGTTATAACTGAATTTAATTAAAACAATATGGGTATCTGCAACAAGAATTAACTAATAAAAATTCAGTTATAGACAAACTTCTTAACTAACTATAACTAACATTGTCTTAACTAAATTCAGTTATAACTAACTAACTAACTCTAAGTTGTTACTGATTTGAGACACACTTCCACATGGTGAATCGGCTCTTCCAGCAACAATGATTGCACATGAAAAGGAAAAACTGATTGAAAAAGCAAAGAGCACTATCATCTTGTGTCTTGGAGACAAAGCTTTGAGGGAAGTTTCAAGGGAACCAACAACAGCAGTCTGATGGCTTAAACTTGAATCTTTCTACATGACTAAATCAATTTCAAATAGGCTCTTCTTTAAACACCAATTATTCTCTTTTAAAATGGACGAAGCGAAATATGTCACAGTCCAACTTGTTGATTTTAACAAAATCCTTGATGATTTAGAGAATTTAGAGGTCAAACTAGATGATGAAGACAAATATCTGACCTTACTTAAAGCCCTGCCAAGTTCATATGAACATTTCAAGGATGTTATTATGTTTGGAAGAGAACAAATAATTACTCTTGAAGAAGTGCATGCCTCTATCCGAACAAAGGAAAGCTATAAAAGTCTGAATGTGACCAGAGGAAAACTGATAAGAAAATATCAAATGATGATAAGCATAAGTCAAATTCAAAATAAAATCTGAAGGGAAGTATAAATATTTCCATTGTCACAAGAAAGGACATTTCAGGAAGGATTGTCCTAAAAGAAATGAATCAATAAACTCTCAAGATTCAGGAAATGTTGCACTTGTTGATGTTGGTTATGTATCTACATAGGCATTAATGATTTTAAATTTTGAAGGTGAAAAGAACTTGGTATTAGACTCAAGTTGTACTTTCCACATCTGTCCAAGAAAGGATTATTTTGAATCAATAGATCTTCGTGATGGTGGAGTCATTCTGCTTAGCAACAATAAATCATGTAAAGTCCAAGGCAATGGAACAATCAGATTCAGAATGTTCAATGGCAAAGAGGTACTGCTAAATAATGTAAGGTACAAACTTGAATGAAAAAGAAATTTAATTTATGTTGGCATGTTTGACATACCAAGATATTCAACATACATAAAGAATGGTATTATGACTTTTGTTAATAAAGATGATATCATTGTTAAAGGAATTAAAAGAAATGACTTGTATATTTTAGAAGGTTTTACTATAATTGCACAAGCTTTAGTTGCTAGCTCTAGTTTGCATTCATCTACTAGGATATGGCATATGAGGTTAGGACATGTAAGTGAAAAAGGCTTAATTGAGTTATCAAAACAGAATTTGCTTAATGGTGACAAAATTCAAAAATTAGAATTTTATGATCATTGTATTATAGGAAAGGCTAAGAGGGACAATTTTGGTGTTGGCCAACACAACACCTCTAGACCTTTTGAATATGCTTATTTTGATTTGTGGGGTCCTTCAAGGACAAAAACTCATACTGGTTGTTCTTACTTCTTAACCATAATTGATGATTATTCTAGGAAAGTTTGGATCTATGCCATTAAAAATAAAAGTGACACTTTTATGAAATTTAAAGAATGGCATATGAAAATTGGAACTCAAAAGGAAACTAAGCTGAAATTTTTAAGAACTAACAATAGCATGGAGTATCTTTAATAGCGGTTTAATAAGTATTCCAGGGACCTAGGTATTCAAAGACATAGAACAGTTGCAGGCCCCCCTCAACAAAATGGCATTGCTGAAAGGATAAACAGAACAATCTTGGAAAAGGTCAGATGTATGATCTTGAGTGCAAGGCTGCCTAAAACATTTTGGGAAGAAGTTGTAGTAACAATAGTGTATTTGATCAATAGATGTCATTCATCACCTATTGGATTTAAGACACCAATTGATATGCGGAATGGCAAACCAGTTGGCTACTCAAATCTGAAGGTATTTGGTTCCTTAGCATTTGCTCACACAAGGTAAGATAAATTGGATCTTAGAACAATCAAATGTGTTTTCATTGGATATCCTAAAGGAAGAAAAGGTTACAAATTATGGAGAATTGACCAAGGTGTGGCCAAGTACATCATATCAAGAGATGTAGTGTTTGATGAAACAAGAATACCTATGATTGACAAAGAAGATTCTTTGTTTCAGTTCTGCAGAAACGAAGAACATTCTCCATTTCAATGCTGCAGAAATGAAGAACAATGCAGAAACGCAGAATGTTCTCCATTTAACAATGCTTCAAATAACAATGATGAGAGTGTTCAGATTGAGGTGGAGCCACATGAAGATCAAGAGATTAATGATGAAGACATAACTGATACATCACTTGATGATAATGCTGCAACAGAAATAGATTTGACCAATTACAACTTGGTAAGGGATAGAGAAAGAAGGGTTATCAAGCCTCCAATTAAACATGGTGAAGCATATTTAATTTGTTATGTTTTAAGTGCTGCTAAAGATCTTCAAAGATATGAACCAAGTAACTATAGAGAAGCCATTAATAATAAAGACAAAGAAGCTTAGATGATAACTAAGAATGAAAAGATGCAATCATTATAAAAGAATCAAACCTGGATTTTGGTCGATATTTCTAAGAGTCAAAAGGTAATTGGATCAAAATGGGTGTTCAAGAGAAAGGAAGGAATTCAAGGTAAAGAGAAGATAAGGTTCATAGCAAGATTAGTTGCAAAGGGATTTTATCATCTTGAAGGAATTGATTTGAATGAAGTATTTGCACATGTTCTAAAACATTGTTGAGTCAGAATTTTGCTTTCAATTGTAACTCAACGAGACTTGAAATTAGAGCAATTGGATGTCAAAACAACATTTCTACATGGTGATCTAGAAGAAACCATTTATATGCAGCAATCTGAAGGATTTGCTAAAGGTAGTAATAAGGTTTGTCTTCTTAAAAAGTCATTGTATGACCTAAAGCAAAATCATAGACAATGGTTCAGGAAGTTTGATGATTTCATGATAAGAACTGGTTTCCAAAGATTTAGTTTTGACAGTTGCTTTTACATTTTGAAATAGGAAATTTAAGAATGTTCTCCAATTTACCTATTACTTTATGTCGATGATATTTTTCTTGCAATCTCAAGTAAAGACCAGATTAAAAGGATCAAATTTGATTGTAGAAACGAGGTTGAGATGAAAGAACTTGGAGAGGCCAAGAGGATATTAGGAATGGATATAAAAAGAAATAGAATAAAAAGGAAACTATTTCTTTCTCAAGTTGCCTACTTGAAGAAAGTTGTCACTAAATATAGAATGCATGAGACAAGAAAAATTACTACTCATCTGGGACATAATTACAAATTGTTTATGCAAGGCTCGTCTTAGACGGATGAGAAAAGACAAAGAATGAGTATCATTCCTTATCTTAGTGGAGTTGGCAGCATAATGTATGGAATGATCTGTAGCAGGCTAGATTTGGCTTATGTTGTGAATGTTGTTAGCAGATTTATGACTGATCTTGGAGCATTATATTGGTCAACACTCAAGTGGATTATGCGGTACTTAAATGGCTCACTGACAGCATGTTTAAAGTTCAAAAAGACTCATCGTGACAAGGAACCAATCAACGAACATGTGGACTCGAATTATGCTGGAAACATGGACACTAGAAAATCAATTTTCGGTTATGTTTTCACTCTATATGGGACTATTGTAAGTTGGAGAGCAATTACACAATCAGTAGTAGCGCTTTCTATAACTCAAGCTGAACTCATTGTGCTTACTGAAGGTGTTAAAGAAGCTTTATGGATGAAAGGACTTATTGGTGAACTATGAATAAATCAAAATTGTGTTTCAATTTATTGTGACAATCAAATTGCTATACACTTATCCAAGCATAAAATGTATCATAATAAGTCTAAACACATTGATGTTAAGTATCACTTCATAAGGGATGTGATTGATTCAAAGCATGTTTCAGTTGAGAAGATTGCAACTAAGGACAAGCCAGCTGATGCATTCACCAAATCACTTTCACAAGCTAACTTCAAGCATTGCTTGGACATAGTTGACTTCGACACAGAGTAAAGCTGAAGCAATGGCAGCAAGGTCAATGATTGAATTATTCTAATATTGAGTCAAGGTGGAGAATTATGGAAGTGTGTCTCAAATCAATAACAACTTGGAGTTAGTTAGTTATAACTGAATTTAGTTGTAGTTAGTTAAGAAGTTTGTCTTTAAATACTATAGCTAAAAATGCATTTTATAAGTTGTAATTTGTTGTTGCAAGTGGTAATTCCTGATTGAGATAAAGATATATATGCAATTCTAGATTCATAGAAATTTAGAGAAAGAAGATTTAGGGAGAAAAATAAAGATTGAGTGAGAATGCTAGTATTGTTGGCTCATAAACAATTATATATACTAGGAGATCAATTTTGAGATGACTTTAATCTTGTAAAGTTCAATTAACAATAGTGGATTAATCTTGTTTGCTTGCCCGTGACGTGCGTCTCATTAACTGAGGTCAAACACATAAATTCTATGTATTATTCTTCTCTTATCTTTCTTTAATTTTCGTTTACTTTGATTTTGAAAACTCGTTTTCAAAACTGCAGGTTTTCTGATTTTCAGTTTTGTTCAAGAACGTTCTCCGTTTTCAACAAAAAAATCAAGAATGTTCTCCGTTTTCATTTTTTCTCTACAATTGTTTGTTTTTTCTATTTTTGTTGGTTAATTCTTATTGCAGATTCTAATATTATTTTAACTCAAGTATTCATTAACTTCATCGATAACTAACTATTTTTAGTGGTTTCTTATCATCACAATCACATTTTTAGCTACATGGTTCCAATTGTAACACTGTTTAAAAAAAAATATGAATTAACATAATGTTTGTTAACTAATTTAAAATATTTTTGTTATTTATTAATTTAATATTATTATTATTAATTAGTCATTCTTGCAGGATATTATATATATATGTTATATATATATGTATATTAAAGTTTTACATGCATGAGGTAATCATATATTAATCTCTTTTCATAAGTTTTATGTGATACATCTAAAACGAGAAGATCTATTTTCCATGCAGCCTCAAGCTTAATTGCTCCACGACCAAAAAAATGTACTACTAATTACATATCTTAATTAATATAATAAAGAAAAGTGAACTTACAAGGAAGCTCCTTTAGTTTGTTGTTTCATATGTTAATATGAATAGGAACTTTTTGCGGTAGTCTAGGACATAAATTGAAGTCGCTGTAATAGATAATAGTTTATAGTTAATCTATTCTTTACTTGATCCTCTAGCACATTGGAGCCAACAAACAAAGTTAAAGTCATTCGATAGTTAAAATAACACGTTAATTAATTTAATATTATAAGAACGCATATATCTTCTAAGAGTTTGTTTTAGAGTGATTAATTTAAGTTAATTTATTGGTGAGTATTTGTGAGGGCTTATATGAAAGTAATTTATATCATAGCTTTTTTCGATAAAATTAAACTATAGCTTTTTTGAATAAAATTAAACTATAAATTAGTTGATATCGAAAAGCTAAATTAAAGTGTTTGGTAAATTTAATATTATAAGGGCTTAAAAGGGGAGGTATGGTTTCAGTGATTTGAGCATCCTCCGGAACATAAGAATACTCAATGAGATTTTCTATCTTATTAGAGATGGTCTTTTTACAATTTTTTGGGAGGGATATAGAAGAAGTTAAGGTAATAGGTAAGTTTGTAGATTCTGTTGTTTCCATGGTTGTGGTGTATCCTTCCTTACTCACTCTCTCTATCAAATTCATACCATATGCACCCCCTCTTCTAGTAACAAGGCTTTGATACCACGCTGGCCGGGAGCCTTCCATACCATAAGATGTAGTCTTAATTAAATCATCATCAAGTCGAGATAACAAACAGCCATACCTAGGCATACAAATCTCAAGGCACAGATTATGATTTAAGGCTAACATCTCATGATAGAAAGGACCGTAGCAAGGATCAATGGTCTGATGTTTTCTGATACACAAGATCCCCATAACTGAGGCGAGTGTAGAGCATACTTGCATCTCTTATAGGGTGTTTATGATATAAACATAATAGCTAGAGCTTTCAGAAAGATAAGAGAACTTAGAAGAACATGTTAGTATACAAGAACACTTAGGATTTTATTTCAAGTTCACTCTGAATTCAAATGTACAACATACCTCCTTATATAGCCAAGGAGTTACATAAGGGACAAAGTACAAACTATTCATGATAATGCCAAGATAAGCATTATTGGAATGCTTTATCATGATGACAACTTTTGACTATTTTGCCATAATTATGACACCTTTTGACTATAATGGAAGACATAATTATGATAGCTTTTGACTATTATGCCATATAGGCATAATTATGACACATTTTGACTATTTTGCCACATTATTTTCACTATTTTACATGGGCATACGAAATACAATACTTATACAGTACACATACATGGCTCTTTGATACATGTTCTTGTGACTCATTATCCCTTACGGATAGGCTCGTGACTTGGAGACATATTCTGATCAGACAAATACCCTTCAGTGAGATAATTGCGAAAATAATCTGGCTCGTACTCCCAGATGTCCTCCAATATTTCCCTCAAAGATTCTTCATGAAGACTTTCTGAAGCGTCGAGATCCATTGAATTTTCTTCAAAATTCATTGCTGCAAATTGTTCTTCAATTTTTATTTCAGTGTTTTGTTCTTGTTGAGTAGAGCTTTCTCCAATTTGAATTTCCACTTCTTGCCATTGGGATCTCTTGAGAATTTTATGTCCTTCTTCTTGGACTTCTTTAGGGTTAACTGGTTGCCACTGGGAATGAAGATTTCCATGACTGATACAAGTTGTATCGACCTGAGTTTTTTCTTGATAGATATTAATGAAATTGAGATAATCTATTAATTCCTTTATGACTTTTAAACTTGGAGGATAATCATCAATGGTTTCCCATACATCAGCATAATTCGAACTAATGAGGAGTTTAGTTCTGGAATCAATCTGATATGGCCTGTGTATAATGAAGACCGTTTTGAGTTTGCTTATGGCATCCTGTGCTAATCTTCTTCCTTTAACTTCTTCTAAGACTAATTCCAATTGTTTTCTCCACCATTCTAGTGGAGAGTACCATTCAAGTACAATCCATATTAATGATTTGTGATTCTTTGCTTCCACAAGATGGTTGTACATTGCTTCAGTCGGAACATAGGCAGGCATGACATACAGACTAGTTGCACACCTGATATACCACAAATGGTTTTCAGTAAACTTAAGTTGTGGGTCTATCTTAAATGGTAAATAAAAGGGTGTGTCTATCTGAAAGGGAGACCGATCCAGGAGCTTTCTCATGTCCTTCATAATCTTGGTCATGAAGTAAAAGAGGTTGTTCCTAGCGTACTCTTTGAGCCGAGATGGGGAGAAAGACGAGTCTATTCCACTAGAAGGTGATCTGAAATCCTTATTTTCCGAACAAAGCTCTGCTGATGAAGACACAATTTTCGCTCTTCAAGACTCTTCCACAGATAACTCTTCTTCAGATGAAACAACATATGCTGAATTAGAAGATGACAGACGTTTTCCTATTTACTCATTCAAAGAAATAGGAAGTACCTTACCTACTCCTCCTCTCCCTTGTGTTGAAATCCATGTCCTCGCCTCAAAATTTTCTCATCCCAAAAAGGTCATAGCTTACATGGACACTGGTGCACAAATAACAATGATGAACCCAAGCATTCTCCCTACAGAAGCATGGGCGAAGCATACTGCATACTTTGTAGCAGCAGATGGCAAAACTTTCAGAACAGATCTGATGACAAAAGAAAAGATTGGTATCAGATTCTTCCCAGAATGCATAGTTTGGACAAAGGTCATTGGTAGTAGCCTCCCAAATAAAGATATTGTTGTTGGAATGGATGTCTATTCAGCAGCAAATAGGCTCCAAATTCTCCCTACAGGAATCAAATACAAACGAGAATTTAAACCCTATTCAGGAATATTAAAGTTATATTCCCTTTCCGAAGTTCCTGCTGGGTATGAAGAAATCAAATCTAAACTGCTGAAACTTTGTGCGGACAATCATGGGGAATTCTTTCATCCAAAACCGTTATGGACAAACAAAGACTTTTTTGTCCAACTTCCCTTCAAGCTCAATGATGATATTAATCCAACCAAAGCTACTCATCCAGGAATGAGCCCGTCGGACTTAGCTTTGGCCCGAGCAGAATGCAATCAGCTGCTCAAACTAGGACTGATAGAGCCCACGAAATCTGAATGGGCTTGCCAAGCATTTTATGTAGAAAAAAGGTCTGAGAAAATAAGAGGGAAAAAGAGGTTGGTAATTGACTATAAACCTCTTAATCATTTTTTGAAAGACAATAAATTTCCTATTCCAAAGACCTCTTCTTTAAACATCTTCCTCAAAGATTCTCAGATCTTCTCAAAGTTTGATATGAAATCAGGATTTTGACAACTGGGTGTTAAACCCAAGGATCGTTACAAAACAGCGTTCTGCATTCCTAATGCCCAATACCAATGGACAGTATTACCATTTGGACTTAAGGTAGCTCCCTCGCTATTTTAGAAAGCCATGACAAAATTTTTTGAGCCTATCCTCGATAGCATCCTCATCTACATCGATGATGTCCTGTTGTTCTCAAAAGATGAAAAGGCTCATAAACAATTATTGAGCCAATTCTTCAAAATAGCCCAAGACCATGGAATAATGCTCTCTGAAAAGAAAAGCCAGCTAGCCCAAACAGAGATTGATTTCCTAGGAATGCATTTTTCTCAAGGAAAATATCAACCTCAACCTCACATTGCTCAAGAACTGTTAAATTTCCCTGATGAAAATCTCACCACCAAACAAATTCAGCAATTTCTTGGTATAATTAATTATATCAGAAATTTCATCCCAAAGCTTGCCAGATACACAAGCCCACTGTCACGATTGCTTAGGAAAAATCCTCCGCCATGGGAATCACAGCATACTGAAGCCGTCAAAACATTAAAGAAAATTGCACAAACTCCACCTGCCCTAAAGATTCCAGGAAATGGGAAAAGAATTCTGCAAATTGATGCGAGTGATCATTATTGGGGCGCGGTCTTAATAGAAGAAATTAATGGGGTAAAGCATTATTGTGGTCACGCGAGTGGACAATTTAAAGAAGCCGAAAAACATTACCACACCACTTACAAGGAAGCACTTGCAGTCAAATTAGGAATTCAAAAATTCGATTTCCACTTGAGGGGTTACCAGTTTGAAGTTCAGATGGATAATTCTTCTTTTCCCAGGATTCTCGAATTTAAAAACAAGATGCCTCCAGATCCACAAGCTCTTAGGCTCAAAGATTGGTTCTCAAGATATGATTTTACGGTAAAACATATCAAAGGAAATCAAAATCTGATTCCTGATTTACTTTCCAGACCCATAAAACCCATCCAGGTCATCACTAAAAAACACATTTTTCCACTCATATTTATGGTCAAACCACTACCAGCCCATGGCTCTACCTTCAAAGATTTTCCTCCTGGAATAGACTCGTCTTTCTCCCCATCTCGGCTCAAAGAGTACGCTAGGAACAACCTCTTTTACTTCATGACCAAGATTATGAAGGACATGAGAAAGCTCCTGGATCGGTCTCCCTTTCAGATAGACACACCCTTTTATTTACCATTTAAGATAGACCCACAACTTAAGTTTACTGAAAACCATTTGTGGTATATCAGGTGTGCAACTAGTCTGTATGTCATGCCTGCCTATGTTCCGACTGAAGCAATGTACAACCATCTTGTGGAAGCAAAGAATCACAAATCATTAATATGGATTGTACTTGAATGGTACTCTCCACTAGAATGGTGGAGAAAACAATTGGAATTAGTCTTAGAAGAAGTTAAAGGAAGAAGATTAGCACAGGATGCCATAAGCAAACTCAAAACGGTCTTCATTATACACAGGCCATATCAGATTGATTCCAGAACTAAACTCCTCATTAGTTCGAATTATGCTGATGTATGGGAAACCATTGATGATTATCCTCCAAGTTTAAAAGTCATAAAGGAATTAATAGATTATCTCAATTTCATTAATATCTATCAAGAAAAAACTCAGGTCGATACAACTTGTATCAGTCATGGAAATCTTCATTCCCAGTGGCAACCAGTTAACCCTAAAGAAGTCCAAGAAGAAGGACATAAAATTCTCAAGAGATCCCAATGGCAAGAAGTGGAAATTCAAATTGGAGAAAGCTCTACTCAACAAGAACAAAACACTGAAATAAAAATTGAAGAACAATTTGCAGCAATGAATTTTGAAGAAAATTCAATGGATCTCGACGCTTCAGAAAGTCTTCATGAAGAATCTTTGAGGGAAATATTGGAGGACATCTGGGAGTACGAGCCAGATTATTTTCGCAATTATCTCACTGAAGGGTATTTGTCTGATCAGAATATGTCTCCAAGTCACGAGCCTATCCGTAAGGGATAATGAGTCACAAGAACATGTATCAAAGAGCCATGTATGTGTACTGTATAAGTATTGTATTTCGTATGCCCATGTAAAATAGTGAAAATAATGTGGCAAAATAGTCCAAATGTGTCATAATTATGCCTATATGGCATAATAGTCAAAAGCTATCATAATTATGTCTTCCATTATAGTCAAAAGGTGTCATAATTATGGCAAAATAGTCAAAAGTTGTCATCATGATAAAGCATTCCAATAATGCTTATCTTGGCATTATCATGAATAGTTTGTACTTTGTCCCTTATGTAACTCCTTGGCTATATAAGGAGGTATGTTGTACATTTGAATTCAGAGTGAACTTGAAATAAAATCCTAAGTGTTCTTGTATACTAACATGTTCTTCTAAGTTCTCTTATCTTTCTGAAAGCTCTAGCTATTATGTTTATATCATAAACACCCTATAAGAGATGCAAGTATGCTCTACACTCGCCTCAGTTATGGGGATCTTGTGTATCAGAAAACATCAGACCATTGATCCTTGCTACGGTCCTTTCTATCATGAGATGTTAGCCTTAAATCATAATCTGTGCCTTGAGATTTGTATGCCTAGGTATGGCTGTTTGTTATCTCGACTTGATGATGATTTAATTAAGACTACATCTTATGGTATGGAAGGCTCCCGGCCAGCGTGGTATCAGAGCCTTGTTACTAGAAGAGGGGGTGCATATGGTATGAATTTGATAGAGAGAGTGAGTAAGGAAGGATACACCACAACCATGGAAACAACAGAATCTACAAACTTACCTATTTTTTTTTATTTAATCTATTTTTTTACTTCACTTTATTTTTTATGTGTTCTTTTTCTCCGCGTCATTACACTTTGTATGTTTTCTTCTTCTCAATGTCGTTAGTAGTTGATGTTATCTTATAGCTTCTACATTTTTCCTCGATTTCTACTTTTCCCAATATGATTTTCCAATTCATCTCATACGTCTCTCATGTTTACCCATTTCTTTATTACTATATTTGTCTCATTTATGACTTTTGTGGTAGAAAATCCAAAATATGTAAGAAAGATATGAAATAAAAAAAAAATCATGGAATACATTTATTTATTTATTTTGCTACATCAATTATTTTTTTTATTACAATATAAACATTTATTTAAAGAGTTCTCTGAAAGTTTAACAAACTTCATGTGTATAAATAGTAATCGTAAAAAATAATTCATTTTATGATTTATAATTTGACATAAAAAGTAAATTTAATTTTATAAAATTTTTTGACAAATAATTAAAGAAATTGAGTCCAACTCTATTCATGTATGCTTTTGTCAAATTTTTATATGTGATAGAGATTTTTTTCATACATGAAGTTAAATATTTTGATGAGAATTTTTTTCGGTAAGAACTGAAAGAATAAATGTGTTAGGTAGAAGTAATAGTACGACTCTAGAAAAAAAAATATAATATTGATAAAAAAAATTACTAAAAATAGTAGGTGAATAGTAATTAGTGTGACAATTACGTTTTATATAAAAATAATAAAAATAAATTATTAAAATTATAAATAAAATAATATATAAAAATTATAACCTCAAACGCGCGTCTCAGACTAAACTAAAAATTTGTGAGAATAATTATTTATCAAATACATCTTATTTATTCTAACAAAGTTATAAATTAGTTCAATAAACTAAAAATTAACTTATTAAAGTTACCGAATAGTATTTATGTCTATAAATTACTTTGAACTTATTTTCATAAATTGTTCAAGGTAGATAATAAAAATAAGTTATATTTATATAAAAAAAAGTGTGATAATTTATTTTATCTTATTTTTTAAACTGCTAAAAAAATTATTAACAGATATTCTTAATTCGAAGTGTACATATAGAGAATTAAAAGATAGATTAGAGAATCAAATCTATTTATACAGATAGAAATCCCTAACAACCACAAAAGATAACTAACAAATTGATAGACATAAACTTCTGTATCATTACTAAGAGCACACATCACACCCAACCACCTCACTAGTTCCGACATAAACCGCAAATAAAATCAATTTGGTTGATGTTTTAGGTACCGACATTGGAATTTCTTGATTACTCCTATAAACATACAAATTAATTAAATTTTTGTATAATATATAATAATAAATTTTTTCAAACCTCATTTAATTGATTTTTGAATTTGTCCCTATTTATAACACCCTCTGCTATCACTCCCCCATTAACACCCATACTTATATAAGATATGACAAATAATTAGATAATGTGTTTTTATTTTTTATAATAAAAATAATTAACTATTATTTTTAGTCAAAAAAACATTGACCATATTTGTGGAGAGAAAATATTATCAACGACATTAAATTTTATATAAATAAGATACAAAAATAATGAAATAACACATTTTTATGATAAAAATAACCAAGTAGATCATGTTTCTTAGCAAAAACACAATTATCATGTTTTTGGAGAGAAAATATTATTTAAGATATAAAATAATCAAACTACATGTTTTTGTTTTTTTATAATAAAAATAATCTATTAAATTGACTATATTTTTAGAGAGAAAAAATATTACTTTAAGAATGATATCAAATTTTGGTATAAGATAGATATACATGACTCAGACAACATCAAGACAATACAGTAGTATTTAAAAATTGTTATAATTTCTCTGTGGTTAGTTTAAAAAATCAAAAGAATTGACAAGAATAAACATTCGTAGTCACTTGTCAAAATTTAAAGCAAACACTTGTTGCCAAAACGTGATTTTCCTATTACAGGTCAAAAGACAAAAAGATTAATATTTTTAGATGAATTCAGCTTTAAGTCAAGAATCATATTGCTTTTTACCACCTAATTAATAAACTACTTTTACATATTCTTGCTCTGTTTTCCACGCCATATATATTCATATCTATCTGTAGTTTAAAATTGCATGCAATAACCATCATTCATTTGGTTAGATTCAAGTTAGCACAAGATACTTGGTATGATATTTAACAAGAATTAAATCAGCATAGTATATATGTTTATATGATGAGAAATCAAGTTTCATAACTTTGTATCTCAATTTTTGGTGTTAGAATCAAACATCTCGAGGAAATAACTTTGTATCTCAATTTTTGCTTTATTTTGCAAAACAAATTATAAAGGTTAGTCATGTCTTGATCCATCTTTTACTATATGCTATTGTAGAATTTCAAGAGTAATTGTTGTCCTTGCTTGCGAAGAGAGAGTTAACAATAAAGTTGGTTTGATTATTTGATTTTAACAATAAAATACTACAATATTAATTTGATTATTAACATTAACCATTCAAAAAAAAGACTATGATCCATTAAAAAGAAGGAAAAGTTGTTTTTTTTTTCGAGTTAAGAGGAAGAGCAATAGACATTAAAAAGGAGGAAAGGTTAAATTTTTTATTTTTGGAGTTAAAGAGAATTTTCTGCTTTTTAAAAGGCTTGGTTAAAGGTAGTTTAAAGTATATATGCTATTAGTTGTTATAAGGTTTTTTCTTGGAAAATGTTTCCTACATGGATATTATGTTTTAATGTTTAGACGAGCTCAATGTTGGAATAAGAGACTGTGATAAACACATTTCCTGCGCAGCAAAACCAGAAAATAAAGGGAGAAAGATTGAGATAAAATTCTTCTAATTATTCCTGCTACACAGCCTTTGATTTTATATGAGTTATAGGAATTTAACAGAAAGTTATCTAACTAACTTGTAACTAATTCTAATTAACTTGTCTCATAATAGTTTTGAATTAACTTTTTAACACTTCCCCTTAATTCATAGTTGTTGAACACTTATAACTCTAAGCTTCTTTCTCAAAAACTCAAATCGGTCAAGTTTTAAAGCCTTTGTAAAACCATCTGCTAATTGCACTTCAGTTGGGCAATATTGTGCTTCAATCATTCCATTGTTCACCTGCTCCCTAATGAAATGGAATCTTGTATCAATATGTTTGCTTCTGCCATGTGAGATCGGGTTCTTTGCAAGACTAATGGTTGACTTGTTATCGATTCTGAGTATCAGAGGCTTCATCACTTCACACCCCAGTTCCTTCATTATTGCATCCAGTCATACTACTTGATAGGTTGCAAGTGTTCCTGCAATATATTCTGCCTCACACGATGATAGTGCAGTCACTGGTTGCTTCTTCGTACACCATGATATGGCTGCTTCATTGAATTTAAAGACATAGCCAGATGTACTCCTTCTATTTGTGATGTCTCCACACCAATCACTATCTGAGTATCCAATGAGTTCACTTCTTTCACCTTTGCTTCCATTCGGGAACATCAGGCCAAATTCCTTTGTGCCTTTTATGTACCTAAATATCCTTTTAGCAGCTATTAAGCGAGTCTTCCTTGGATCATGCATGAATCTGCTAATCACACTTACTTTGTAGCAGATGTCAGGCCGACTGTTGCATAGATACCTTAGTGAGCCAACCATTTGTCTGAATCGTGTTGGATCAATTCTTTCTTCCTCACTGAACTCATCAATTTTTGTATTGGTTTCTGATGGATTTGAAATTGAATTGCAGCTATTCATTTCAAATTTCTCAAGCAGCTCACCTATATACTTTTGTTGGTGCATAACCATTCCTGTCTTTATCTTCATAAATTCCATGCCTAAGAAGAAGGAAAGCTCACCTAGATCAGTCATTTCAAATTCAGATTTCAACCTGTTTTTCACCTTTTCAATCTCTGCTGTTTTGCTTCTAGTGATGAGCAAATCATCCACATATAGACAGATTATCATGGTTTCTTCTTCACTTGAATTCTGCACATATACTCCAAACTCCGCTAAGCACTTTTTGAAGCCTATCTGGAGCAAAAACTGACCAATCCTCTTGTTCCAGGCTCTAGGAGCCTGCTTCAAGCCATACAAAGCCTTATGGAGTCTATATACCATATTTTCTTTGCCTTGTATTTCAAAACCAGGAGGCTATGACACAAACACAACCTCTTTAAGTGGACCATTTAAAAAGGCTGATTTTACATCTAAGTGGTAGAGTGACCACCTTCTCTTGCAAGCTTGAGCTACTACTAGTCTTACAGTTTTAAGCCTTGCAACTGGAGCAAACACTTCATTGTAATCAATACCATGTTTTTGTAAGAAGCCTCTGGCCACCAACCTGGCCTTGTGCTTTGAAATTTTTCCATCAGGATTTAGTTTCAGTTTGAAGATCCACTTCATATCAATTTGCTTTTTCTGGTCTGGCAGATTTACTAGCTCCCAGGTGTGATTTTTTTCAATTGATTGGAGTTCTTCCATCATAGCTTTCTTCCATACCTCTATCTTCAATGCTTCTTTATAATTGAGAGGTTCAGCATCTGCTAATAATGCAAAATGAATGATATCACCTTCATCATTTACTACATTATCAGAAATCAATTCACAATCATTAAGCCTGCTTGGAGCTTGTCTGATTCTTTGAGGTCTCACAGTTGCTTCCACTACTTCTGGTTCATCTGCATCATTATTGATTACTTCTGCATTATCTGATTCATCACTTGAGTCAGGATAGATGCAACTTTGCTGATTTTCTCTGCTATATACTGGTTCCTCTTCCCATTTCCATTTTTCAACCTCATTCACAATCACATCCCTACTAACATGTACTTTTTGAGTTATAGGATTATACATCTTATAGGCGCCTGTAGGATGATAACCTATAAGTATCATGATTTCACTCTTATCCTCCAGCTTGCTTCTTCTCACATCTGGTACATGTTTATAGCACAAGGAGCCAAAAACTTTGAAATGCTTCACACTAGGCTTCCTTCCACACCATGCTTCCTCTAGTACCTTAGAATTTAGCTTCTTTGTAGGACATTTATTCAATATGTATGCAGTGGTAGTGACTGCTTCTCCCCAAAACTTGTGTGGTAAGTTCTTTTGCTTGATCATACTTCTTGCCATATTTAGTAGGGTCATGTTCCTCCTCTCAACAAGTCCATTATGCTGAGGTGTATATGGAGCTGTCACTTTATGCGTAATGCCTTGCTTGACACAGAAATCTTCAAATTTTTTTGAGGTATACTCTCCTCCACCATCAGTTCTCAATATCTTAATGGATTTGTCACTTTCTTTTTCTATTAAGACTTTGAATTTCTTGAAAACCTCTAAAGCCTCACTGTTAACTTTGATTGTATACAGCCATATCATTCTTGTGCATTCATCCACAAATGTGATAAAATATTTGCTTCCCCCCAATGAAGATACTTCAAAAGGACCACATATATCAGAGTAAACTACTTGCAGTGCTACACTAGCTCTTTTAGATGCTTCAGAACCAAATGAGCATCTACTTTGCTTACTTTTCACACATACTTCACAAATGGATTTTCTGCCATTCAGTTTTGGCAGACCATACACCAGCCCTTTAGCATTCAAATCACTAAGACTTCTAAAATTTAAGTGACCATACCTCTTGTGCCATAAGTCTTCAACATCTTCACTCCCTGCTGCAAATAGACATATCATTCTTTCACTTGAGATGTTGCATCTGTATGTTCTATTCTTTGACATGTTTGATTTGAGCACCAAGTTTTTCTTTTCATCAAACAGCTTCAAGGCGTCACCATTCATAGTTACTGAGAATCCCTTCTCCACCAGTTGGCCAATGCTCATGAGATTACACTTCATCTCAGGAACATACATTACATCTTCAATAATGATTTTTTTGCCACCATTGCTTCTAATCACTATGTTTCCACTGCCTTCAACCACAAGGTTTCTACTGTCAGCCAGCTTGATGCTTGTTTTCTTGCTAGTATCAAAGCTTGTCAACCACTTTCTATGGGATGTCATGTGGTTTGAGCAGCCAGAGTCAAGAAACCACTCTTCATTCTTAATCTTCTCATCACTGGTAGTAGCCATCATCAACATTGTGCTGGAATCATCTCCATGAGCTAGATTTGCTTCTTCATTAGTCTTTTGATCTTTCTTGAACCAACACTCATTACAAAGTGCCCATGCTTCTCACAGTTGAAGCATTGTACCTTACTTTTGTCAAATTCCCTCCTCTTGTTCTGACTTCTGCCAAAACCTCTTCTTGAAGATTCAGCTTTGTCTTCAATCTTATTCTTTCCATTGTTGGACCAATTTGCTTTGCTTTTTCCCCTTTTCTTGAAATCTTTTTGATTTCCCTCCTTCTTGGAAGTTAGAACTTGAAATGCTTGTTGTACTGACCTTTCAGAACTTCTATCAAACACCAGCAGCTCATGTGCTTCTAGTGAATTTTACAGATCTTCAATTTTCATAGTTTTCACATCTTTTGCTTCTTTAATAGCTACAACTATGGAATCAAACTTTGGATTTAAATATCTCATCACCTTTTCTATTACCATCTGATCTGTAATGTTCTCCCCACAATTTCTCATATGGTTGACAATGGCTGTTAATTTTGAGAAGTAATCACTTACTTTTTGATCTTCTTCCATCTGCATCACCTCATATTTCCTTCTATAGGATTGTAGCTTCACTTGCTTCACCTTTTCTCCACCAGTGTGATAGTTTTCTAAGATGTCCCATGCTTCTTTGGATCTTGTCGCGTTAGAAATCTTCTCAAAATGCTGATTGTCAACATTCTGTTGAATGTAGAACAAAGCTTTGCAGTCTTTCTTCTTGGCCTCCTTGAATGCAGTCCTATGTGCATCAATTGGATTCCCCACCAAATCTTCATAGTCATCATGCACAATTTCACTTATTTCTTGTGCTCCAAATAAAGATTTCATCAATGCACTCCATCGAACCCAGTTCTTGCCATCAAGAACCAGAATATTTGATCCAAAACCATTGCTATTCATCTTGCCTATCCAGAATTTTATCACTCAGTGTTTCCCTTTATTTTTCCCCTCACTTTTCACTCGTGTTTCCCTTAGATTGAACCAAGCTCTGATACCAATTGTTGGAATAAGAGACTGTGATGAACACAATCCCTACGCAGCAAAACCAAAAAATAAAGGGAGAAAGATTGAGATAAAATTCTTCTAATTATTCTTGCTACACAGCCTTTGGTTTTATATGAGTTACAGGAATTTAACAGAAAGTTATCTAACTAACTTATAACTAATTCCAATTAACTTGTCTCATAACAGTTTTAAATTAACTTTTTAACACTCAAAACAAAGTAGACAATATTAAAGTGTTTTGACGTTTGTAAATGAAAGGATTAAAATGAAATAATTTTTTTTAAGGAATCAAAATAGAGACTAAAAAAAGTTGAAAAATTAACGGATATTAAAAAGAACAAAACTTAAAAATTAACTTAAAAGCTTATTAAAAAGAATAAATTTTATTGTTATCGACCTATATATTTTCTTAATTTAAATGAATAAACATTTTTTTAAACCATAATTTTAAACTAGAAGTATAACCCAAATGTTTGTATATAGTATATTTGATATAAGCAAGAACCATAAACTCCCCATGATATACCGAAATTATAAACAATAAGATACACAAAAATTATAAACAAGAATTTATCATTTGTTTAGATGAAGATGACTGTCCGCAACAATGGAGAAAAATAATTAGGGCATTTTTATTTTATTGGTTTGGAGTTTTCAACTTGAAACATCTTTTCTTTCTCTTTCATTTTGATTTCAGAACACTCATCATTCCATTTGATTTTATGTTTCTCATATTTCAGCATTCATGTTGATGTTTTCATTGACTTAACGTTCCTAGATAATATCCGAAACTAAAAGGAATATTATTTTAAACAACTTAAAATTTAAATGAATTTTCTATTGAGTTAAGGATTAATCTAACAGTGCCTAACATTCTATGGACTAAATTGATTGTTTATCAATACTTTTTAAATGAATGATATTTGATAATTTTATGATCAATTTTTATTTCTTAAATACGTCAAAATGATTATATTTAATAATAATAAAAAATAGATAATATAATATTAATTTGAAGAAGATTTTAATTTATATATAAGATCGTAAAATTTGTTTAGATCATAACCATATTAAAAATTTAATTTTAATTATGATTACTTCAAAAGTTTTACAAATGAGTAACTGTGATACGTGGATAATATAATTTTTTTTACATTAATATTATATGATAATGAAACTCTTTGAATTTTTGCTTTGTTAAATTTAAACAAATACAAAATACGACTATTTTAATCTTTTAAATTATAAAAATTGGTCAACTTAATTCTACAAATATATTAAATAATAAATTAATTTTTTAAATTAAATAATATCAATCAACTATATAAAAAAATATAAATCAATTTAGTTAATCCATCAAAATATTTCTTTAATAAATATATATAAATTCCATAAAAGACATTTATATTGATTAAAATAGTCTTTTGCTTTATCAAAACTAACATAGATTCTTTAAAATTGATTATTAAATAAAAATCTTTAAAACTGTTGTACAATATTTGAAAAAAAACTAAATTGGTTGTTATTTTTTATTTAAGATTAATTCATAAATTTAAGAAACAAAATTCATCCAACATTACAATTTTAAAGAACAAAATACCTCTTTACTCATCTAATGCCTCAAGGAACATGTCAATGTAGTCGCTTGCTGCTGGCTGTCTACTAAGGAAAGCTGTGCATTGGAGTTCATTTAGGAGAATAAATACGTTATAATAATGGTGACTTTGTCTTTACGACTTAGCTCAATTATTATGATTCATAATTAATTATGTACCTAATTTTTTTGTTTTTCCATTTTCTTTAATAAATTCTTTTACTTAAAAAAGAAAAATAATAAATATTTACATAATGGATATAAAAATAAATGCAAAAGAATGCTTTTAAGGATTTGACTTTGAAATTTTCATTGAATGAAATACTTACCATAAATTCATTATAATTAGTATTGTTTGTTTTTCTGAATGATTTTACACTAACTAATTGTCTTACCTTGTGCCCATCACTAGAGGTATTTATCATAAAAAAAAAACAAAAAAATTGGTTTGACTTCGTTAGAGAGTCTATTTAAAAATTTTATTAATATTAAAATATTTAAATGTTATATTTTATATATTTATTTATATTAAATAAAAAATAATTTTTTTGACGGAATGATTTAAAAAAATCTTAAAAAAAACACTATTTAAACTCAAAAAATTCAAAACATATATATCTTTTTTGAAATAAATGCACTTATTATTACCTCTCAAATAAATATAGAACGAAAAAACTACTAAATATTGAACGATTATCGAATATGAAACTATTACTGAGTAATTGGCTAATTGATAGACTTTAATATAAGAAATAATATTATTAATAAATAATAATAATAAAAATAATATTAATAAATAATAAAATATATATAAGTCGGTATGTCAGGTCTGATAGGTTTTTTTATAAGTTTGAGTCTGAGTTTGACCTATTTAAATAATTAGATTTTAAAAATAGTATCAACTTAATTTTTTTTATTAAATAAGTCAGACCATACCATAAATAGGTCAGACCATAGACCCTGATGAACGGTCTAGTATATTCTCATCCCTACCCATCACCATTACATTTGAACAAGGAAAATAAGGATATGTTTTTCCTTCTTTTATATATCTTGTTTAATAAAATAATTCAATTTTCACTTTAAAACTAATGTTCTACTTTTTTTAATTTCAAAAAGTCACAAGACAGAGAGTGACCACCGAAAGAATATTTTTACTTTTGTCAAAAAGTCGTAATAGATGCGACCATGTATACTTGTTACATATTCATTATGCATAGTCGCATCCACATAATGCGACCTCTTAACAGAGGTAAAAAAAAATCATTCAAGTATTACATTTCTGTCTTACGACCTCTTAAAAGTAAAATGTAAGATATTTTAGTACATTAATTTCAAAGAGATATGTTAGATTTTTGTTGTTGTTGAAAATAGAATACGAAGAAAAAATCCAAAAAAATAAAGCTATAAATTATTATACACAACAAGCACAATAAGAGCATGAGTGGATTTTTTCTTTCTTTCTTTTTGACAAAGAGTGGAACTAAAGATGGTATTTGGACTATTAATATAGGTTAGGTCCCGGGGTTGCTTTGAAGTTAATCGATTGAGAAGTTTTCCAACCGTGTTACTGAAAGAGGTGAGTAATCAATTTACGACACATCTTGTTTTTTACTCCAAAATAGAAGTAATAATATCATCATATTCATAAGTCTTTTCTTTTCTGTGTTTTTCTCATCTTGTAATATGGTGCATAAGAAAATTATTGTTCTCATCTAATACATATATAACACTACTAGTAGTGACCGATTTTTTGGTCGCTATTGCTTAACAGAGTTAAATTTTAATATTTTTATACAATATATTCTCTTCATATAATGCAGATTAATTTTTAAATGGATTGAACGGCTTTTATAATTTTTAATATTCTCCATTTTTTTCTTGATAAATCGTCAATTTTATTAATAATTACGTAATTAACTACAACATCCTCTTATAAGAAGGGTTGATGATGGCACTCCATTATATTTCATTATAACTCTACTTATTTTGAATTTTAAATTATAGAGACACTTAAATATATGTATGGATTTACCATCACTTTGACAAAATCATAAAGTCACTGATGTTGAAAAAACGATGGTTTGGAACTTTGATGAATTTACACTCATGATGACACTATAATTTCTTTCAATTTACAGTGATTTAAAAAATAGTCCAGTTTTTTTTTTTTTTTAATTTTAATGCTATACACTACTGTCTCTATTTCATAATGAGTGATGGTTTCGAAAAAATTGTTTACATACAAATGTTATTTTTAATTTTCAATTTAATAGTTTGTAATTGTATCCTTCAATTATGTGCACTTTTATTCAAATATCAATTTTATTTTATATTTATGATAATAAAAAATTGACAAATAATTAATAAAAAGTAATTTAACAAAAAACATTTTTTATAATTATTATATTTTTAATTTGTATATAAAAAATTTAAATGAAGTTAATTTAAAATGCATTAAGTATCATTTCCAAGATTTTCAGCTGACAATTCCTTTTTCAATATATTCACTACATTAGGATTTAGGAATATTGATACTATCTTTTGCAATATGTAAGAAGTTCCCTTGTAATAGAAGCAATCTATTGACTTATTATTATTATCATTATTGAAGATGTTTGTACTCAGTTTTAAATTTTATTATCCAAAATATCCTACTTTAAAATTAACACATTCAAAAGCTTTAGATTTTCAGAACCTCGCATCTTAAAGAGGCGATAATGTAAAAAAAATGAATAGTACATGATTGCATAATGAAAATTTGTCATTTTACGTATATTTATTTTATTGATTGATACAATAAACAAAAAATAATAAATAATCAAAGATATTAATTAATTAATAATAATATAAAATTAATAAAAAATAAAAAATAAAAAATAAATAAAGATTTAATAGAGTTATGAAAAACATCAGAATAATATTTTAGATTATAATGATGTTAACAATGAAAATAGGAAGAAGAGAGACAACCACTCTAGGGTTTCATAACATAGAATGAATCAAACTTGAGTTAATAGGGTTACAATGAGTATATATACAAGAGAATTGAAATGTCTAAAAATTCTTACTACTAATATATAATATCTTTATTCAACATCTCCCCTCAAACTCACGATGCATTAACATGGAGCATCTAGAGTTTGTCAACTAAAAAACAAAAACGTTTAATAGAATGCATCTTTGTGACACAAATCAACAATCTGTAAAGATGAGGAGACAAACGGTAGAGTAATGGTTCTATGTTGAAGATGATGACGAGTGAGATGACAATCAATCTCAATGTGATTGGTGCGTTCATGAAAGACCGAGTTGTGAGCAATTTGAATAGCACTCTTGTTATCACAGTGCATCGGAGTTGGCTCAAAAAGCGAGATACTCATATCAGACAAAAGTCAATGCAACCAAATTATTTCATCAGTAGTGGATGTCATAGCCCGATACTCAACTTCTGTAGAGAAGCGAGAGACAATGTCTTGTTTCTTACTCTTCCAGGAAATAAGAGAGTCTCCAAGAAAGAGACAAAATCCTGTGGTGGATTTACGATCTGTGGTGTCATCAGTCCAATCAGCATCAGAATAAGCTCGTAACTCCAATGAGGATGACAATGGAAAAAGAAGGCTTTGAAATTGAGTTCCTCGAAGATAACGAAGAATTCGAAGAACTGCTGCCCAATGTACTATAGTAGGAGAAACAACAAACTGACTAAAAATATGAACAACATAAGCAATGTCAGGTCTGGTAATCGTGAGATACACTAAGGTGCCAACCAAAGTACGATACAAAGTGGAATCTGGTAAAGGAACACCATTCGAGTGAACATATTTCACATTTAACTCAAGAGGAGTATCTGCTGCTCTAGAATCAGAAAGACGAGTCTGGTCAAGAATGTTGGCAATGTACTTGGATTGAGAAAGAAGGTAGCATTTAGGAGAGTAGGCAACTTCAATCCTCAAGAAATAACAAAGAGTTCCCAAGCCCTTCATCTCATACTGTTTGGCTAACTGCAATTTCAACTCATTGATTCCACTAACATCATCACCTGTAATAATCATATCATCAACATATAGAGAAAGTATAATGTGACCATAAGTGGTGGGCCTTATAAACAACGCAGAATCATGTTCACTAGAGCGAAAACCAAGAGAAGTGATCACAATAGAGAATTTTTGAAACCAAGCTCCAAGAGCCTATTTAAGACTATATAGAACCTTTTTTAACTTACATACTTCCCCTTGATTATGAGAAACTCCTTGTGGAGGGACCATATAGACTTCTTCATGAAGCTCACCATTTAAAAAAGCATTTTCGACATCCATTTGGGAAATATGCCATTAACGAATAGATGCAACTGCAATAAGAGTACGAATAGTGGTCATCTTGACTACAGGAGCAAAATTTTCTTCATAATCCATACCATATTGTTGAGAGAAATCCTTAGCAACAAGACGTGCTTTGTAGCACTCAACTAACCCATTAGACAGTTTTGATCTTGTATATCCAACGAGAGCCAATAACACGTTTTCCAAGAGGAAGAGGTACTAATTCCTAGTGTTGGTTTTGTGCAATGAAGATAGTTCTTTTGCCATAGTCTGCTGCCAAAGAGGATCAAGAATAGCCTCTTTATAGGAAGAGGCCTCAAACAAATTATGAATAGAGGTTAAGAAAGAAGCAAACGAAGCTGAGTAAGTGGAATAGACAAAATTAGGTAACTGAGTAGACTTGCGTTGACGAGAGGGGTAACAATGAGGATCAACAATCGTAGGAGGTAGTTGGACAGCTGAAGGGACAAGAGGGATGTCATCATGTGGAGTAGTAGTATTTTTCCTACAATTTTCAATATTACAATCGCTAGAAGATTTATCATTAGGACCAAATAGATCAATATGGGTTAGTTCATAACTCTTAGTAATATGAGAATTAGAGGAAATAAAGTAAAAAAGGGATGTGCTCAAGAAAAACAACATTACGAGATACATAAAGTTTTCTTGCATGAGGATCATAACAACGATAACCCTTTTGACCATCACCATAACCAAGAAAAACATACATGGCTGAACGAGAAGACAACTTACTGCGTTCTACTTGAGGGAGAAGAACAAAACAAGTAAAACCAAAAACTTTCAAAGAATGGTAATTAGGGGTAGAAGCATACAATTTTTCAAAAGGAGACAAACCTGATACGATAAATGATGAAATTCTATTAATAGCATGAACAACAATAAGAATTGCTTCTCTCCAAAACTCACTTGGAACTGAAGTGGACAACAAAAAGGAACGACCAATCTCTATAATATGACAGTGTTTCCTTTCAGCAACTCCATTTTGTTGAGGAGTATCAATACAAGATGGTTGGTGGAGAGTGTCATCACAAGCAAGTAATTCAGAAAATTTATTAGAGGTATATTTACCATCTAAATCCCAACGAAAACACTTTATAACAAAATTATGTTGAGTTTTGACCATTGCATGAAACATACGATAAATGTCAAAAAATTAAGACCATTTTTTCATAAGATAAACCCAACAATAACGAGTGTAATCATCAATAAATGAAACATAATATCTAGATCCACCTTTGGTGAGAACCAGTGATGGACCCCAAACATTAGAGTGAACTAAATCAAAAGACACACATGAAATGAAAACATTTTTCCTAAACGGTAAAATTGGAAATTTTGCAAGTTTACAACCACAACAATATGAGATAACACATGTTTATAACTTTCCTAAGGCTCCAGTAGAAGCCAAATATTTTAATCTAGAAGTAGAAACATGTCCAAGGCGAGAATGCCATAAATAAAAACTAGAAGATAAGGAATTCAAGCGAAACTAGATAATAAGTCAGCAATATTTGTTGAGGCTGCAATATCTAGGAGTCGCAGGTCATCCAAAACATAAAGTCCCCCTATCTATGGCCTGTTCCAATCAGCCTCCCAGAATGTGGATCCTGCACACAACAAGAAGTGGAGGAAAATATAACCGAAATCACATATTTGACTAACAGAAGCAAGACTCTAAGTAAGATTAGGAATATAATAAACATCAGAAAGAGAAATGTTAGGTATGGAGACAAAACCAATGCCTGTTAGTGGCATAGAAGTGCCATCAGTAGTCATAACTGACAGAGACGAGGCAGGTTTCACAGATGCAAAAGATTTATCATCGTATGTCATATGATGAGATGCTCCAAAATCAAAAATTCATATGGAAGGAGATATACCTGACATACAAGAAGAATTCAAACCTTTAGAAGAGGTGGCATACATGACATGTGATTAAGTGGCAAGAAGTTTTTGAAATTGTTCTGCAATATCAGATATTTGGGAAGCAGTCTCAGATGAGTATACAGAATCAGAACTAGAGCCAATGGTAGGAAGAGTAGAAGTAACAACATTGGACGATGACCCCCTAAAATTCTTCTTACGCGCTCTCCCTAATTTCGGACAATGTGCTTTCCAATGACCTTTTTCTTTGCAAAATGCACATTCATCATTACCAAGTCCAACCCTCCCTTGAGATTTTCCTTGTTGAACAGGAGCAACAAAAACATATGGAGGAGTTCATAAAATTCCCTTATTTGACACACCATAATGAGTCTGAAGTCTGATTTCTTCTACTAACAATTCACTAACTGCTGATTCAACATTAGAAAGGGGGAACGATGCAAAATACCCCCATGAAGGCCCTCAAAATCCTCACGAAGAGCCATTAGAAAACCAAACTAGACGTTGCTCCTCTCTTTGATCAATGTATGCTTTGACAACTTTCAACTCAGGTGTTTCTATAAGAGCCAATTGATCTCGCAGATTAGTCATTGCCAAATAGAATTCCTGAATGGTTATATTGTTCTGCCTGCTTAAGGGCTCTAATATCACTTTCCAATTGATAACGTTTTGCAAAGTTAGACTGAACATACAAACATTTCAAGTGATCCCAAATCTCTTTAGCAGTATCATATTTTGCTAGTTGTACCCCTATAGACAACTCAAAAAAATTATTAATCCAAGTAATAATTTTTGAATTACTAACATTCCATGTTTTCATATCTTTTGCATATTGAGTTTCATCCTTTTTATTTGTAGGCTTAATAGAAGTTCCATCAACAAAACCCCACATATTTTTTCCAATCAATTTTTTTTGTCACATAACTCTAATAAGAGTAATTTTGTCCATTGAGGTGAACACTAATAGCTTGAAGAGAATCATCTTTAGCACCAACCATAACAAATAATGACAGGAAAATACGACAAACACAATCACTGAGACAAAATAAATTAGGGATAACCTGGTGCTGTGCGAGCACGATTTCTCCCCCTTCAGACGTCGTTTCCCCTGATCCGACCGTTGAAGACGAAGACCTAAGCGAACCTGCTGTCCAAAAATCAGTCCAATCAAGCGGTTGACGAATGTGCAATCGATGTTTTTCTGAGACTGATTTAACAGAATCGCGAATAGGGTTACTCTTCTCTTTTGGTGGTTGTCTTTTCTATCAAAATAGTTTTTTTCTTCTTTACAATAAATCCCAAAATCAATCAAAACTCTGATACCATGTTAACAATAAAAAGAGGAAGAAGTGAGACAACCGCTCTAGAGTTTCATAACATAGAATGAATCAAACTTGAGTTAATAAAGTTATTATGAATATATATACAAGAGAATTAAAATGTCTAAAAATACTTACTACTAATATATAATAACATTATCTAACAAATCAGATAATAAATATCTTCATTCATTTAATTTCTTACATCTATTTTATTTATAATATTATAAATAAATGTATTTTTTTGTAAAAGAAACAAAATTTGTATATACCATAAAAAAAGAAAAGAAAAATCATACTATAATATTTTAATAATTTTCTTATATTTTATTGTCAATTACAGATAAATTAACAACTTTCTCTTATAATATAGTTGACAGTTTTATACTTTTCAGTCAATTTTGTTTATTAAAATATAAACGATAATAAATATGATTATTTATATAACACTTTCAAAAAATTTAGCATGTTCTTTTTTTATTATATACTCAAATTTTGTTTTTTTTAAAAAAAAATATATTTATTAAATTATAAATAAAATAAATATTAAAATTAAAATGCACACATTATATTGATTACTCAGTAATAATTTAAAATGTTATTTTGGAAGAGTACAAAGTAGTCACTTAGTTTTTTATAATTTAATTTAAATAAATCAAAACAAAATATTACATCATAAAAATTTTAAAAGTAAAATATTTTAGTATAGTGCTTTCAAAATAGAGAATTTTAGACACAAAATTAAAAGCAGGATTGTTAAAAGTGAAAATTCACATTCCTGTGCTGCTAGCTGCACTCCGATCTAGGTCGACAATCGACATCGAAACTAAACCGCTGGAAAAGGCTTTAATCAACGTGCTCCGGTCTATGTTGGTACAACTGTCTCTATGTGGGAGTGACACGTGAAAGCTTAGTAAGAAAGCAACTTACATAAATACAAACTACAAATACATAACAATTAAAAAAATACACAAAAGAAGTGAGAAAAAGCAAGAGAATGAAGCCAGCACAAAGAAGCATTCAAAAGCACGTTACACCCGTCCTAAATTGAGGACACGAAGCCCACACTCTGTCGATTAACTCAAAATCAAATCAATTCAAACACGTCTTTATTAATGTCAATAATTACACAAAGCGAATAAGTGTACATATATATTCTTCATATATATCATCACACCAATGAAATCGAATGTCGAACTGAATCTACACTATAATTACTTGCACGCGGTAGAAATTATAGTATTTTATATATTAATTAATATACTAATAATTAATTAGATAATAAATGTGGTTAAATTTCTAGCGGTTTCTAAAATAGTAAATTTATACTTGTGTTTACTCTCTTAATTTTTGTGTGTGCAGGTTTTTAGGATTTACTCTCCTAATGTTGTTGTAGCCAAAGCGAAAGCAAAGCACAACTAAGAACAAAAGAATCTACATTTTGTTTTTATTTTTTCATTTGATTTCGTGGTAAGTTACTCTCTCACGCTTTACAGTGCCTCTTTGATTCTTTCCCTTCTCACACGGCAATGAGTCAAATATACTTTCTACGAGGTAGTAAATATAAATACTAAATACATAAGAGGCAATTAAAAATAATATTTCTTTTTCCTTTTTTAGTCGGTGAGATATTTTATTACGCTTTAGTTCTCTTTGTCCTTTTGTTTGTTTTTAAAACTTCCAGAAAAATAATTTAAAAAAAAACAAAAAACGAAAACCGTAAAGATTACTGTACACGGCAATTGATCCGTGATTGGTTGTAGAACTGCGAAAAACTAGAGTAAATTGTTTCCTTCCAAACATGTCTCATCTTTAAGTTTCCACTACTGAGAGAGTAAAGTAGTTTTTTGTTTGTGAGAGTGAAAAAAATTGATTATTGTTTCTGTTATGATTTTTTGGTGCGAAGAAGTTGTCTAGTGTGAGTGACGGTTTCATCTCTCCTGCGACAGTTATTGTTATTAGAGAACGATGAGTTTTCTGAACGGTTCTTCACCTCACCGGAATCCGGCGGAGGATGATATTGAAGCTGGTCCGTTGTCTCGTCATTCTTCCGATGTCGACGACGGTGATTCCTCCGATCCGTTTAATATTGCTAGAACTAAGCATGCTTCTATTGATCGGCTTAAGCGGTGGAGAGTATGTTTTTATCCTCTTTCTCTCACTTACACTCACTCTCACTCTCACTCACAAATATAATTCTTTTTTTGTTTTTAGTATTTGTTTATTGTTTATTTACTTTATCTTTATCTATATGTTTGTTTCTGATTTATTTGATATCTGGTTTCACTGATTGTTGCTGTGATTTCTATTTATGGATAATTTAGGGTTTGCTAAGAGTGGATAATTGTATTTCGTGTTAAAAATTGGTTTACTGCATAGGGATTTAGTGTCCTTGTGTACTTGTTTTGAAATTTTGAAGGATGTTTGTAGATATAATTTAATATATGAATTCGATGAAACAGTGTTGGTTTCTAAATAAGGTTGAGGAAGAACATTGATGTTTGAAAAGAGGCATGTGTGCTACTGGTTTCTGTGGGTTTGTTAGAGGGTAAGGTTCGGGGATGAGTAGTGCTATTGCAGAGGTTTAGTAGCTGGAAATGATATACTGCATATTTGGAAACCATTGGAATTGTGGTTGAACAAATTCTATGCTGATTTTAATGGAGAACTAACACTATTTTTCTTTTTACAAGCTGAGTTTTAGTTGGATGCAATGAGTTTCCTAATGTTGGTGTTGGCTGGATGGGAAACCACACTGGCTTAGTGGTTCAGTGGCTTGAAATAAAAGAAATAACACTTTGTCATTGACTCTTTAGTTGATATAGTCAATTTTGAGTGTTCTCTTGTCTTAAATAGTGAGTCTTAACTTGTTTTAATAAAGGAAGGATAATCTCTCTAGTTAAATGGTAATTGTTTTCTTTTACTCATTAAGGATGGGGAAAAGTCAAGATTGGAATTTGCGACTAGTTTATTGATCTAACACAAACTGGTAATAGTGAAAAAAACTGAAAAGTAAACATGGAATTCATCTCTCAGCCATTCAAAGAGAAGTTTAAATTTGTACTTGTCAACAACATTGAAATTCTCTGTTTAAAAACAATATAAATTTAATAAATTAAAATGTCATGTGCTGTTGACATTATAGGGTTTATTTAGGAAAATAGGGAGGATTAAAATAAGTAATGGAAAATATAAAATTTGGTTGTTATAGAGAATTATTTAATTTAGTCATAAATATGTGTGTGTGTGATTTTTCCTTTTGGATCTTACGCTACTTGTTATGATCCTATGTTGTATTGATCTTGCTAACCCTTCCCAATACTAGATAGTTATTTTGGTAGGATCTTACGATCCTTATTGCGATGTTACGTTTTATGATTTTGCTACCCCTCCTAATCCTAGGCAAGATAGCGAACTTGACAACATTGATTGAAAATACTTAAAAGAGTCCTATTTTACAATAATAATTAGGCTGAAATTTAGTATTATATCCAAGCTCAAACAGGATAATCAATTAGACTAACCCGTTGTGAAACTAGTATAAACTAAAAAAAAATTACCATTCAATAAACTAGTCGCAAATTCCATTCTTGACTTTTCCCCATCCTTTATGAGTAAAAGAAAACAATTACCATTTAACTAGAGAGATTATCCTTCCTTTATTAAAACAAGTTAAGACTCACTATTTAAGACAAGAGAACACCCAAAATTGACTATTTCAACTAAAGAGTCAATGACAAAGTGTTATTTCTTTTATTTAAAGAAAATTAAAAAAAATAATTAAACTAACTTTTTTTTGAAACAATCAAACAAGCCAGTAAACTATGCAGCAGTAAACTATGAAATTAGGTAACAAATGCCTCAAATTTCTTCCTCAATTTCACAACTAATAATTCGATAATAATTGTGATTTATGATATAGATATTCTAAAATATTCTAAGGATTCAATGTAAAGTTGGTAAGATATTGTAAAGTAATTTGAGATATTCTGAAATTACCAATAGGAAATAACCTTTTTGACTAGTTAAGTACTATTTTGAATCGAGACGATGGCAGTGGCAAATGCATAAATTTCCTTTTATGGGGGTAATGAAATAGTATATATATATTTTGAACAAAGAAAAATATTACTAACTCTTACAAAATACATAACAATAATGACTAAACAAACTCAATACATAACTGTTTCTACAAATTGCAATTGTCCTCTACAAGATTTCATATTCTAAAAAATGTTCAATGATTTTTTCACTGTCAACACTATCAAATATGTTCACTCTCTATATGATAAAAATATAGAAGGTTTTATGGCAGCGTAAAATAAAAATGATAGTATTATCCAAAGGATTTTTCGTTTTCTTGTGGGGGCAAGAGCCCCCATTAGTGGATCCGCCACTGGAGGGGGGAATGCAAAACTACTCGTTGATAAAAATTACTTCCCGATGAAGAGGTACTAGGCTATTGAGAAAAGAAGTATTTTTTTTGTTTGTTTTGAAGTTCTACATCACTCGATATCTATGGAGAAACTAGTATTATACTTCATCTGTGTTTTTGTTAAACATTTTCGGTGCTACTACAATAAGAGTAGTTTATTCCCAATATGATGAGTTAGATAAAGTTCTTTGTATGAGTTTGACTTAAAGAAATTTACTAATTATAAACCAAGTTACCAGAACTTGTCATGGAGATGAATCCTCTAGCATTTTCTTGATAGTCCACCTTTTTTTTTCAACTTTAAAAATATTGTTTACTTATTTACTGCATTCGGATGACAGCTAGTTTCATTTGATTATTCTGTATTGCTAATAGTGACATGGGAGCAATCCCTTTTGTGTTTTTTTAGCAAGCGGCCCTTGTGCTAAATGCCTCTCGTCGATTTCGTTATACCTTGGACCTGAAAAAAGAAGAAGAGAAGAAGCAAATACTGAGAAAGATTAGAGCGCATGCACAAGCCATTAGAGTACAGTTCCTTCATTGGACTTTCTTTGTTATGCTTATGTTACATATGTGAAGTGTATTAATTATTCATTTTTTCTTAACAGGCTGCGTATCTTTTCAAAGCAGCTGGGGGGCAAGGGCAAGGGCAAGGGCGAGGTCCCGTGATTGGTGAGTAATTCAATGGTGTTCATTATTATTTTTAAATGTCTTTGCTTTACTATTTGGCTTAATTTAGTTGTTGAATAGTTTAGAATAATGAACTTGTATTTCACAATGTGATTTTTGCAAATACATATACAAGAGAGAATATCTCAAGAAAGGAAAATAAGGAAACTATATCAATGATGATAAATAGAGAATAGTCAACACTTCCCCTTAAGCTGGAGCATATGTATCATATGCATCCAGCTTGGTACATATATATAATCAATCCGAGGTAGAGATTTGGTGAATATATTAGCTATATGATTATTTGAGCTCATTGAAGAGGTTTTAAATGTCTTTGCTTTACTATTTGGTTTAATTTAGTTGTTGAATAGTTTAGAATAATGAACTTGTATTTCACAATGAGGTTTTTGCAATTTTATATACAAGAGAGAATATCTCAAGAAAGGAAAATAAGGAAACTATATCAATGATGATAAATAGGGAATAATCAACACTCCCCCTTAAGCTGGAGAATATGTATCAAATGCATCCAGCTTGTTACATATATATAATCAATCCGAGATAGAGATTTGGTGAAGATATTAGCTATATGATTATTTGAGCTCATTGAAGAGGTTTTAATGATGCCGACTGATTATCACAAATGCCGACTGATTATCACAACCTTATTAACCGCAACCTTATAAACTGAGAAATGGGGTTCCAGAGGTGTGTAATGACAGCATACTATAACACTTCAGCAATTGAGCGATAAAGGTATCCCAAAAATGTACATTCATCATATCTGAAATAAAGTTTATTTTGATTCTAAGGTAAAAAAAGAGAAACAATAGGCACTTTTTTTCAGCATTAAATATGTAAAATGAACTTGCCCTGATATATTATATTGATTTAGAATGGATAACTTTATAATTTTTTGTCTTTCCTTGTTCAATATTAATAATTAATTCTTTGTACTGTTAGAAGATACAAAACCTCCTTTGACTTCTACTGGTGAATTTCCAATTGGACCCGAGCAACTTGCTTCGATTTCAAGGGAGCATGATACTGCTTCTCTGCAGCAATATGGAGGGGTATGTTCGCCAAGAATAATTTTTTTACTGGGTAATATTATAATAAAACTCATAAATTTCACGTGTTTTTTCTGAATCATTATCAGGTTGCAGGGGTATCAAATTTATTGAAAACCGATTTAGAGAAGGGAGTTAATGGTGATGATGCCGACTTATTAAGACGGAGGAATGCATTTGGTTCCAACAATTACCCTCGAAAGAAAGGAAGAAGTTTTTTGGTAACACGTCTAGTGTACTTGGACTATTGGAATCATTGGATATTTGATGGTTATATGGATATAATTCAAACTTTGTAAACAAGTTTGGCTCATTGAATCAAAGCATAACTAGTCATTTTTTGGGAGTTGGGTTATGTTAAATATAAAGAGTATTGAGAGACATATATAGAATAACCCGCGTGTTTCAACTACAGAGCGGAGACTCTTTATATAGACACAGGGTATTAAATAACCCTAATTTACAGTAATGCTAACGGGCTAGAATACGTATACTTACAGCCCATATATATTATTTACATTCTAATATAATATTTAACACTCCCCCTCAAGCTGGAGCATATAAATCAAATGCACCTAGCTTGTTACATATATAACTAATTCTAAGACCTCGCAATGACTTTGTAAACACATCTGCTAACTGATCATTGAATTTGACAAAGCTGGTGATGATGTCACCTGATTCAATCTTTTCTCTAACAAAATGGCAATCAATCTCAATATGCTTGGTCCTTTCATGAAAAACAGGATTCGAGGCAATGTGCAATGCAGCTTGATTATCACATATTAGTGTCATTGTGCTGGTCTGTTCAAATTGAAGTTCTTTCAGTAACTGTTTCAGCCAAATGAGTTCACATGTTACTAGTGCCATGGCCCTGTATTCTGCCTCAGCGCTGGATCTTGCAACAACATTTTGTTTCTTACTCTTCCAAGATATTAAATTTCCTCCTATGAGTACACAATACCCGAAAGTTGATCGTCTATCTATGGGTGAGCCTGCCCAATCAGCATCTGAGTAGCCAATTATTTGAGTATGTCCTCTATCTTCATAAATGAGACCTTTTTCAGGTGCACTTTTGATGTATTTAAGAATCCGGATTACAGCATCCATATGTTCTTGGCAAGGAGAATTTAAGAACTGACTTACCACACTGACAACAAAGGAAATGTCAGGACGAGTGACTGTGAGATAGTTTAATTTTCCAACCAATCTCCTATATCTTCCTGAATCTGATAGAGGCTCCCCCTGATTGGCTAGGAGTTTGACATTTGGATCCATAGGAGTATCAACTGACTTGGCATTTAGTAGGCCAGTTTCTTCAAGAATATCCATGACATATTTTCTTTGTGAAATTACAAGGCCATCCTTGGATTGAGCTACTTCAATACTCAGAAAATAACGAAGTTTACCAAGGTCTTTAGTCTGAAATTTATTTGAGAGATGTTTTAACTGGAGTATTCCTTGTTGATCACTACCAGTTATAACAATGTCATCCACATAAACAATAAGATAGATGCACCCTTGAGATGAGTGATGATAAAATACAGAGTGATCGGATTCACTGCGGATCATACCAAATTCTTGTACTACCGAGCTGAATCTGCCAAACCAAGCTCTAGGAGACTGTTTAAGACCATAAAGGGACCTGTGTAGCCGACAAACCATGTTAGAAGACTCCCCCTGAGCAACAAATCCTGGTGGTTGCTCCATATACACCTCCTCTGCAAGATCACCGTGCAAGAAAGCATTTTTAATGTCAAGTTGATGGAGGGGCCAATGTCTAATTGCTGCAATGGAGAAAAATAGTCTGACAGATGCCATTTTGGCAACCGGTGAGAATGTATCGCTGTAATCCAACCCAAAAATCTGAGTATATCTCTTGGCTACCAAATGAGCCTTAAATCGATCAATCTTACCATCAAGACCAACCTTTACTGTATAAATTCAACGACACCCAACTACCGACTTCCCATGAGGTAGGGGTACCAATTCCCAAGTACCATTGCTTTGTAGAGCACACATCTCATCAAGCATTGCTTGCCTCCACTCAGGGTGGGATAATGCTTCATCTGTAGTTTTAGGAATAGAAACAGAAGACAATGAGGACAAGCAAGTGTAATGTAAAGGCGAAAGACGATGATAACACAAATCAATATAATGAGGAGATGGATTACGGGTGGTGCGAATATCCTTACGAATAGCAATGGGAAGGTCAGGCTCAGGTGGCAGGGCCGGATCCGGAAATGGGGTCGGAGGAGAGTCTGTAATGGGAGCAGGAACAGGCACAATCGAGGATAAACGACGGCGCTGATATGTTTGTAGTGGTCGTGGAGGTTGGGGGGTAGACTCGGCAGGTTCTATAGGAATTTGAGTGGGTGGGAGAGGGATAACTACTTGAGGAGGTTCAGGATTAATGTCCTGATAGGGCTCAGTAACTACTTGAGGAGGTTCGGGATTAATGTGCTGATAGGGCTCAGTAGCTATATGGGTAGGTTTAAAATATTGTACAAATTCGAAAAAGGTAACATCAACTGATGTAACGTAGCGGTGTAGTGTGGGAGAATAACAATAGTAGTCTTTTTGAGACCGATGATAACCGAGAAAGACACACTTGAACGACCGAGCTGACAATTTGTCCAAATCGGGGGATAAATTGTGAACAAAACACGTGGACCCAAAGACACGAGGTGGTAATGGGTGAAGAGGGGTATCGGGAAAAATGACTGAATGGGGGATATTGCCATCAAGGACAGAAGATGGCATACGGTTAATAAGGTAGCACGCTGTTAAGACTGCATCCCCCCAAAATCGGAATGGAACATTGCCATGGAGAAGTAAGGTTCGTGTGGTTTCAATGAGATGCCAATTTTTGTGTTTGGCTATCCCATTTTGCTGAGGTGTATGAGGACATGAGGTTTGGTGTAAAATACCGTTGGAAGCCATAAAATTTTGAAATTGATGAGACAAGTATTCTCAAGCATTATCACTTCTTAAGGTACGAATGGAAACTCTAAATTGGATTTTAATTTCTTTATAAAATTGCTCAAAGATGGAAAACAATTCAGTTCTATTTTTCATTTAAAATAACCACGTACAACGAGAATAATCATCAATAAAAGTAACAAAATACTTAGACTCTAAAGTAGACACAGTACGAGAGGGACCCCAAACATCAGAGTGAACTAAAGCAAAAGGAGAGGATACTCTTTTATTGACTCGATCGGGAAAATTACTAGGGGTGTGTTTCTCTAACTGACACGACTCACAATGTAAAGTAGATAACTTAGACAAACTAGGTACCAGTTTTTGTAGTTTGGTAAGACTTGGGTGTCCTAGCTGAGCATGGATAGTATGTGGGGACTCTGTGGCAGAGCATGTCTTGGATGTTGTAGAAAGGTAATAGAGGCCTTGTGACTCACATCCGACGCCAATCGTCCTTCCCGAATTCCGGTCCTGCAAGGTAACATTATCATTAGTAAAAGTAATAATACAGTTATGAGATCGAGTCAATCGACTAACTGAAAGTAAATTAAAGGGACATCCAGGTACATAGAGAACAGATGCAACTGAGATAGAAGGGAGAATGTGGACAGTGCCAATTCCTTGAGATCAAGTTTGAGTACCATTGGCAGAAGTTATAGTAGGTAAAAAATCAGATGTAGAAAGTGACGAAAAGAGACCTTTATTACCAGTAACATGATCAGACGCACCAGAATCAAGAACCCAAAGGCCGAGAGAAGATGAATGAGTTACCTGTGTGTGCAACCGAAGTAGGAGAACTAGAGTTTGGATGACTCTGAACCCATCGGAGAAAATCTTCATAATTTGCCGTGGAGCCTTGTGGAGATGGTGTAGTCTGAATAGTGGCAGAAGGATCAAGCTGAGTTGCATTTATCGAAGGCGAAGGCTTGCCATGCAACTTCCAACAGCGATCAATAGTGTGTCCAAGCCGATGACAATGCTCACACTTGGGACGAGGCTTAGAGCTGGATGGTCCTCCACGAGAACGTTGCTGATTATGTCCCTGAGATGCCATGATCAACAAAGGTTGTCAGAAAACGCGTCGGAACTGGGAATACAGGGGTTGTTTGAACTGGAAGTTGTATATTCGTAACTCGAAACTGAAAAATGATGGCAGATATGGAAGCAGGAGGCCGAGGCGAGTGCTATGGGCGAGGCAAGAAGCACCGTGAACGGCTGTCGGACGCACCGTCACGCGCGGTGGCAGTGGGCGGCGCGTGAGATCCACGCGCGGGATGTGCAGCGGCGTGTGTGGGCGTGTGAGACTGATTCTAGAGGCGCGGCGGAAGGGTTTGGCCGATCTGGGGTGTTCGGCGCTGATGGAGTGGTCGTTTGTCGATAAATCTCGTCAGAAACAGTGACAGCAGCAACCACAGCGACGGTAAAGCGTGAACGGCTGAACAAAAATTGAGGAATCAGCGGTTCAACGACAGAGGGGGGAAATCGGAGTTGAGAACACGGTTTGCCGGGAAAAAAAAAATATTCACCGGAGACAGTGGGTCGACCGGGTAGTTGACGATTAGGGTTTGTCTCTCGGTTGGCTCTAGATACCATGTTAAATATAAAGAGTATTGAGAGACATATATGGAATAACCCGTGTGTTTTAACTACACAGCGGAGACTCTTTATATAGACACAGGGTATTAAATAACCCTAATTTACATTAATGCTAACGGGCCAGAATACGTATACTTACAGCCCATATATATTATTTACATTTTAATATAATATTTAACAGGTTACATATATTAACCTACTTAACCGTTGGTGGGAAGTGGAGTGGATTGCTTGTTTATTTTTTCATTAAATTAAATTAAATTCCCTAATATCAAATTTCTAAAACCAAACCCAAATGCAATTTTCATTGTTTCCAATTCCTAATCTCATTCACTTTTCACCTATCAAATTGTTCATTTATTCCAATTTAATTTCTTTCATTATGAAACAGCATGGGTTGATATTACCATTTTTTCTCTAAAAAGGGTCAACCTGTTAATTTTTATGGGTTGGTGATGTGGCTGAGTAGTGCAAGTCAACTTGCATTGCAGTGACCCCTTTCCTGTTTTACTGAGGGAATATTGTAGTGACGTCTTTGTTTTTGTTGCTGTAACAGATGTTTATGTGGGATGCTTGCAAGGATCTGACCTTGGTTATATTAATGGTAGCTGCAGCAGCTTCGTTGGCACTGGGGATAAAATCTGAGGTGAGATTGCCTAAAATAGTTATAGGCTTATTACAGTATTCTTGGCACTTGGTTGGGTGCAGACGTTGACTTATTTATGATGTATCTATCTGTTGCATCCTTTCTATTTTCTGCCCTTCCATTTGTAATTTAGGATTACTGGTATTTTTAATTAATGTTAAAAATTCTGCTTCATCCCGATCCCAAATAATTCTGTTGCAGGGTATTAAGGAAGGATGGTATGATGGGGGAAGCATTGCTTTTGCAGTTATTCTTGTTATTGTTGTTACAGGTATTATATATTATCTTTATGAGGTACTAAAGTTTATGATGGATAGAACATGGATTTGTATCCCTTAGAGTGAGCCCTCACTCTAGAGGGGAAAATAATGCAATTCAGTTGTTGATGGCAATTTCAATGATTGATATTTACATACACATGTATAACAAATCATTAATGTGTTGAGATATCAACAGTTGGTTTTTAGATGTTTTTCTTTCCCCTCGAAAGTGAATAAATCATTTCAGAGGAGCCAAATTCATAATGTATAGATCATTTTTATACAAATTTTATGACTTTGTTTTGCAATTTCCTATTTGACAGTCTTCGGTGGTGTCACTGGAATTTGTTATAATTAGATGTCTAGTAATTTGTCTCTTGAATAGTCTGTCACCCAATTTCAGAGTAGCCAAATTCATATTATATAGATGATTTTTATACAAATTTTATGACTTTGTTTTGCAATTTCCTATTTGATACAAAGTCTTCCGTGGTGTCACTGGAATTTTTTATAATATGTCAAATAATTTCTCCATTGAATAGTCTGTCACCCAATTTCCTTTTATCATTTCTCCCTCAATTTGTAGCTATAAGCGATTATAAGCAGTCTCTTCAGTTTCGAGATCTAAATGAAGAGAAGAGAAATATACATCTGGAGGTTTGTCTTTTCTTTTGACTGTTATTTTTTTTAGATGGTTGGTTAGACTTATATATATATATATATATATATATATTATATTTCACTAACAATTTTCTTGTCACAGTTTTAACCTTTTAACTGATTTTTTGCATGAGAAGGTTATTAGAGGTGGTAGAAGGGTTGAGATCTCAATATATGACCTTGTTGTTGGGGATGTTATACCCCTTAATATTGGTAACCAGGTATATGATATTTTTCATTTGTTGTTTTGCTTTTAATACTTAATACTTAACTATTACATTTCCTTTTTGTTTTTAAGTTTTCTGCTCTTTCTAGGTCCCTGCTGATGGAATTCTCATCACTGGTCACTCTCTTTCAATTGATGAGTCAAGCATGACAGGGGAGAGCAAAATTGTAAGCACTCCTCTTAATATTGTCAGAATTTGAAAATATTCCTTGATTGTAACTAACTAATTTTGGTTTTGCAGGTCCATAAGGATTCTAAGGATCCCTTTCTGATGTCTGGGTGTAAGGTTGCAGATGGCAGTGGCACTATGCTGGTAAGTTAGATTTCCTATTTACTTACTTTTTGTTTTAATTTTACACTGTCTTAATTTAATTTATGTCAGAGTTTTCAAAGGACATATAATAGCTGCTTTGCTGGAAGGGTGGGTGGTAATTTTTTAAAGGGCAAAGAAATTGTGCACTAACTGGCGAAGTATTTCAGACTTGATTAATACCAGATTATTCATTCATTATATTTGAATAATCTTTTTGTTTGTAATTTTTTGTAGTGATGTTGATTATGCATTTGATGCATGTTATTCTGGGTGGGTGGTAATTTTTTAAAGGGCAAAGAAATTGTGCACTAACTGGCGAAGTATTTCAGACTTGATTAATACCAGATTATTCATTCATTATATTTGAATAATCTTTTTGTTTGTAATTTTTTGTAAATGATGTTGATTATGCATTTGATGCATGTTATTCTGGAAGGGTTTTTGTCAGAATTTGATTTCTGATGTGAAAAGTGAAAACAATTGAGTCGTAGAGAAATTTGAATTGGTAAAATTTGAATTGATTTGTGCGGAAGTTCTCCCAATAATTCAATATATCTAATTGATTGTTTTTATTTTCTTACTTTTGTCCAATCTGTTTTATAGATTAAAAAGATCTGTTTTAAAGATAAAAAATGCATGTTTGGTGTTTTTACCCCCTCTGGTTTATATGTTTTTGCAGGTAACGGGTGTTGGAATCAATACCGAGTGGGGCCTTCTAATGGCTAGCATTTCAGAAGATACTGGTGAAGAAACACCTTTGCAGGTCTTCTTCTTAGTTGTGGTTTCAGGCTGTGCTCTTCTGTTTCTTATAATTCAATTACCCTTATTAGTTTTCAATATAGGTCCGCTTAAATGGTGTAGCCACCTTCATTGGTATTGTTGGACTCAGTGTTGCTGTTCTTGTCCTGATTGTGCTACTGGCCAGGTAATTAGTTGCTGTCTCATGTTTGCCATGTTTTCTTAGCTTGAGTCAACAATGGTGTTGTTTTGCATGTCTCTGAAGTGGAAACTTGTTATCAGATATTTTTCTGGGCATACTGAGAATGCTAATGGGACGAAACAATTTGTAGCTGGCAAGACTAGAGTTCGGGATGCTATTGATGGAGCAATTAAGATAATAACTGTTGCGGTAGGTACCTTGATAAATACTAGATTTCCAGAGCATGCTCGGTGCAGTTAAAGTTGCTCAACCATATTTATTAATTTCATTGGTTTAAAAGTTTAATATCTGTAATGTGATTGTAACCCATTGAGTTTTTAGGTCACTATTGTAGTTGTTGCAGTGCCTGAGGGACTCCCACTTGCAGTCACTTTAACGTAAGTATTCTAACTCTGGTCCTTGCATCTAGTTTTATTTCGTCTGTTATCGCGAAGTCTTAATGGGCTGTATTTTAACATTGGCGCCATTGCAGATTGTGATAAATTTGCCATGGTTTTTGTCCTTCATTATGATTAGGGTCGTGCATGGTTGGTTTTTTTAAAAACTAAAGCATATCCATTTTAAAATCAGTATATGAATTTAGATTTATAACCAAATCAATTATTTGGTTTAAAATCGGTTATAAAACCGATTGTAAAATTGGTTATGGATTTATGGTTAAATAATCGGTTTTAAGCTAAACTACCGGTTTCAAAATATTCAATTTTAAAATCGATTTCTTCTCTAAACCGATTAAAATTTGATTATTTTTTAATATTTATTTTAAAAAATCATTTACTCATAGTTTAAAAATTGGTTATTTAAAAAAAACCGATTACTTTTACAAAATGAAAGCTCAATAAAAAACACTCATCAACTATACAATTGCTTTCTCTTGTTATTAAAATTGAACATGTTCAATTGCTTATAATAACTTGTGATTAAAATTAATTTATTACTAATTTCATTAAAACCACCGGTTCTGATTTATACTAGTTCAATAAATTGCTTATTACTAAAACCATAGAAAACACAAACATTTGAAAGTTTTTTCGATCAAATTTAACAATTACTGCACCATAATAAAACCGTAGAAAATACAAATACTTGAAAGTTTGCTTCCAACACCGAGATGGACACCACCACCACAAGATTTATTAAATTTAAAATATATAATGGATTTACTATATTACTTTTCGTCTTAATATATTAATGTAACATTTTGAAAAAAATTCACCCTTTAAAGATTAATGATTTAAGAAATTATATTTAAAATATTTAGTTTATCATATTTTAGTCTTCCTCAATAAATATTAAATATCTTAATTCATTAACTAATTATCATACAATATCGTTGGTTATTAATAAGCAATTGATTAAATGAAGTTAGTAATATATCAATGAAGTTAATAATAAGTTGTCGGAAGGCGGAAGGTCGGTGGGGTGATGGCAATTAAAGTCAGAATCATTTTAAAGTTTTGGGGATTTAGGATTTTTGGGAGTTGTGTGGATAAAAATCGGATAAAACCAAATCCAAATATAAAACATAAGTGGGTATCCAACTGGTTGGTATATAAACCGAATTGTAACCATATTATTTTAACTGGATATTTAAAGTGGATTTGGATCCGGTTTTGGATTTGACCCTCATAACCGGATTTTTTGCACAGCCCTAGTTATATTGCTCTGTTAATACTTTTAGTGGTCATATTTTGGTAAAGAATGACACAATGCTGGGTCCAATATATAGAATATATGGTTGCTGCTTAGTATTCCATTTTTTTGTTCAGTAGTATTTTATTTTCTTTTTCAGATGTGTAGTATAGTTTTTTCGGCTCTTCCTCAATATCCCACTCTCAAGATCTTATTAGTCTATACTTATACATATTTCCCGTTAATTTTGTTACAGACTTGCCTACTCGATGAGAAAAATGATGGCAGATAAAGCTTTGGTATGCTAATTGATGGTTGTGCTTTGACTGGATTTTGACATGTCTACACAAGTAACATAGTACATTGAATTGTAGGTGAGGAGGCTCTCTGCGTGTGAGACAATGGGCTCTGCTACAACCATATGCAGTGATAAGACTGGCACATTGACTATGAATAAGGTTGGTTGTGATGCAGGAATTGAACCATTGATTTACTTGATAATCTGTTATGACAAGTTACATAAACTTGTTGGAGAGTACTCCTTGCAAATGTTTTCCACTTTAGTGGCTGTCTTGCTTGCAATCTTATACAATACATTACTATAAATGAAGAGTTTTAAATGTCAACTATTCTATCAATGTGTTGTGATATCCAATAAAACTTTGGTTTATATGTTGTGGGAGTTCATTTATGTTGGCATCGGTTTGCATATATTTCTATCTGTATCGAAGATTCTCACAAATTCTTGATTTTTATGAATTCCGAGACAGATGACTATTGTTGAGGTTTACGCCGGGGGTACGAAGATTGATCCTCCTCACCAGTTGGAGAGATCTCCTAAGCTACGCTCTCTACTCATTGAAGGAGTTGCACAGAACACTAATGGAAGTGTTTATGTCCCTGAGGTATGCCTGAATTAATTTTCATGTGCTGTCGTCCCTCCAGAAAAATTCTTATCAGCAGAAAGTTAGCTGGTTCAATTACTTATTGCATACTATTGTCCTGTACAGGGTGGCAATGATGTTGAGGTTTCTGGATCACCAACAGAAAAGGCAATTTTACATTGGGCAATACAGGTTTGTTTTTGAATTGCTGTTTTTTCCCGAAGTTTTCAGGTTGACGCATGTTCTTACAACTACTTGTGACTGTTGCATCGAATCTTAGGTCGGAATGAATTTTGCGACTGCTCGGTCAGAATCATCAATTATTCATGTCTTTCCATTCAATTCCGAGAAAAAAAGAGGCGGAGTTGCAGTACAGACGGTACTATCGTATTGGCATTTTAATTCAATTATGTAGATATTTTACGTCCTTTGAAGACACACTGGTAATATTAGGTCGCAAATACATAGCATAATGATTTCTTACATCTGCCAAATGATGTAGTTTGTACTTTTTTGCAGGCTGACTCTGATGTTCATATACATTGGAAAGGTGCTGCTGAGATTGTTCTAGCCTGCTGTACAGGGTATATTGATACAAATGACCAGTTGATGGAGATGGATGAGGAGAAGGTTTGAAAAACTATAATTACATGTTATTGGATTAAAGTACTAAATTAGTAATTACGATGATGATAATAATAACTCGTTTCAGTTACTCTTCTTAATATTTCTTATAGACACTAAATTTCATCAATCCAGTTGTTCAATGTTTTTAGTATACATTAACGATCATGCAGACCAAAAATTACTAAAATTGGATATATTTAGCTGTAGGATCTTATCATCAATATTTTACTTGTATTTTAAAAAGTATATTAGAATTCTATACAAATTTACATATTTGATCTACTCAATAAGAACGATTAATTTGACGGTTAGATTGATGAGATTTAATGTCTACAAAGAGATGTTAAGATGAGTAACTCAAGCAAGAGTTACTCTTAGAGTCAACAGATCTCCACTCTAATAATAATAATAATAATAATAATAATAATAATAATAATAATAATAATAGAAGCAGCCATCCTGTGTTTTTGGGGTCGGCTGTCTGCATCCTGGGATTGACTACATTGCATTTCATACTAGACTCCAATTTGTAGCATTGTGCGTCTGGCTTATCTGATTATTAAGTCTATATTTTTCCTGATTGGACTAGATAGTTGTAGAAACATTAGCTGCTGTAGCTAACTGCAAGTGAATCAATTAATGGCAGCTCGTTTAGCTGATAAGTATCTTACAAAGCATGAACCTCGATAGATATGTTGTTCAGCTTATTGTATATACAGATTCAGAACATGCAATAATAACCACTCTCGCAGTTTCTTTCTCTCTTACCACTATCTCAATACATAGTAGCATCATGTGGTTGGATAATGACTTCTGTAAAAATCTTAATTTGCAAATTAATGGTTATGTAACGGCATCTTCCCGCCAATCTTCTGTCCGTTTTTTTTTTGTATTTTTCCATTTCATGGATTCATCAAATGTATAATTTCCTGTGACCAGATAATTTTGAAAGATGTAAATGAACAGGATAAAGCATCCCAATTACTATATATTTAGATGTTTTGATGGTCCTCTTGATACGAAACAGTAATTATTTTTATTTTTTTTTGGGTAAAAGGTCTGAGTATAATTTTCTGGGCTTGCAGATGACTTCTTTCAGAACAGCTATTGAAAACATGGCTGCTGATAGTCTGCGTTGTGTTGCCATTGCATATAGATCATATGAGAAGGAGAAAGTTCCAAATAATGAGGACCTACTTGCTCAATGGTCTTTGCCAGAGGATGAACTTGTTTTACTAGCTATTGTTGGCATCAAGGTTCGCATTTTCATTAGAAACTTTTCAATCATTGTCATCTTCGTTACTCCTTTTGTATTTATGTATGCTATTATACTCCTGGTTTTTTTTTCTTTCTCTGATTTGAAGTTGACACTACTTACCATTCATGCCCGGATTGCTTTCACACTATTGTTGCATACTTTCTGTACTCAGTACTTCAGGGGCAGCAGATAATTTTATGATAGTTTATTTTATTTGTTGTGCCTTTCTCCTTGCTCTTGACGTTACTATTTTGAGAATTTTTTATCTATAACTTGTAAAGGGCTGTCTATATTTAGACTTCACAAAGAAACATAGTTGATAATTTGTAGTTTCTGGCAGCATTCAACTCGGGAATATGCTTCCACTGGTTAAATTTATATGGCTTTTGAATAATTTTTGTATTTCCTGTGTGTTGAAATGCAGGATCCTTGTCGACCTGGTGTCAAAGAGTCAGTACAGCTTTGCCAAAAAGCTGGGGTTAAGGTATTATAAATCTCTGATTTTGATTTTTTTTTGGGTCCCAAAATATGCTTATTGTTTAACATGTTTAGTTTTCATTTCAAAGTGTGATCAATGGCATGATAGTGGTGCTGTGAATGAGGACGTATGCAAGCCATATTAAAATTGTGAAATATTCAATATGTCTAGCATAATACAACTAATATAACTCTAGCCGTTTATATTAAAAATGTTTTCTATCTTATGAAACTTACTACAATGGCAAGGACGGAGATGGAGAGCAGAATGCACACATTTTTATTTCTTTAATTTGATCTTAGATTTTAAGGACCCAATTCTATATTATTAAACTAAACATGTTCAATTGCTTGCAAATTGATCCTCTGAAATACGAAAAATTCCGTAAGCAGTTTTTTATATATATCATTTAACTTCATTGTTTGGGCTTCGGATTCTAGGTAAAGATGGTCACCGGTGACAATGTCAAAACTGCAAAAGCAATTGCTGTGGAATGTGGAATACTTGGTTCGTATGCTGACGCTACAGAACGAAGTGTCATTGAAGGAAAAACATTTCGTGCATTGTCAGATGCAGAGAGAGAAGACATCGCAGATACAATATTGGTAGAGTCCAGCTATCATGCCATTCTTGTTCTTGTGCTCTTATTGTTATATTTTTTAAATGTTCATTATGAATACGAATATTCTGTTACAGGTTATGGGAAGGTCATCTCCCAATGACAAACTATTGTTAGTACAAGCATTGAGGCGGAAGGGCCATGTTGTGGCTGTAACAGGGGATGGAACGAATGATGCCCCTGCACTTCATGAGGTTTGTATAACTGTTATTTTGGGCTTTTATTTGTTTGTTATATCTCTAGTTTTAAGTACACAATACAATGACGACGATAACTGAAATGGTACATAAAACAAGTTTATGTGATTCAGATTGCTCTTTCTATCTTATGTTGTTGTAGAATGTACAAGATTATGTGTACACATTATATTGTGTTCTCCAAATTTCAATAGTTTGAATATATTGTTAAATGTAGAACCATTCATGTGCTTTTTGCTCCGTTGCTCATGACTTGGTATCCAAGTCTCTGAGGACAAGTGGGCATGAGTTTGATCCTTGTTGCCCCCATTATTCTATATAGAATATTGAAATTAAGTAATGTACGGGAAACTAAATTTCAATACAAGGTTGGGTGAACTTGTTCGTTGTTCGAGTTTTGAACCCAAAGTGTACTAACTTGCTTAAGTTCCATTCCGTTATTGTGGTTTCATCTGAGAGCTTATGCTTTTGGAATAGTTAGTTCATGACATCTACTACTATTACAACATTTAAATGTAGGGATTTTTTGTTGTAATGAAATTAGATAGGTTTTATTTTGTGTTGGTAATTATCTGCTTTTTGGCATATAGGCGGATATAGGTCTTGCAATGGGTATTCAAGGTACAGAAGTTGCCAAAGAGAGCTCTGATATCATTATTTTGGATGACAACTTTGCTTCAGTTGTTAAGGTTAGAATCCTTTTGTATTTGAGTGTGCACACACGCTTGCATGTATGTAATGTAATTTGTAGGGGATTTAATTTATTCACAATGAATGACGAGCTTTGGCTCTTAAAAGCATCTTGAAAAGTTATATATGTTACTAATAGAAGTTAAAAATTAGTTTTTCAATATCAACTGGAATTGGAGGGTATGTTGATAAGTGATGTGCATTACATATTTGCATAGTTTTGATGTTTTGTTAAGTTGGTTATAAATTGATATTTGCATAGTTTTGATATTTTTCAATATCAACTTTCATGGTTTTCTGCAAATTTAGGTTGTCAGATGGGGACGATCTGTTTATGCAAATATTCAGAAATTTATCCAGTTTCAGCTGACAGTCAATGTGGCAGCTCTTGTTATAAATGTTGTTGCTGCAGTTTCCTCTGGTGAAGTTCCCCTGAATGCAGTGCAGGTATACTCTCTCTTTGTTGCCCTGTGGCTTGGGCTTGCTTATTTATTTTGGAGATTCTTCTCAATTTGTTTTTTATTATCTATTACTTTCTTTACAGCTTCTCTGGGTAAATCTTATCATGGATACTCTGGGAGCACTAGCCTTGGCAACTGAACCACCAACTGATCACCTAATGGATCGGTCTCCTGTGGGTCGAAGGTAACATTTTAAAATTTTTCTGATTATTGCTACTCCGAATCATGATATTTATTTCATTTCATGTTACTCTTGGGTTACACAGGGCTTTGAAAATTTGGAAAAGTGATTCAATACTGTTTGAGAAATCCAATTCTTGTTCTGTTTCAAATTTTTGGGCTATTTCAGTAGAAAAATAAATTTGGAAATATCTTCCATGTAATGGAAAAATATTGGAATAACCTATTGAAATAAAATCAATTTGGTGGGGTTACTCAAACTCTCTTCGGGAAAAAACAGTTCCCCTTAGCCACAGGGCTACTGCTGAAGGCTGAATTGTGTGTTCCTGCATTTGCTGAATGCATCTGTGAGTAATAGGCCAATATCATTCTGGGTTTATAATCAATGCAATAGATTTGCTTCCTTTAATAGTACAACTAAATTTGGACGGAGAGTATTTTACAAAACCAAAGAGGAGAAGCCCTAAAAAGAATACAAAAACAACAGGGTATGATTAAATAAAGGACGTTTGTGGTGAATCATGCAGATCCTTCTAGACAGAAAAAAGTGTCCAATAACTTTGCTAAAGAACGCATCAGCATTTGTGTATGCATGCATGTATTTACATAGTGTAACCAGAATGATGTCCTTTTGTTTTTTAGTTTGCCGTATTGCATCAAAATAATAGATGCAATGGCTATATGCTTGGATTCGTTTATGAGATGTAGTTGACATGTTTTCTATGCTTTTCAGAGAACCTCTCATAACAAATATTATGTGGCGGAATTTGCTGATACAGGTGGATTATGTTTCTCATTTATTAGTATTCCTGTTTGGTATTTTGTTGAATATGGTTGAAACTTGTATGTTGGCTTATCCAAATCATCCTGCTAAACGATTTTAAAACAACACTTTCTTGCTTCACCGTTACTGCTGTATGCCAAACATTTTCTTCTGAATCTAACTTATTAATAATAATTGAAATTTTTCAGGCGATATATCAAGTGTCTGTCTTGCTTGTTCTCAATTTCCGAGGTATCTCCATACTAGGTCTGGAGCATGAGCAGACTGAACACGCTACCAAAGAAAAGAACACTTTGATTTTTAATGCATTTGTTATCTGTCAAGTAAGTTGCTATCTTCCTCCTTTTAATTCTGCTAAATACTTTTTCATGTCAGAAAAAGGTTATGACATGGGATATTACTATGCTCAATTCATTTTGCACCTGATTGATAACGAAGGAAGTATGCTTTCGAAACTGCAGATATTTAATGAATTTAATGCACGTAAGCCAGATGAATTCAACATTTTTAAAGGAGTCACGAAAAATTACCTCTTTATGGCGATAATAGCCTTCACTGTTGTGCTTCAGGTTAGTCCTGTCAGATCTTCTGTTGTTGTTTAGCTTTATCTGTAAATTATTTTTAGCACCACCATACAATTTCTACTCTTCAGGTTATTATCGTTGAATTTCTTGGGAAGTTCACTTCAACTACCAAGCTTAATTGGAAGCAGTGGCTCATTTCTGTTGCTATTGGATTCATCGGGTCAGTTAATTATACGAACTGAAAACCTAATCTTGCTATTCATGTGATTTTTTCATCCTTATGAAACGATAAAATGCCTCTTTTGTTTTTTAATTTGTTCCAAGAATTGGTTGTGCAGAAATGCTAAAAGATTTTTTCCCCTCTTTCTCCTACTTTTCAGTTGGCCTCTTGCTGTGGTTGGGAAATTGATACCAGTACCAGCAACTCCGATCAATAACGTATTCCCTAAGTTTAGAAGAACTTCAAAAAAGAAGGAACCTGAGACTTCCCAATAGTGTCGTACATATTGGTCGTGCATCTTGCTGTTACAGACATTAACCGCCCTTTCATATGTTTTCCTACTGATGGTTTGTAAAGGAAAATAGTATACTACTACAAAACATGTTTCTTTTGCTACTTGGCCAACATTAACATGCTAATTTCAGGAGAAATTTGGAGTTGCTTTATACCTAGGTTCTAACAAATATATACGGAAATTTGAGTTAGTTTTGGTTTTTGTGGATTGTATTTGTTTTATGTTGATATTTTCGCAGATTTGCTGAGTAACAAAGATATTGGTAATTATCACTTCAAAATTGGCTGCTGCTTGTTGATTGTACGTTTGGAAATTTGAGTTAGTTTTGGTTTTTGTGGATTGTATTTGTTTTATGTTGATATTTTGGCAGATTTGATGTGTAACAAAGATATTGGTAATTATCACTTCAAAATTGGCTGCTGCTTGTTGATTGTACGTTTGGATATTGATTGTTCTTTTAAAGTGTTAATATTTTTAAAAATGGCTTACAAAGTTTACTGTGAACATATTTAATTCAATTAAATTTATCTCCAAACATCTATCATAATTAATGTCGGTGTATAATTTTTTTTTCTACATGGCCGATTGAATCTGTAAATTAAACCAAAGGGATTTTGTTTTGGTTTATTTTTGTATCACTTAGCTACGTTGAGAGGATAAATATTGCTGGGATTGAATTAAATATTGATTCAATATCTTCAAATTGAGAAGTATACAAATGAGAGAATAACTTGAATTGTAATATTTTCCAGAGTTGCATGGCACCTATTAATTTTTGGAATGCTTCCTTTCGTAAGCCAATGCTTCAAACATCATAATTGGGATGAATTCCTACAGTAAATAGTTCTTGAAGATTTTGAATGCTTTTTCATTTTACATACCAAACGCTATTAGCCGAAACAAAATGGAACTAAGGCAGCATATTGGTACTTGGTAGTCACTATTTTATTATAACAATAATCATTATGGCCATCTTGAACAGAAAAGCTATAGTTGGTTGATTCAAGCACATTACATAACCAAACTTAGAGCAATGGTAATAATTCAGCAAAAGCATACATAAGCAAAATGGCTCTTTTTGGTCACATAGGGAGAAAAGTGTTCAGATGCTGAAGCTGATGGACTTACTATTTCACTTGGAACAAGTATTTGATTTTTTCCTGACACAATTCTCATCCCAGCAACATTATCATAGAAGGGACCAGGAATAGAAGGCACAAATATATCACTCTGAGAACATACGTAGAAATCAATTACCTTTTCAAATTCAATGCTTTCTGAGCTAAGAAACTTTTCCTTCTTAGTTTCTGACATTATATTTTCCTGTTGAAGCATGAGGTATGCAGATTTCATTCAGCAATATTACATCGAAAAAATGAACTTCAAGAAAAAAACTAAAAAGTTGACAAAACAAAATGAAAATTGACATTGAATTTAATCATAGAAAAATAATTTCTATATAAGCAAATTTAGATAACTTTCGTATGAACCTTTTTAGTGGTTAACAATTCAAATTGATGGCTAAGGTGACTAATGAATTATCAAATATAAAAAACTCATTAATCACCAACATAAACTTCATTAGCCACATACTTAAATGTAATCAACTATAATTTTCATTTGTTCAATTACATGCAAATTTGAACATAAAAAATAATGAATAATCACTTCATAATTTGTGGTCAATGAAAATATGTTAATAATTAACAAAGTTTGACATATCAATAACCATTAACCATTTATTGAAAGTAATTAACCATTTATCTAACCGTTGTCATAAAACTTATCCAATTGTTCAAATAACACAATAGAAAAATTACCTTGGTATATGTTTTTGGGAACATATATCTGAGTGCATTAAGATCAGGACTCCATTTAGTCTGAGTGACATAAACAACAGTCTCTTGACCAAATCCAATTTTCTCGAGAAACTCACCAATCTCATGTCCTTGGTAACATTGTTTTCTTCCCTTTTCATCTTTTTCAATACACTCCTTCTTCAAAACATCAATCCTCAAATCCACAGCTATGAACTTTCCACTTGATTCCTGGCTCCATGTTTGTAGTTTTTGAACTATAGACTCAGCCACTTCTTCTATTTCTGATTTCAACTCAAGTGTTCCAAACATTGCTTTGCATGCTAACGAGTCCAAGTTGCTCTTATTCCTTCCCATTGTTGTATCATTAACTGATGGAAAATATGATTCAATTTTAATAATCCCCTTTGCTTTGTAGATTGGTTTAACTTTCTTCATGATGTAGTCTTGTGAAACCTTGTTAGGAACTCTTACTATTGGTGTGTTTCTATTAGACACTTGAGGAGGTAGTGTTCTTGTTACTTTCACCAACCCATTTAGCTTGTTTAAAACATTCTCAACATCATAAATATCTCCAAGGCTCCTGAAATTAAGTTAGATATAACAAATAAATAATTCACTATACTGTTTAGTATATGATTAATGAATCTTGGAGTCAATCAAGATGTGAAGATAATTTTTTTACATTTTTTATAAAAAGTTTTTCCTTACATCAAGTGGTTACATCCTATATGTATAAAATCAACTACTAACAAGCTATTTTCTAATTACCTTGAATATGTCATTTATAAGTTAAAAAACTGTACCATTGAGAATCTAAGAAGAAAAGCAATTTGAGAGAATGAGCCACGACTTAAAATGATTCATATGAACAAAAGTTAGTCATTCTTCCTAGACATTCCTTTCAGAAAATCTCACTTAAATCATAACTTGATAATTTGTAGTAATCTATTTAAAAGATACACCTCTATTTTGTTCAAACAACACTCACCTCTTCTACACTTGACAATTGCAACTCCTTTTTTAAGTAAATTTTGTTGACCTCTAATAAATTACACTTACCTTTCTTCTATTTTGTAAACATAGAGAAAAAGTGGAGGTATATTTTTAGAGTTGTCAAATTAAGTGTCAAAATCTAAAATCTCTCTTAAAAATCTATTAATATCTTCTATTGATATAATTTTTTAAGATATCGATTTATTATTTTATTATTTTTATTAGTCTAGGTGAGATGACTCATAGACCCTATATTTTAACAATAGAGTAAAATTTGTTTTACTTATAAAAAACTCTCCATAAAATCAAAAAAAAAAATTTATCAAAAATATTTTTTCTTTGAAATTTGTTTGACATAAAAGATAAATTTGAAAAAGTGGACTTATGGGCAATTATAGAGACTTTTTTTGAATGATTTCTTTAGTTGGACATTTTTAACTATAAAATTCATTGACCTTTATAAACAATAATTAGTAAACTTGTGAAATTAATATTTCTATATGAATCATTTAAACATATCAACAATGTATTTGTCATATTATGCATAGAACAATTGGCTACGCACATGGTATGTCCTGATTTGCTGCTTTTGATGTGAGGAAGCACAAGAGTTGCGCCTAGGTATCTTGCTACCACCACTGCATCCGCAATCTATGCAAATATCATTTCAACAAATGCTAAAGTCAGGACCACAAAAATAAACTAAAAAAGTACAAGAACAATCATAAGTAAAGTCCAATTAGAAATTTGTAACAACAAACCTGTGAGATATGATACTCAGGACCATTTGTCAATGAAAATAGGATGAAACCTTTTGATTGCTCTACTTCCTCTGCAGGTTAAATAAAAAAGAGTAATGAATAACAGAACATAACAGAATATATATAGAAGGATAACCAAGTACTTAATAATGCTTCAATGATCAATAAGTAACAAAGGGTTGAAAGGGTAGAAACTTACTGAGTGGAGGAAGGTTCCAGCATGGTTTTAGTCCTTGATCATTTTTCTTCAAACTCTTTTTGCTTAGATGTGAAACTGTGGCAAAGCTTTGTTCTGTAACTGCTACAGACTCATGTTCTGAAACTTCAATATCAACCTTCATATATGGTTCAGTGCAAACAATAATTCATCACTTATATACTTTGTTCAAATTCAAGAAGGAATAATTTCAGCTTACATAAGCATCATATTAATATCATATATATGTATATATGTATTTATATATTTAAGCAATTTAAGAGAATTATGAAGGAAGATGTTCTATATATGTTTGAAAAGTTCCATCAAAATGGTATCCTGCCAAGAGGATCCAACCCTCATTGATAAAAACTAGCCTCTTTTTCTGATTGGCTCACACATCAATGAAAAAAATATACATTTACAAAAATTATGTTAGAGTGATTTTTTACTTTATTTTTAATTCCCTAATCTCTCAACTTTTTTCCAACGTGACCAATTTTTTATTTATTATAATTTCTTCGTTGTTCATGAATAAAATATTATTATTTTCGTATGAAATAAGGTTTAAAAAAAAATTATAACCAACTTCAAGTTATAAGAAAAAAAAACTATAGTCTTGGATATACATATAGGTTGTTTATTGTATGACCACTATTGAAGTAAAAATTGGTTAAGATTGTTGAAATGCTATGTGACAATTTAAGCAACCCAAAAAATTTATCCCAGAGACGAGATTCTCAGGTTTATATACCATCTAATTTTTTTCTTCTTGTTGTTGATTCTTTAAGAATTTTGTTTTTTTTAGGTTTCGTTTTAGTTTTAGTTTTCTAGTTTTATCAGGACAATTTAAAATCAGATAATTTTAATTTATCTTAGATTTTTTAATAAAAAAAATAGTGAGTTGACATATGGTAAATAATATCACATACAATTTCATAAAACAAAATAAACTAGATACATTAATTATTTAATATTATTAATAAATTTATAAAAATGAATTTTTAATTATTTATATGTTATTAATTAAATTAAAAAAATAAATAAACTAACAAATTAAAATTGAATTTTTTAAAATTTTGTTGTAATTTAATAAATATTAATCATCTAATATCGTTATACCACATATCATGTAATTCAAAATATATTATATTATCATTTTTAAATTTAAATATTTAAAAAAATGGTTAAATTTTAAAATAAAAGAACCAATTTTATAAATAAATAAAAAAATCTAACACTATAATTAAATCCTTCCGTTTTTAATTGACCTTTTCTATTATATTAAGTTAATCCGCCAACTCATCGTAAAACAAGATAAGTTGATTTTGCTAGCTCATTTTATTTTTCGAAAAAAAAAAAACAATACGTGTTGTCCTCTATTTTGACATGTAAGAGTGATGTGGAAAAATAACCTAAGTCGTTTTAAAAGATAAGTTGATTTAACTGTCTTTGTCAAACTTCTATTTGATATTAATTATTAATTTGTCAATAATACTCTTAGTTATTTATTGTTGATAGAAAAATATATAGTTAAAGATATTATAGAAAGAAAGAAATAATAGTATTAAAAATAATAAATTTTATTAATTATTTTGATATGTGTAACAAAGAAAAATAACAAGATGTGAAAAAAGAACAAAGGAAGTAATAGTTATAGTTAATTATTGAAATGTGGAAAATTCTATTCATAATGTAATACACTGATTTACAAATGATACACACAATATTGTTTGGGAGTGAAATTGAAATAAAATAACCTTACATTAAAAAATAAAATAAAAAACACTTACTTTAATATAAATTGAGTAATTCGGAAAGAAGAAATGGTTGATTTTATCTTTGATGAATCAATGTATTTATTCATGATGGTTAATCTCTCAAAATAATTGAGTTTGATTTAAAGGATTAATCTCTCTTAAGGAATGTCTATGATATCCACTATAGTCAATGATTAAATTTGTATAAAATATCCTCCTATTAAATATAGACCTATAAAATATCTATATTTACTTCTTAAAATTATTAAATTAAATATTAAAAATTGATGAAATATTTGTTGAGACTAAACTCTAATAAAATAGCATTTTATAAAATAAAAATAAAAATATATTTAATTTAAAAAAAAAATTATCACTATCATTCAAATCTTTTTAGGTAAAATATGTAGATTCACACATAAAAACATTAACAAATTAACTTAAATAATTTTAAGAAACTTCGATTTAATGATAAAAACTTAACTTCGAAACTTCAAGAAATGAAATTTAAATCTCATATACACATTTATAAAATAGCCATTATATAATTACTTGTAAGTATATGAAGTGTATTTGAACTATATGCTTAATTATGAAATCAAATCCTAGTCAAGGAGATTTTTCTCTACCCTAACCAATACCTTGCCCTAAGAGATCTTTAACACTCATGTTTGTCGCCAAGAGAAAAGTGTAGTATATTTTAATATATTTTATTATAAAAATTTATTTATTTTGTAAAAGTGATATTCTAATCTTTAAAATATAAAAATACATCATCTGATTTTAAGACACGAAAAGCATAGTGTCTTTTATGTAGTTCTTTTAAATTTTTGTTGTTATTATTTTATTAAAATAAAACTTAAAAAACATAACTTTACGTGAAAAGAGTCTCTCTATCGTCTTATACAATACTTTAATGTCACGCAATGATGTTGCTACGTCCCACCTCACAACAAATTTCACCGTCTCTCAATCCCTTTTCGTTGTTGTCATAAAACAAGGAGCATCTCTTCTTTCCTTTTTTTTCGATCCTCTTCTCGATAATGATGGGACAATGAGTTAGACAAATTATTTGTTAGAAGTTTAATTCTCATCAAAATTCCATGAAATAGATGGAAGAGAAAGATGTCAAAAAGAGAAAGGATATTTGTGGGATATTAAAAAACTACATGTTAAGAGTGTGAAATAAGAATGTGAAATTGATTACCTAACTGCAGGAAATCTCGATCTTTAAATTTCATAATAATTTTCATGAAAGCAAAATAGAAGACTTTTCCAATCAAATATATAAATCAAATCAAAATGCAAATAACCAAGTCTAATAATGCACACTTAAAATGATTCATCTAACAATCCAAACTAGGCTTTCATAAAGAAGGAAGTGTGATTTTAATAGCTCAAAAATTATTTTAAATTGCCATAAGCAACCGCAACTTAAAACTATAATCTCAAAATATCTATGCAATTGTTAGGGAAACATTGACAACTCATCATATAATTGTATAAAATGAAAAAGAAAGCAATCAAACAAATAATTAAACCCTTAAAAAACAACTTATAATTAAAGAGATGGGATGAATGACTTACATCATTAATTGAATAATCAAAATGGTCCTTCTTGATCATATTACCAAGCATTATGAACATTGAGAGAGTGAGGAGGCCAGCAAAAGCTTGCCTCAAGTCCATTGAAGACATTTTCTCTTCACTCAAAAACCTTTCACACCAATTCTCAAAAACTAAGTCCTCTAGAATCACAAAGTGTCTATAAAAATATTGTCTCACCGACCAAGAGGAAAAAAACAGAACAAAAAAGCAAGTGATGAAATGGAAAGAGACGAATACACGGAAATATTGTTGGAGATATAGACAAATAAGTTGAAGAAAAAAATAAAAGCCAATTCTTTTGAGACAAGAATAATTACTCTTTTCTCTAAAATTCATTCAATTTGTAGTACGCTCAACTCAAGGTTGCTTGAGCTGGATTCACTCAAAAGTGAGGCCTCTTAATTTCTAAGTTATAATGCATTTTTTGGTGGATATGTGACACGTTTTGGAAAATAGTGGTGACCTTTGCTTAATTAATTTGCTATGATCAAGAGGTGCATTTGATTTTCATGTGGTACAAGCTAGCCCAACTCAACAATTAATCTTGTTCACACTCACACATGCATCTAAAATTGGCTTGATTTTCACCCTCTCACTCTCACCTTAGCTTGTGCTCACTTCTCTCTCTTTTCTTTGATGAATTGAGTTAGATAATTGTTGGAAAATTGAGACAAATTATTGTTGTTAAATAAGTTTTTATTTCTTATAAAATTTTAATCTTTTAATTTTAGTTATTGTAGAATAAAAAATATAAATTTAAGTTTATATAAAATTATCACGCATGTAACTTTAGTTCCTTTATTAAATTAACATATATTTTGGAATGAATTTTTTTAAGCATATTTACAACAAGATAAAAAGTTCGTCCACAAATAAATAAGCTCAAAATTCGATTTTTAAATTCTTATTTTTGTTCATTTTATCTTTAGTTTTTTATATTTTAAAAATTCATATTTAATTCATTTCAAGTTAAAAAGTTTTAAATTTGTGGCGAAAATTTTTATAATGTGTTAAATATGTTTGCAAAAAATTATTTAAAAAATTTAAATTTAAAAGTCAATTACACATGTTTTATTATAGTATAGACTAAAATTATTTGCTGAAAAATTTTGTAAGGACTAAAAATTATATTATTATTTTAAATGAATTAAAATTAAAATATTAAAATTTTTAGAGACTAAAAACATACATAATTATGTGACTATGACAACTGAGGACCATAGGTTTTTCTTCCCCCTTAGCCTCAACTAATTGGGGGAAACTCGTCCCTATTTTTTTAAAAGGTTAAAATTTCTCGACCCGATCCCACACTCATTTATATGTATAAAATATATTTATTATAATTATATAATAAAATAAGAATTATTATATAATTATAAATTATTAAAATAATATTTTGATAGAGAGGAGATTAATTTATAATATATAAAAAATATTAAATAAAACAAAAAATTACATGTTTATAAAAATAGGTTAACTAAAATTTAAGTTCTATAAAATTTTACAATTTTGTTTTTAGTCTTTATAAAAAGTTTCATCAACTTTAATTGTCTTAAAAAGTTTCGTTTTCATTTTTTATCTTTAATTTTATACCAATCTTTTAACTAATAATAATTTTATTAGCAAGAATAGGTGCTATACATATATCAACATCCTCAAATTTATGATGTTCTTCGACGAAAGCAATTTTTCTACATTAAGATCCGGAGGAGTTAGGGTTGGACGGTTGGTATCCACAGGTTTAATTGTATTGTCGTGCCTATAATTATGTAAAAAAGAAATTTAAAAGATATACGTGATTTCTGTGATTTTATACGTCATCAATGTTTTAAAATGAGATAACTTTTTGTCTTTTTTTATTTTTTATTTACTGAATTACACATTTAGTTCCTTATTAGTTAATTTGTGATATTTTAACTAACAATATATTTTTAATTTTAAGGCACTTATTTTTTTTTAATGAAATATCTATTCTATTGAAAATTTTGATATATTTCAAAGTAGATAAAATGTCTATATCTCCCTAATTATTACTTCAATATGCTTTTATAATGAAAAAAGGTAACACTTTAATAATTTTATACTTAGTTCTATTTATTATATATTTTGCTTAATTCTTGTGTTAAAAGAATTTAAAGGCAACGGAATTGCGACCAAGGTATAATTGATTACTTTTTTTGTCACATGTCATTTAAACTTTTGTTCTTTTTGTCGTGTTCTATTTCTGAACAGGTCCAATAAGAATTCGAAAATTTTAAATACCAATGTCTGCTCAATTTACATGTATTTGCGCATAGGGGTAGGGACACCATTAGCATCCATTTTGGTCCTAGGAGCGTCGATAAAGTCTAAATTTATTTTTCTTGAAAGAATATTGAAAAAAAATTTAAAATCTATTTTTTAGAAAAGATTGAAAAAATTTATAGATCATTTTTTTTAAATAGTGAGAAAAAAAAATATTTTTCTCTAAAAAATATGAATTTATTTTTTTCAAATAACAAAAATTGTTAATATTATTTAGAGGGAAAGATTCGAAACTTTTTAATCAATATATTTTGAGAAAAAAATCAAAATATTTTTGTCTAATTTTTGTTTGAAAAAGTGGATTTATAGACCCTACTTAAGTAAGTATAAAATTTTCTATCCCTCTAACATATAAGTTGAGACAAATAGTTATTGTGAAATTTATACCAATAGCTAGAAGGTCCCGCCTATATAGTTAAACCCAGCAAGTAGGATGGAGCCATTAGATTGATGCCTGACTTCAATGTCCTAGCTTTTAAAAGCAAACTTGGCCATCAAGCTTTTTTTATTAGATTATGAACTAGAGAATTTGAAGATCCCATTAACAAGAATTTCATTCACTCTTTAGACACATAAAAGTAAATTGAATGTAATAGAAGGAACATGTAACATGTTTTTGAGAGATAAAATGGTATTAAGAACTAGATGAGAGGGAAAGGTAGATTAGCCTATTGAATGAATGGCTAAAAGATAACGTTTTAGCAAGTGTACTTTGCAAGTAATAATAAAACGGTAGTACCGAGTGTCGAATTCAAACATTGTGTTTTACATTTGAATTATATTTAATTACTACAATTGAATAAAAGGTTCCCAAGTTGATTGAAATAATATTTGAAATTAACAACAATAATAAAATTGATCCTTTATAATGAGAAAAATGTCAGAGATGAGTTTCACTTCGAATTCAACTTTGGTGTCTAATTTGATCCTAGTTACTAAATTCTTTTATTGAATTATTACCGAATTTTCTTTATTATTATTTCCCTAATGTCTTAGTGATAGAACATTTAATTCCAAAATAACCTATAATTCTTTAGTAGATTTAAAATTAAAATTAAGCATTATTATATAGAAATTCTCTTGTTACACTCATCCCTAACAAATAGGGTTTAGATAGAGATTAGAGAAGAATTACAAGAAGGATCCATGAATGATTCTTGATAAAACTGCTCTAATGGCATTAGAAACGTCCGTCTTTGAGTTTCTATGCTAGGGCACAAGTCTCCCAACTTCCCAATAGTCAAAAAAGATACCTAAATAGTGAAAAATTACGTTTTTATGAATGCTGATGTGTGTCGCGCGCCCTTAGGCGTAGGATTTGCGCTCCGGACGCGCCTGAACAGTGCTGAAAGACTGGAAATGCGCCTCAAACGCAGCTGGCGTGCTTTAGGCGCACAACATCTACTATTGACATTTTCTACATTTTTCACCTCTTTAGAGTTTGAATTTGGTTTCGGTATCTTCTTAAAAGTTGTAGCTATGGATCCTAGCTTTCATTTGCACTTGGTTTGACTCCAATTGAACATCTAAAACTCCAGATATGGTTGAAATACTCCACATAGGTCATGATAATTTCTCACCAAAATTCAGCACTGCACTAAAACAAAATAACAACGCAAAACTACGAAAAATATCTACTTAATCAAGTAAATAAGAACATAAACATTTCATTAAATCAAATAACACAAATCAACAAAATATATCAAATAACTCATTAAATTAACTAATTGTTAAAGATAAATAAGACTAAAATCAATAAAAATTATGTATATGATGAAGAGTCATCAATAAGCCTTGACCATTTCCTACCCGAACTCTTTCGTACTCACAAATGAGATTTGCTTTACGAATTTCATCAAATTTGTACATTGACGGAATTCGTGGATTTACGACAAACCTGTGCAAGATTAAGGCTTCAACAACATATTGGTCCCACAATAATAAATTTTTATATTTTAGTTTAATAGATACTTTTGGACCAAATAGGTTGTTACTCGAGGAATTCTTCGTATGTGATGCAACAAATTGAGAGGATCGAGACAAAATTGGTGAAACTTGCTTCGATTTAATAGGCCATCTATGTCATTGGTGTAGCAAGAAGGTGGAACCAAGATATATAACGGTGATTGATACCATAATGGAAAGATTGATAGAATCATATTAAAAATAAAATTGGTATAACTGAAAATTCTTAATTGAGTTAGTTACAAGCATGCCTTATATAGGTTGTTATTTTAATTGTATAATATATGAGTTTTATGAAACTTAGAGTATGATGGGAGAGCTAATTTGTATGCCCTTTGGACCAACCTATCTAGGATCAAATAAGGACCATAAATTATGCTATTGCTCTATATAAATTATGCAGTTGTTGAGGGTTCATGTCCAACCCTCATTCTCCTCTCAACTTATATCTTTTCTCTTTGGTAAATAAAAAAATTAAAATATTAAATCCTTGCAAGTAAATTGTATGTAAAATCAAGGGCAGAACTACTTGTTCTTGTGGTTGGGAGTTGGGACCCTCTCCTACAATTCTTTTAATTCCTCCAATACTTTTTTAAGATGAGTTAATTTAGATGTTATTTTTTATTAAAATACATGCTCAAATCATCCCTTATCCTAAATTTTCTTTATGTAATAAATGTAGCACTAGGATGAGCATTGCAACAATGTCTTGCATACACACGTAACCAAGTATTTTATTGTATTTTTTCCTTGTTGCTGACTACATACAGTTGGTCTAGATAGTAACTCTTAAGAATCTAGCTACTTGTTGACATATTCCATTGTCAAATTATTATATAATCGAATTTCTCTTTCTTTCGTATTTGTATGTGTATTGATCAAATTATATGAAATTATCACATTTTTTGCACCAAACCAAATTACAGAATTGAAATTTTTATATAATATATTATTATTCTAAAATATGATGTTTTATTTCTCAAATTTTCTATTTGAGCAACGTCAGACACTAGACACTAGATGTGAATACTTATCTCAGCAGATATTTGAACTATGGTTAAAATTATTATGTAACAATTGTAAATTAAAAGTTTCGTATTACTTTAAAAAGTGAAAGTTGAACAAGGGAAAGAACATATAACTTTTTAAAATTTTGGATTAAGATGTAGTATCTAATTTCTATATGTGGTTGCTCTTGACATAGTTGATAGTTACTAAAAAAATCACCTCTTTGTATCAAAAGTATTTCAGACCAACTTTCTTAAAGACTAAAAAGATGAGAATTTTTATATAAAGATTAAAAATAAAATTTAAATTTTATAAGGACTAAAAACTTATTTAACTTTTAATTATTTGTATGCTATAATTTTTTTTAATAATAAGTATAATTTAAAATATAAAACTAATTACAAAAATGCTATTCAATATAGTGTAGATTATCAATTATTTGTAACAGGCTCTTCCTGTGTAAAACGCACTGATATGAAACATGACAAAACAAAATATGTGATCCTTTATTTTGAAGCGTAGCATCATACTTGACACATATTTAATACAAAGTCTAATGACTTTTGTTAAAAAATGTCAATGAATTTCGTAACGTTTTGTACTTTGTACGATATTGTTTGTGACCTGAATTTTCAACCGATAAATAACATTGTTGCAAAAGGATAATATATACGTATGTCTATATAAATAGAATAACATGGTTTGATTTAGTCAACACGGAACAAAAAGAAATATTCCAAACCTTTTTTATGAGTTTTCTTATTTCCCATGTATTTAAGAAAAGAAACGAGTGTATTTATCGTTATATATCCATTATATTTATATATGAAAATTCATTAGCTTCATAAATAATTATTGTTTAATTATATGTAAAGTTTAATTTAATTGGCTAATTTTGATACTATTAAATTAAATTTCAATTATCATTTTATTTATCGAAAAAGAGGACTTAAATATATTTTTAATCACCGTAGATATGATTTTTTTTTTATTTTAATTTTATAAAATTATTATTTTTATTTATACCTTAAAAAATTCAAAAACTTTAAAAAAGTCCTTTATATATATTTTTATTTATTAAAGAGTGCTATGTATTTCAATTTTAATCACATGACCCATACCGATCCTATATCCCTGCTGGATTTTTTTGATGTATTTTAATAATAAAAACTAATGATTAAATATTTCAACTAAGTTATTATAAACGTTTTAACTTTTAATTTTTAATTATTAAAATGAAATTCATACTCTCTAGAAATTCAACTACATATTAAATTTTTAATTAGCTAAGTTATTAAACGTTTTAACTTTTAATTTCTAGATATCAACTACATATCTAGAAATTCATACTCTCCTTACATCCAAAAGTCTAGAAAAATGAATCAAAATCCAAAACCTTCAAACTAAAACTTAAATCCAAGAAAGTATATCAAATCCAAACCTTTTAAATAGAACCTACAAACCCAAAAGAACGTTTGAAACTCAGCAGCAAGCAATTAAAAATCAGCATCTTCAAAGATGTAGATCAATATGAGAATGAAGTTGAGTTGTAAGAATGCACTAATAATATGATCTCCCATTGACCTTTAAGTTCTTCTAATGATTCATTTTCCATGGAAATAATTCTCTTCTCCACCTCAAAATCCAACCTTATCTCATTTCACCTAATGCACTATCTTAGATTTCTCACTTCCTCCGTGTAGAAAGAGAGCTATATGCACTATCTTAGGGTCGAACACAACGTGACATCCTTACCACCCAACAACATATTTTTACTCTACTATTGGTTCCCACGTTTTCTTGCTACATGGTTTTGTTCCAATTAGTAGTCCAAAATACGTGAACGAGACTTCTGATGACACAAAATCTCTAAATTATAATGTTTTGAAAATATTCGAACATTTAATTATATTTATTAATTATGATTCTGGTCTTATTAAATATTAACTTGTGTTTTGTAGTGTATTTATTTAGACATAAAATCAAAAATAAGTTAATTCATTATTTTGAATTATGCATATTCATGCAAGATCACTTGGTCATTTTTAAAGCAATAAAGATTGATTTCAACATCAAATTTGGACTCATCTCATGTACATATCAAAACAACAATACATTTTTATGAAGTATGAAATGATTTGAAAGATTCTTGAAATGAAACTCAAAACTAGATTGAAGGCATGATGATTGCAGAAAATCATGGTTCATTCTGGTTGTCTTATTAAAAAACAAAAGATAAATGGATCAGTCTTGGGATCACATGAAGCTTGTCCTAGATTGATATAATTTGCACATAGGCCATCCAAGAGTAAACAAATCTCAAGAAGTCAAATATTGAAGGTTCGCATGCGAAAAACTCATGCAGATTGATATGCAGTTTTGATCTCCAGATTGATTAGCTAAAAGCAAGTAACAAGAACTCAAGTGCACTGCAAAAAACACCGTTGACATGACATGTGAACATGTTTTAACTCAGCTATATTCCAATAAACATATTCAACTTTTGCACCCAAGTTTCCTTTAAGTATCAAGGAAAAATGTTTTGAGTTTGAAGAAGAATGTTCTCGACAAAATTGCAAATAAGAAAATTGTTTCAAAGAAAATAATTGACGACTAGCAAGATAGTCAAACAAAGATCCATCAGAAGATGAAGACAAGATTTCAAGTAACAATTTCTCTACATATATTCATCTAAAAAGCTCGAGTTGTGAAACTCTTCTCTCAAGCAAAACTCCAAGCACATTTTTAGTATATTTGTGTATCATTCTTTATGAGTTATTGCTATCAGTAAATCTCAAGCAAAGAGTTGAAAATCGTAAGATCCCAAATACTTTTTATCATACACTTTATTTGTAACTCAAGTTTATCTTTGATATTAGATTGAGTGAATTGTAAAAATCCTTTCTAATTTGAAAGGTGATTGTAAATCATTTCTATAGTGAAAGGTGGATGTGAAAATTTTATTTTTGGATTAAAAGATGAAAGTTTTAATTGATCAAGTGTGATAAAACAAAAAAAGTGCAATGGCATAATGTTTTGTGTTTAGCATATTTGTGAAAATCTTGCAGATTATGAGGATTAAACGTAACTGAGGTTGGGTGGACTAGTATACTTCTCTTGTATAATCTCCTTATCCCTTCTCTTGTATAATCTCCTTATCCCTTCTCTAAGCATTCACATATCACACATCACTTGATATTACACTAAGTTACCTTATTTCTAATTTTAAGTCCATAACGTTTTGGTTATTCAATCTCATGTTGCTAAGATTATTCTTAAATATATTAAAGTAAGTGCAAGAATTAAATTTTAAAAATGAGTCACAATTTAAACTTACTTTCTTTCTTGTGACATTTATTGCTATTTCAACTTCAACAACTTTGCAATTTAAGACCGATGTTGCTTCTTTTAGACTACTATTGATTTAGATGACAATTATTTGTTCAAATCTAACCTAACCAAATCACAAAACCTTTGTTTATAGGAAATAGTTTTAATTATGTTTAATTGTTGTTTTAGTTATCCTATTTTTTTTACCATTTTACGAAATCGACCCCTCTATTATAAAATTTGATAATTTTGGTCATTCATTCTGATTTTTTTTATTAAAAAATAGCAATACAACATGCTTTAAAATAAAGTGACATATAATATGACGATATAGAATGATTAACCTTCATGAAATCGCAATAAAGTCATCTAATTAAACTTTCAATTTCAATTTTTTTTTTATTTTTGTAATTTAATCAATGACATATGAACAATTAATGTATCTAGATTATTTCATATCATGAAATCATATGTCAAATCATTTAAAATATGTCAAATTGATATTTTTTTTAGTTAAAAAATCTGATGAAAAAACAAAAATTATCGACTTTTAAAATATAAAGAATTAATCTCATGAATTGATAAAAATAAAAGAACTCAAATTGCAATTAAACATTTTAATTATATATCAAGACAGTCATTTTCTTACGTATATTTTTAAAGAGCAAACAAGATAATAATAAACAAAACATTAGTACAAGAGATAGTGTAATCTATTATTCCTTCCGCTTTAAAATAAGTGATTCATTTTTATAAAAAAATTATTTCAAAACGAAAGATATTTTCATTGTAATATTAATTACCCCATCTGTCTCATTACATTTATCTTATTTGAGTTGTGAGTAGTTCCTAGGAAAATAATTGATTATGTTGATTTTAATGATAAATAATTTTTATTTACTTAAAAAATCACATTAATTGTAATTATAGTGGGATTTTTAAATGGATTAAGATACAATAAATTAAAGTATTATTAAAAAAAAGTAATAAATTATATTGATAAATAAAAGGCTAAATTACATTCGTGGTCCCTTAACTTAATTTCAGGTAACGTTTTAGTCCTTTATCTTTTTTTTTTCCGAGTTGATCCTTTATTTTAATTTTAACTGACAATTTGATATTTTATGTTTTAAAATGTCAACAATGTTGTCCTTTTTTTTTACAAAAAATCAAAAAAAATTATCAAATTTTTTAAACAAAATTCATAAAATTCATTATCATCTTCAATAAAATACAAATTTAATCAAATTCATAACTTAAATCTTAAAATAAACTCATATTTTATGAAAATATGAGTGTATTTGAATATTTGAGTAATGAATTTGATAAAATTTGCATTAGATTGAAGATGATTATCAATTTTATGGGTTTTGGTTGAAAAATTTGATGATTTTTTTGAATTTTTGTGTAAAAAATGATAACATTGTTGAAATTTTAAAATATAAAATATTAAATTGTCACTTAAAACTAAAATAAAGGACCAACTCAGAAAAAAAAAATATAAAGGACTAAAATGTTACCTAAAATTAAGTTAAGGGACCATTGATGTAATTTAATCCAAATAAAATGATAAATTATTTATTTAAAAGAAAGAAAATTGCAAACAAGACATTTATTATGGGACAGGCGGACAGAGTAAATATATTTTATCATTTCTACATTCTAATTAGTACAGAGTAAATATATTTTATCATTTCTACATTCTAATTAATATAACATACATCATTCAAAATTTATTATTTTACCCTTTACATTAATAATACAATGGATAAACCAAATAATTGATAAGGGTAACTTAATAAAATTATTTTTTTCTTTCTTTCATTTATATATACATTTTTCGTGATTTGTGAAAAAATCATACACGTATAAATATACGTTTTTACAAAAATTAGTAAATGTAACCATCAAAAACAACATATTTTTTTACAAAATTAGTAAACGTAACCATGTATAAACAACATATATTATGTAAAATCATACATGTTTTTACCTTTTTTGAATAAAGCCATATATGTTTGATTTAACTTTGGTTTTACTAGGCCTTATAATCAAAGCAGAAATGAAACTAAATCAATGATATTTTCTTGGTGGGAAAAAAAAAACTAAATAAAATCAATATTATTTATTGAATGAGTGTGAATGAGTTGATGAGAATGTATGAATCGTGTTTGAAATAATTCTTTGTCCGATTTTAAAAATGACGGATTTTTAGAAAATGGTAGAGGCAATAAAATAGTATATATATTTAAATCAAAGATAAATATTATAAACTCTTAGAAAATACATTACTTTGATGATTAAAAAACTCAAAATACATACAAAACTTCTACAAATTTCAATGAATTTGTCACACTCTATATATGTAATTTTCAAAGCATTCAACCATTCATCTCTCATACAATTGTGCATTCCATTTTTCATAAAATTAATGACAAAAAAAATATCTTTCAATAATTACAATTGTCACATGTAAAATTAAATCTAACTTTAGAAGGAAATATATCATTTAATATACAATATACTTTTCTGAAACTCAAAGATTTTATGGAACTTAAAATAAATTAATATTATTAAAATGCTTTTTTAGGACAAGAACCTCCATAGACTACACATAGATCCGCCACTAAATTTTACTTATCTCGCCATCAAATTTCAAATTACTAAGCTTCACTCTCTTAAAAATTACAAAGTTAATTAAAAATAATAATGAGAAAAATTGTGTATCAACCTAAGTCAAATATGTTCTTTGTAATCATGGCAACGGTGAAGGAAGAGGGTGGATTTTATCTCCCTCACCTTTAGACTTGATTAGTTGGAAAAAATTAATATGTTCTCCTATTTTTTATTAATTGTGAAATTAAGTTATCATTCATACATGCACCTGCATCCATTCATATAAATAAAATAATAAATTTAAAAGTTATATTAATTACAATTAAAATAACAAAATTAAAAAATATTAAAATTATAAAAAATTATAATTTTTAATAATTTAAAAATGACAATAATATTATTGACGAGACAAGTGTATGGTGGATATCAACACCCTCAAATTCGTCTTCGTCTCTGAGTTTAATTTCGAAAAAAATTCACACTCAATCAAAAACAAATTTTTCCGTCCAAATCAAAATAAATTTAAATGGATACTACAAATGTTATTTTGTTGTTATATGTGATAAATCATCTAGCTAGATAAATATTAGTTTAAAAATTGTATAATGAACCTAGTTTTTTAAAAAAAATACTATGTAAAGCAACATATATTACTAAATTTACGATCCACAATCGAATTACTTTTTTATTTGTAGAATCTGAATTTGAATTTTAATTACAACGATATATATTTGTTCAATTTTGAAATCAACTTCAAAGTATATCATACCCTTTTCCTTGAAAACAAAGGTTAAGAACCAAAAAAAAAAAAAACATCCTAGTTGATTTTGTTTAGGTTTTTTTCAACATAAACTAGGGAAGTTTTAATTTGAATGATAAAAATATGTAAGCAAATAGGCGCAGTCATTGACTTTATGATAATATAACCTAAATTAATAAATAGGTAGGCAATAAAATTAAAATAAAATGAGAAAAAGAACGTGGCCTAGCACACAAACCCTGACTATACGGTTCTTGTACTTTCATCACACGTCACTCTCTCAACCTCCATTAATCCTCATCCGTACGTCCTTATATCGTTTACTTTTTCTTCTTCATCTTTCTCTCTCTATATATATCTCATACTATCTTCTATCTCTTTCACTAAATCTAGCTGCCATCTTCTCTCATTTCAATTACTCCACTTATTAATAAAATATGTATGAATTACAACAATCTCAGCTTCATCATCAGAATAATCAGATGACCATGAACATGGATCATATGATGAGGAAGAAAAAGACAAAAAAATTCACGGAGGAAGAGAGTGTTCATGCTGTGGATTTAAATGGCATGTCTTTGGATTCACTTCCTCCTAAACTTTCTATTGATTTAGGTATCATTCGCACTCTCGACTTATCTAACAACAATCTCCAGGTACTTCTCTATATTAACTTCACTTTTGTTTTTTTATAGAGTCTAACAGAAAAATTTGCATATTAAAAATATTTATTTGTAGTTATCATCTTAATTGTATTTACGAGATAAATTAATATGCATAAGTTATTTAATTTTGATAGATTATTCCGGAATCATTAACGGCGAGATTATTGAACTTGGAGAAGTTGGATGTGCACTCGAATCAGCTCAGATCACTCCCCAATTCCATTGGATGTCTCTCTAAACTCAAACTTTTGAATGTCTCTGCCAACTTCATTCAATCTCTCCCCGCAACCATTGAGAATTGCAGGTTTATTTTCCTTCATATAGTTAAATAAATAATTGATTTATTTGAAATATTTATGTCGCTTAAAGGTTGAAAATTTCAAATTATTTTATTTAAATTTATATTGTAATATGACAATAAATCAAAATAACATTGCACAAATACAAAAATTATAAATAAAAACTAAATATGCTTCAAAATCACAAGATGAAAATACAACTTAAAATAATAATTTTAAATTAAAAATTAATTTTAAATCATCTCTCGAATAAAATAAAGAAGAAATGACAAAAAGAAAAGATGATAGAAGAAGGGACTACCCTTAATCTAATTATTTGATATGCATACTTACTTTATTGAAAAATGAACTTCGTTCAACGTAAATTATCTTATTAATTAGTTTTTTTTTTATAATGACTTATTTTTCTCTTTAATTAACCATTTTATTTATTGTATTTTGTGAAAAACTCAAAAACAAGAAAATAAAGGGTCATATTCTAAAGACAACCTTATAGCTAAACTTTTTTTTTTTTATCATACTTCTTTCTCATATGGTCGCTATACCACGGTAAGAGAAGAAAAACGTACCAAATATTGTCAAAAAAGAAAAATGTGAAAGCAATTGAAAGATAAGTGAAGGTATTGACTTATTGTGGTAAAACAATTACCACGTGAGAACAAATGGATGTATTTTGTCCACTTGTCATATCCTTGACAAAGCTTTCCTACGAGAAAGAAGTGTGATAAAAAAGAATAAATAAAAAAGTAACCTTTTACAATAGTTTTATTTAGAAGATATTTTTTAATTTCCTTTTTTACAATAGTTTTATTTAGAAGATATTTTTTAATTTCCTTATTTTTTCTTAGTTTTTAACAAGATACAACAAACATAATAATTAATAGGAGAGAAAAATAAATCATTTTTCAAGAAAAGACTAATTAACAAGATAATTTGTTGAATAAAGTTGTGCATTTATTGCAGTTTAAGTTATGCGATGTTGTACAGGTTAGAAAAATAAAATTATAGGCGATATTTAGTTAGTATATATGTTAGAGAGAAAAACAAAATGTTACTATCAAATTCTAGATCTCTAGTATATAACTTATTCGACATTCTATCCAAATCACTAAACTATTCCTTTGGAAACAAAACAATATCACTTTGATTTCACAATTGAATTGACTATAAAAAAAATATTAAATGTCACTATTAACGTTTGACATTAATAATTATTATATCAATTCTGTAAATAGTATATTACATTTTTTAGAGTGATCGGTGCCTCAGATTGCACACATGATAGCAACCAGTTTTTTAATACTATGTTTGTAACGATTCTTTTTGACGAAACTAGGTTTGTAATTATATAAATCTGAAATACCCTATCATGAATATCTCTTGTTTTAATTGGGCCAAAAACTTATAAGATTAAATGTCATCTTATTATAAAAATTGATTAGGTGCGAGCTCGTGTGTGGTATGTAAATCGATGTTTGTTCATATGAATTATTACATGATTCTTTTATACTAACATGCATGCGTGCTATATGAATTTCTATTCACCAGAGCATTAGAAGAGCTGAATGTCAACTTCAACAAGTTGAGCAAGCTTCCAGACACAATTGGCTTTGAGCTCACAAGACTTAAGAAGCTCTCAGTTAACTCGAACAAACTAGTTTTTCTTCCTAGCTCCACCTCTCACCTAATGGCTCTGAAGGTTCTCGACGCACGCCTAAACTGTCTTAGAGCTCTCCCAGAAAACCTTGAGAACCTCATCAATCTTGAGACTTTGAATGTGAGTCAAAACTTCCAGTACTTGGAATCATTACCGTATTCGATAGGGCTCCTCTTGTCCTTGGTCGAACTGGACATTAGCTACAACAATATCAAAACATTGCCCAACTCCATTGGGTGCCTCAAGAAACTCCAAAAGTTAAGTGTGGAGGGAAATCCACTCAGTTCACCTCCACCAGAAGTGGTGGAGCAAGGACTGCATGTGGTGAAGGAGTACATGTGCAACAAAATGAACTCAAGCGAAAATATTACATCCAAGAAAGGATGGTGGATCGGGAAGATGGTTAAATGTGGTACCTTCAATGGACACATGAAAAGTGGGAAACGATTAGAACATAAGGGTTTCAGCATGCTTCAGTATCAACCCATGAATGGTCTTGCTTCACCAGGGTTCATGGGAAAGTTGTCACCTTTTCGCCTCTTCTCACCCTTTTCACCACGTCGTTCCTTCGGTTGAGAGAAGCCATGGAATATTTGTGTAAATTTTGTCTACAATTGTTGTCTGTTAAATAGTTTCGATAGATGTGTCATTTTTTAATTTCAACAATCAGGACATGGCAACTGTAAATGGGAATAATTGCTTGTTCGACTATGTATGCAGAAATATTGTACGTTGTATCATGGATTTGAAAATGGTGGACCTGTTAATGTAAAGCTTCTTCAGCTTATGTAAACTAATGGTTCATAAATTACTTTTTTAACAGTTCTTTCATTTTTCAATTTGATATATGCACTAGTACTTGATTTTTTAACACATTGCTAATTAGTAATTGAATCTTGAAGGAAAGTGCTTGACTAATCTCCCATAATGGGATGAGGAACTATACCATTCCATAACTCTGTAAGTTGCAGATATATTTATACGAGAAAAACTCCAAGTAAAAGTTGCAGACTATAGCAGTTTATAGACATATGTTCGAACCCATATGGACAAGGGACAGGCTTCCAAAAAAGGGAGAACAAAGGTAGCCACAATCATGGAATATGCACTTACACACGGGATTTCTAAATGGTGACCGACAATCATCCCAAAATGGTTAAGCTTTGATCACATTTCTAGAGACTTAGGAAATGAGTTGAGGGATTAATGCACAAATAGTAGAAAGAGTATTAGAAAATGTAAGCACGCCACCATAACGAAAAACCAATTATCAGATATCCATTAGAGTTTAAACGCAAGAAAGATCAACAATTCTAAGAGTACGGAAATACTTTCCCATGGAGCAAACCTATCATTGGTACTTCAAAAATAATGCAAACATGTTTCTTGAATTTTGCTCCTTGAGTAACAATGACATATATATCAACCATTAAAGAAGCAAAGGTATATAAGACAAGACAAAGTATCTCGGGATAGAAGTATAAAATAAAAAAATATCAATATCTCAGAAAATTTGCACGAGCACAAAAGTAAAACTTCAGTCTTAAACAGAATAAAGACAAAAGAATGAGATAGGAGGAAATTCAGTTACATGACCAAATGCCATGTAGGCAATATAAAGAGAATGGGGGAAGGGATAGAGTTAGTTGGGGTAGGTGTGAAGGGAAGATAATAGGAGACAGAAAATGGATGAGTTGAGAAAGAGTGGGAGAAAACCAGATCTATCAAATTGCCTGGGATAATTTCCGAACTTACCATTTTGTACAGTTCTCTGCTACTGATATATACCTGAATCAGTCACCAAAGTTCAGTCAATAATACAAACGCTCATCACATTTGATTCCAATTTTATCACCCATGCACCTCAAACACCTAAACTAATCTACAGTCTAGACCAAATATTTTTCCATTTTTTGGGGGGTTACATATAAGCAAGGCCTAAAACTAGGTGTGAGGTACACAGAGTTGTTGCTATATGACTAAGCTAAGAGGTCATGGATACAAGTTGTGTAGTTAGTCTCTTGCAAAAGCAACGTGAAAAAACTCAACAAAATCCTGTGTTAGTCAATTCGAAAATAGCAGTTTAAACAGCAGTGCTATGGTGCTGCTAAAGCCTTTCTTTGACAAAATTTTGTATTAAATAGTGTATCATAGAACAATAGCAATTTGTTCAAATTTTACTATGCTATAGTACCGATATAACCGTTATTTAACAAAACTGACAAAATCCACAATGAGTCTAACCCTTTCCTAGACCCACTATTGCGGGAGTTTCATAGCAATTATTCCAAGTTTCTACCCCAAGCTCTTGGTCTGGGAGAGATCAGAAGCACTGAGATCGACAACCTTAACTATATTTAACTGCTCAAGTGCCCCACTAGGTTCTTTTCTATATTTAAAACAAAGCCACAAATCCATCTTGTATGCCCAATGTGGATTATGTGTTAAGGGTAAAAATGCAAGTTCACTACACACACATGAGCCTCCATGTGGATTTGCAGCTTCAATATGACATCTAAAATGATGAGTTTTTTCATATAGAAAGGAACTGTTCCATTTGATCAAAGCACCGAGGTGTAATAACCTGGAGCCAAAGCAGCCCAAATGAGGTTCCATCCTGAAATCAAGTTGTCTCCAAGAGACTAGGTGCCACACGAGCCGAGGCTAAGTTAACAAATTAATAAGTGCAAAGAACAACCAAAAACCAATTTTCCTTAATCACAAGTGAAATAGAAAAGAAAAAAAGGTATGCTACCACTCTTAGAATTCTATTGTATGCTTTCAGAAATAATAGCTGGGTAAGCCACATCGATGTCCCATCTAATAGTGGACACTCTCACCTCTTATTTGCCTGGCCTTTAGGAGTGAATTATCTTTAACATCTAGTGATATCAAAGCCTACTTTACTTCAATATAACAAAAAGTTATAACAAGATAATGAAAACCAACAGTCAATGTAAAGGTGTGTAATACCAAACAGAGCAAATGCGAGATCATCCCACAAGTAAACAAGAAAAGCATATCTAGAAATCACATAAACAGAACACATTCAGTCTATCCCTAAACAAATCTGCACTCCCCTTTTCATGCCTGATCTTTCATTAAGCACAACTGCTTGTAAAGTTGTAATGTAACCTATAATCTGACAGTAGCAACCACAAGACATAGTTGCACACCAAACACAGTGTAACAAAAGAAAACATCCAAGCACAGCATGTACCCATACACACAAATACAATAGAAAGTCATAGAACACCAAGCAGCTTTGCCCGTGGCAAACATGCTTTAATACACAACAAGGAACCATTGTTGTCAATCACATATCCCCAACAATCGCCATTAATTCAAATTCTTCCATGATATAGCTCTATTTTTATGATAAACCAAGGAATCCTCTGCACAAATTTGCAGAGGCAAACCCCTTTAGGTAATTGAGATTCATTTAAGGAGTTGACGTCTCCTAACATATGTTTTTCCATACGCACCAGTCAGGGATCAAATCCCAAACCAAATGGTTAAATGACCCAAGCATCAACTACTTGTGTCACACAATATTGTCACAAACCACAATTTAACCAAATATAAACATTTGCACATCAAAACAACCAGAAAAACCACATAGTATAACCACAACAATTTTACGTGGAAAATGTTGACCCCCAATTTCAAGTATACCAAACCAACTAAACCACTTAAAAATATAAATATCACAAAATCAGATCCAGTAACTATAAGCATTTCAATTCAGCAACCCTAAACTATCATAATCGGGAGGCAGAAAATGCCAAAATCTCATAAACAGTCGAACTAAGAATTCCATAAAATTCGATTAAAAAAACAGAACGAAATTCATCTAAGATAAGCAGGGATCTTGATGCGAATGAAGAGCATACTCATAACATAAGAAAGAACAATCGACGAAACACCAGCAGAAGCATAAGAAACCTTAACAGATTTATCACGGTTACGATCTAGAGCAAGATCCAACATTATGATCCCAATACCACCGAGAACGAACATGAATCCAGAAGAGAGACCTTCAATGATGTACTGACCGTTAACACGGCCGGACATGAAAACGACAGGTCGTACCGATCCGGTGTATGGATCTTGAGTTGAACCAATGCCAGGAGGCTCAACTATGATATCGTAGACGATGCCGGAGACGACCATGAAGTAGGTGAGGAGAACGAGAGCGAAGACGACGTTGGATGAAGGGAGGGATAGTGATGGTAGCTTCAGACGGAGACGAGGTGGACGGAGAAAGGTGAATGGAAGGATCTTGATGAGGTGGAAGATTGGATCCATTGATGCGGTGGACGATGAGTCGGTGGTGGTGTGTTGTGCCGGGTTCTCCGATTTGGGTGGCATTTTTTCGGGTCGGGTTGATGCGGGATAGAAGAGAAATGAGTTTGTGTGAAAGTGCGAGTGCAGGTCTTCTTTCAAGTCGAAAGATGGAACTCCAAAGTTGATTTTTTTTTTTTTTTTTTTGGAAAGCTCCAAAATGGATTTTTTTTATTTTCTATTCACTCTATTTAAATTTTAAACTATTATCATTGATTATAATTTTATAAACTCCTATCATCTTATTTTTATATCACTATAATTTATTATAAACTCATATATTCTTTTTTTCATATATTAAAAAAATAGAAAATAGAATTAATTGTGTAGTTATTTCTAAAATACTATTCCATACATTTCACAGCAAGTGTTTTTAAAAATAAAATAAAAAATACACCTTGTGATTTAAAATAAGTTTATATTAAGGATAATTTTTTTTATCGATGAACGTTTATAAGTTATAATGAAATAATACAGGAGTAATAAGATAGCTGTGATTTCGCGCACTAGTTACTTTTGTTTTTTAAATTATTTAAAATATTTTTTTGTAAAATTAAATATGTATTTGTTATTTTTCCAGTCAGTCCAAAATAAATTTGCACAAAACAGAATGTCATTTGTATTAATACTATGTGTGCTTGCAATATATTATCCCTCGCCTTGCATTTATAACGATGATAAAATGCAATGAAAATAGTTTGGTAAGATTTAATTCAATTCAAATATATCAATATTGTTAAATTAAATATTTTTTTAAAATCAAAAGTAATAATTTGGTGATATTATTATGTTTTTAATATGTCTGAAATAGTTAATTGTGATTATTATTTTGTGACAAATTGAGTAATTAATAGATAATATTAAAAATTTTGAGAAATTTTAAAATATGCAGTCAAAGAAGAAAAGAAAATTTAAAATATGAACTGCTCTATCCCAAAATATGAGCAAAAATTAATTAAAAAAATTAATGCATTTGATCTATTTTTTTGCCTGAAATTTTGGAATTGAGAAATTAATATTAAATTAAAACAATTGAAGTTTTGTTATATCCTTGATTCAAATATTATTTTAAATTAAGTAACCAAAGCACAAGAGTCAAATAATTTTAAATATAATTAATAAATTATCTCAAAATAATATTAATAGATAAATTACTCTAATCAATTTATAAAACATTTACGTGTATTAGATTAAACCAATTGTAGTTATGTTATCTCTTCATTCAAATAATAAATTAAATCTTATTTTCAAAATTTAAAAGTAAAATAAGACTGATGTTACGAATAATTCATCTTGAATAAAATATAAGTAAAAATAGAATACGAAAAGTTCGTGAAAAATATCTTCGTCAAGTAATAATTAATTAGTGAAAATCACTTAATTGATTAAAAATAGTAATTAGAGCTTATAATGTATACCAGTTAACAATATTAAATTAGTAGGATTTAGTTAATTAATTAGGTAGAGTATCGAAATCATAAAATGGTAAAGTTATGAATCATTCGTTTTCAAAATTCAAGTTATTCAAATGGCAAATACTAATAAGTGTCAAAGATATTTGTTAAGCAATTAATTATAGAAATTTTGAATTAAAAATACATTAAAAATTGTGTTTTAAATTTTTTAATGTTTTAAATTTATTATTTGAATGCAAAACTTCTAATTTTGTATTTCTTAATGAGGATATTTGTTAGCAAGATTCTAATCAATTAGGTTAAAGAATCAAAAGTAGAAATAACTAATTTATAAGTTATTTGATTATAGATTTAAGATTAATTCATTAGGTTAGGTAAAATGATAAACTCATAACTAATAATTAGTTATAAGAAATTATTATTATATTTGTTAATAACTTAAGATTCAGATAATAAGGTTAAATTATGTTCATATTGTTTTTATTTTTTATGATGAATATTAATATATCGTAGTAACATATTTAGCGGCAAATATGAGTTATGTATATGTATTGTTGGACAATAATTGTTGACGATGAATACTATATCATGTGTTTCATTTATATGGATGGTACTATGATATACTTATAGTTCAACGGTCGAGAACACCTTGAGAGAGTTATCAATAGAAAAGTCTTACGTAAAAGTGTGGCATCACTAAACACTCTATTGAATACGGGATATTCACCTTCATTTGTTTTTCATGTGGTTGTTTACAGACTACATGTATGAGTAGACGATGAGATGACAACAAATGAAAAATTCACAAAGAAAAGATGAAATAATTGACATGACACCAATGTAATATATGGTAGTTTATTTTCTCTTTATTGTCATGTTGGCCGTTCAATAAATTAGAATTGTATGAAGTTTGTTTTTATTAGTGTGTCACAATTTGAATCTTTTAATCTTGTTATTTTTTTTTTAATTGTAACATTTCTATGGTTAAATGTATTTTATTTATGAATTAAATTTACTATACATTAAAATATTTTTAGTATAAAGGATATCACACTATTTACTCGTTAAAATAATTGTTTATATTAAATCATCAAAACACAAAAGCAAACTAATTTTTTATTTTTTTATCAAAAATATCATAATTTTATATTATAAAAAAATTATTTTGTGTTTTAGATATTGTCTTTAAAACATTTTTAATAGATATATTATTATAATAAAAGTATCAATATTATTTGCACATATTTTATTAACTTGCACATATTTTATTAAATTGATTGCATTATTTTATCTTTCGATTAAATAATAATTTAAATTGAATCTTTAAAATTATAAAATAAGATTTAGTTACCTATATAAATTTCAATTTGAGAGACGTCACAAAGGATAACTTAAGTTTTGTTTTTTTAAGAAAGGGTTTAAGTTTTACAATTTTGTTATTCACACTCTCCTTTTTCCTAACCACACACCTCAATTTAAAAAATAAAAAATAAATTATCCAAAATTTCCTTGTGTATTTATTCAAAATATAACCTTGCATTCGTCCATCTTCATCATTTGTGTATTTATTCAAAATTCACACTCTCCTTTTTACTAACCACGCCCCTCAATTTAAAAAATAAAAAATAAATTATCCAAAATTTCCTTGTGTATTTATTCAAAATATAACCTTGCATTCATCCATCTTCATCTTCAACCATAACATTTCGCAATCTTCATATCATCTTCATCTTCTACCTCAGAAACTCATATTCTCTCATTCTTCATTTTCAATCATCAGGTATGCATCATCTTCATCAATGTTGTTGTTATTCTTTTTTTTTTCCTTTCCAAAATGTATTGTTGTTGTTACTGTTGATTTCGTAGCAAACCCAAAGTGTAATATTGTTGCTGATTTCTGAATTTGTGGTTGTACCCTAAACCTAGAAATGTATGTGAACTAAGTTCATGTACTTGAACTCAATTCACGTATGTGTTTGGAGTTGTTGAATTCAGGTATGTGAACTCAATTGACGTAGTATCTAGACTTGCTAACTTTGATTATGATATGGTTTTACAAATATGGTGCGCATTATGTTTACCGATTGAACATGTTGAGTTATAATTAATGATATTGCTAATGAGGGTATTTCCAATTATGAGGGTCGACATATTAGACCAACTACTTATGCACAGGCTTAGCATGTTGAGGAGCAACATGAAGTGTAATGAGAGAGGCGAGGATGACGAAACAAAGTTGATTACACTAGCAACAATCATAAGAAAATGTCCCATAGGAAGAGGAGACTCCAGTAGGATGAACAACAAGAGGCCCTTCTAGAGCACACAAATGAACATACACACACTTATGGATATCCTAGTGGACTGATTGACAAGTTTTTCCTTATGACATTCAGTGATTATGAGGTGACTTGACTTTGGGATGGTGTGGTAATTTTGTCAAATCATATTAAATTTTTAATAGTTGTTGTTGTAATGTGTTTTAACTTATATTATTTTTGCATAATTTATTTCAAGATCGTGGAGAATTAAGGATGTTTAGCAACAGAAAAAATTAAAAGAATTTGTGATTGAACATTAAGAGGTTAAGCAATTGGTTAAAAGCTTGGAATTATATTTGTTGCTAAAATGCAGTTACGAAATGATCGATAAATGAATCATTTCTGTTTTCGTAGAAAGATGACATCGAGACACCAACAACTTCCATCTTCCAATTGGGGAGATGACAATTACTATGGATGATGTCTCCTCTCTATTGCATATATCCAACATCGGTGCATTATTTAGTGTTAATGTATTTAACAAGGATGTCTGTACAAATATATTGGTTAAACTTCTCAAGGTTATTGAGGCTAATGCTTATGCTGAGTTTAATATCACGCGAACAACCACAATTCGATTTAGTTGATTACTTGAAGTATATCATCAGTGTTATCGTGACCAACATTAGCAAATGGTTGCGAGGGCATTTCTTTTATTTTTTATCGGCTGCATCCTTTTTCAGCGACAAAAGTGCTTTCTAGTTAGTGTTGCTTATCTAGAGTGCTTCTAAGATCTCAACTCAAGTGGCGGATATGCACAGAGTGTTGTTGCTCTTACTTACCTCTATGATAATCTCCGTGAAAAGAATATACATCAGACTAGAACGGTTTTTTGGTATCTAACACTCATACATATAAAGTTTATGGTTGTTTATTGTGTTGATAATTTCTATTATTAATTCTTAACTAATTATATTTTATTTTATATGTTCATACTTGAGTTTATGAGCATTTTCTAACATTATATGTAGATTGTTGTAGACTATCTCCTAGATATGTGGAGGACAATCCTATAACACTTCGATTGAAGCCGAAAAGGAATAAAGGTTTGGTTGTTCCATTTAGTAAAGCTCTTGACGGGATTAATGTTGATCAGATCTATTGGACACCCTACGAAGAGCATCGAGTGAAGCGACCATTTGAGAATGTTTTATTATTTAGAGGGTGGTTACGTTGGGGTCCAAAGATTTATACTCATTTGCTAGATAGGGTATTGCGTCAATACAATCATGTCCAAACTATTTCTGGCTCACATTTGGAGATAGTAGGTCGAACTACCACACTAGAGGAAATGAACATAATGTTTACGCAATATGTTGTGCATGTAGTTGATGTTAGCGCTGTTGTATAAAGACTTGCAGACTATTGAACAGTTATATGGAGTAATTTCACAAGATTTCTCATCTATACATCATTCGTAGACAACCGGTCCATGTAGGTCCTTCGGTTCCAAAACCTGTCGACGATGGTCCAATTGAAATAATGGTAAATTAATTCAAATTTATCACATAACTAAATTAATTAGTTATCTATTGTTTAACTAAATTATTTTAAAAAAAATTAATGTAGCGTCGAGAATATAAATTGCAGAAGAGCTTCTTGGTCGTGAATTGGTATTACCTGATGGCATCACACTTGCAACGAGTTAATTATAATGTTTGTAAACTCATATGGGTGGTGGTAGATATTGGAAAAACGTAGTACTATACTGTTGGAGACATAGAGGGACTTATTATTTTGCGAATATTTTTGCTGATTTCAACCATATTTAAATTTACCAATCTAGACGGGATTTTTTCAAATTGACCAATGCATATATATAAATACTAACTTAAAAATTTTCACAATTTTTAACACGTACGAATTAGTCTAGAGTTGTAAAAAAAATCATTAAATTTATATTTTACGTCTTTAGATGGATCAATTTAAAAATGTAAAAAATCTTTAAAAAAAATTAAAAGTTAGTAATTATATCTTAGAATTCAATCTAAACAAATCTCTTTTAAATTGGTTAATCAAGAAAGAATTAATATTAGAAAAATAAAATTAGAAGTTGGGGATTTGTGAGAATATAAAGTGATGGAAGAAGAGACGCACAAACTACCTAATTGTTTTCAGCCCAAGTTCACATTGGCCCAATACAACAGCTAAGACCCAAATAATATATTTGAATTATTACTCCAATACTGTTGAAAAAAACAGAAATTATTACTCTAATACTGTATAATCCAATGACGGTTAGTAAGTACTCTATCTGATTACTATTATAAGTAATTTTTTTAAAATTTTTTGATTATTATTATAAACAAAATTTAATTATTTTTGACCATTTGATGCTATTATTCTTAATATATTATTCATTTAATTCAAAATATTTAATGTTGATAGTTGAATATTTAAAATTTAGTTGAATATTTAAAAAGGATAATTCAATAAATTTAATTTATGTTTTACATGAAATCTAAGAAATTAATTGTACTTAAGTAACATTTCTTAATATATGTGGAAAAAGTAATTCTTTTGCTTATAATTAGAGGTGTAATGGAAAGAATTAATTCATTTTTTGAGAGAAAATAAACGCGAACCAATAAAAAATGATTAGTAGGGTTTGATTTTGATAATTTTTACTTGTGAAATCTGAACCAAACTAAATATGTGAAAACACGTATTGGTTTGGTTTAATTCAATCGGAATCATATTTTAAAAATAAGATTTAAAATTTTTAAAATAAATTAACTTTTATCCAAATTTTTAAAATTTATTTTATACAATTAAAATAAATATATAAGCTATAATAAAAAAATAATAATATATAATTATAAAAGAACTATCTAAATGCAACATATGTTTCTAAAATAAATATACTAATAGAGAGTGAAATAAAAGATATAATAATAAAATATAATAGGTTGATTTTGGTGATGATTTTGATTGATGTAAATTGATATCTAAACTAATAAATATTAGATTTGATTGGTTTGATTTTATTTAGACTCAAACAAATAAAAAAAAACCAAATTAATTTAATTAATTTAATTTGAATATTTGAATTAATTGAATCATTAGTTTAATTCTTATACCTCAATTTAATTTATTTTATTTTTTAATTTGATATATTTTATTATAATTAACTTATATATTTTAGCTCAAATTTAAAAAATACTTCTAATATAACGATATTAATATTTATTAATTAAACTATTAATATTTAATGATTAAACTAAAATTAAAAGATATCATACCCCTATTTATATATTAACAATAGAGAATATAAAATTACAGAATTAGGAATGACATCATATCTTTGTCAAACAAACAAACAAAAAAATAGCAAATTAATCACATGCAGCTTGGAGAGAGTCTCTATCACAGTCACTACTCACGCGATATTGCTAGAGACGCCTAAAACAGCGGCATCAATTTCCCGCAATAAATGGTGCGCTACAAAATACACTACTACCCTGCGTGACGGACGCTCCTAAACATAGCTTTTGTCCCGTCGCATCTACCTAGATTTTGTGTCGGCAGTGTAAGTAAAACCTATTGTCATTATTGTGTTTATTAATCATAACTTCAATTTTAAACATTTTTACAACTAAGGGGAGTATTAGATAAGAGTTTTTTTATTTCTTTATTTTTTTTAAATATTTAATAAAGATAATTTAATTTAACTTTTTTAATTATATATATATATATTTAATGTGTGTGGATTCTTTCTTGTAAAACACTTGGAGTATATATTTGTATTTTATAGATATTAGTAATATAATATGTAAAAATAATAATATTAAATATATAATTTATTTATATTTAATATTTTTTTATGAAAAATATAACTTCAACTTATAATACTTCATAGTTATTCAGCTTGTTTATTAAAATACATATAATAATATAATTTGCAAAGTAATATTTTTTTTAATCTTAAAATTGTTAAATAAAAATACTGAAATAATAATTAAATAAAATCTTTAAAATTGTTAAATAAAAATACTGAAATAATAATTAAATAAAATCTTTGATGTTAAATTTTTAATTTAGAATCTATTTATGCATATAAAGGTGAGACTCCGTTTTGAGAGAAAAAACATAAATAAATTTAGAAAAATTTAAAGATGCTTAAATAATGAAAAACACTAGAAATAAATAAATTATTTAATTTTTTGTGTTTATTTTTTTTTTAAATAAAATTCCTCATTTCTTTTGAAAAATGAAGAAGATCTTTAAGTCATTCTTTAATTTATTTATTTATTTATTCAAATAAAAAATTAAACCAAACACTTTTGATTTGGATTATAATTTTGACGACGATTAGAAACAGTAAATATTATCAAAGTACAACGAATACAATTAATCAACTCTTGATGAGGTGTACTTTTAAAAATTATAACGTTTAAGTCAAGCGAGTAAGAAGTAATTTTCGATCATATTAAAATATGTATCTTGCATATGAATTACGTAACCTTTAAATGAATAATCATTTGATGAGATCTCGAGATGTGATTACAACGTTTTGAGATCATTGACGAAATTTTCATATGACTATGTAATATGGATCAAATAGTGATGATTGGAATCATGGAGGTGTGTTTGGTTAGAATACAAGTTCATTGTCCTTTCCAGACATGTGAATGTGCAAGACAATGAATTGAGAACGCTCAAATACAATTATTTTGAATCGAGTTCAACTCTCAAGCATTAATTTGGATTAGTGTTAATATGTGAAAGTCAGATTTTTTTTTTCTTTTAAAAAAAAAATTTCCTTCTTAAAAACTCCTATTATTTTGTTTCACAAATATAATTTAATTGATAGATATAAAAACATCATTGTATAGAAGTTCAAGTTCGATTATAAAATCTCTACCTTTTCTTATTTTACAATATGAGTATAACCACTAAACTATTTTTATTTTATCTTTTAAAAATTTCTATCTCTTATTCACTTTTAATCACAGTATAATTCCATAGGTTTGTACAAAAAGAAAAAGTAACATAAAATAGTATCCTATAAGTGGAAGTGTAACATTCGTAGGGTGTTAGCAATGGTTCTAAAATACCAGTGACCGTGAGAAATTGACATTAATGAGGTTGACTCATTACTTTACTAAGAGAAATTGTTTGGGACACATATTGATATTTGGTAACATGTATAACCACCTATTTTCCTAAATAAAAATTGTATAATAGCATATGTAAAATAAAAAACAATTAGAAAATAACATTTTGTAATTAAAAGGAAAGTACGAAAAAATTTAATTAGAAAAATATAATAGATAATAAAAAGTAGAATTTGTAAAAAAAAAAAGTATAAATTCATAAAATTTAAATTCATCAATGTTTTAGTTGACTGATTGGTATATAAAAAAAATATGATATCAAAAAAACTGATAAAATTTTATAAAAAA
>JBBPBS010001075.1:3781664-3818657 GCA_037974835.1 Cicer judaicum | reverse complement strand
TTTCTTTATTTTTTTGTCTTAAAAATATGTTTAATATAACTACCATAATTTGTTAATTGAGTTAAGAGTTAATAACATTTATTCTTTTTTTAATTATAGTCTATTTAAAAAATAAATAAAAAGAAGTTAAACAAATTAAAAAAATTGACAATAAATAGACTCATTTAGTAGTAGAACCCACTATCTATTTATTGGAATGAATCCTCTCTATTTATCACCTTTACTTTTTTTATCATCAAAATTTTAAAAATATAAAATACAATAATGTAGTATTTAGTGAGGTCAAATATTTTCATATAACAAAAAATCCTTCTAAACTATAACAATGGAAATAATACATAAAAAAAGTTGAACTTTGATTTTTATTTTTTGTGTTATTTCTTTCTAAATATATCATAAAAGAAAAAGATCTCAATTGTATGTAGTGTTGATGCTAGGTGTCATTTCCTTTTTACTTTATTCTTTTTTATTTCTTTCTTCTTTTGTCTTGTGCTTTTTTTGTTTGTGTCTCTGCATTCCGTTTTGAATTCAACCAAAGGTTGTCTTTCTTCTACTGCACAATTTCAGCTACAACACACACACTACACTACACTATACTCTTTCGTTCAATTCTTTTCTAGGGTTTCTTTTCAACACTACTCTTTAGTCTCTACCATTATACAATGTTCAACTTCTTAATTAATAAAGACGCTAGAAAGATTCTCAAGCGCAAAGATAGCGATGCTGGTGAAAAAGGTACTCTTTTTTCTTTTTAATCCCTTTCAATTTTTCAACTTTGATTTGGGTTTTTGTTTATGCCTGCATTTAGGAACATTTTATCATTTGGGTTTTTAATTTATGGTATGATGTTTTAATTATTACTCTGTCAATTTTGCTTTGCACAATGGAGCTTCTTGATTTTTCCTTATTATTGATTCTTTAACCTTATGTGCCCTTTTATGTAAAAAATTAATTAATTTATTTATTTAATTTTAATTTCCGTTTTTGGTTATTACTCAATGGAATGAGTTTTTGACTTGATTTCAAAATTTATTTATTTCTGTGCTCTAGGTAGAGATAATAATAATAATAATAATAATAATAATAATAATAATAATAATAATAATAATAATAATAATAATAATAATAATAAAGACTTTTGTGTTTTCAGTCTTGTGATTTTTTTTTTTACTCTTTTAATAATTCTTGATTATATAAGAAGCATGTTTCTTTACCTGTTGAATTTCCAGAAGAGTTTAATTTTTTTAGTATAATCTTTGTTATTATTTCATCAAAGGATTGTAGGGTAGATAGATCTGACTGTAAAATATGAATCTGAAACATATATAGGCACTATTTAATGAACTGTTAATATAATCTAATTAATGCTGTAGTTATTAATAAATAGCAATTTGGCATGTTTACTTTCTAGTAAGATTTTCGGTTTTTATTTTTTAAAATCTGTGTTTATTTTAAATTGTTAACAGAGAGATGAAAGATTTGTGTAGTGAACTATTATGATAGAGATAATATAGAAGGTTAACCATAGAGAAGCATTTTCAGAAATGATAAAAACAATGTTGACATTTTTGAAATTTCTGAAAAATGTTGAACCTATTTTTAAAAATTGTAAAAGAAATTGGTTAGAGAAACATTAGATCTATGTTCTCTTGTGCTTATTAGTTGAAGTGAAAATGGAAACATGAAAGATCAAAGATGCAAACTAAAGGAACCCTAAAATATTTTCATGTCTTCACTATACAACTTTTCTTTTTATTATATACCTTATACTTTTGTATGCTTAATTCTCTTTGCTTGTGCTAGCATTTTCTACATATGTGCTTGCGTTTCTTTTGGAGTAGTTATTAATCTTGTGCTACAAGCTAGTATTTATAGTCCTTATTCTTTAGTACTATTTAAAGTTATTCAACATTAGTTTAAATAACCTTTGAATTAAACATATGAGGAGAAAAATAAAATAATAATTCATTTACTGTAAAAATATTCTGTACAAAATAAAATGTCACATTAATGAAACCATCCCGATACCTGTCGTTATCTTTTGCAGGAAGGGCTTTGGAAGACTTGAGAGCCTCTCTCTTTAATCAATTCCATTTCTCCGATGTTGCAAAACGTCAGCAGCGGCGTATATGTGGTCCAGCTACTGCACTTACCTTCAATTTTGTGGTTGCAGTTGGTATTATATTCGTAAACAAAATGGTTTGTTTCCTGTCATTTCTTCTCTCTTTCTAAAGCCGTGTTCTGTCACTCTGTGTTGAAATTTCGTTGTAGCGTGGTTTAGAGTTGCCGACTTTCTTAGGTTTCCCTTTTTCTTGATTTGTTTCAGGTGCTTCAAACTGTTAAATTCAAATACCCTATACTTCTCACACTAATTCACTATGTAGTGAGCTGGTTTTTAATGGCAGTACTAAAAGCGTTTTCTTTACTACCCGCATCTCCTTCCTCAAAATCAACTCCAATGTCAACATTATTTACTCTTGGATTTGTTATGTCTCTATCTACTGGCTTTGCTAATGTTAGCTTGAAGTATAATAGGTAATCAAACTACTCACATTGTCACATTTATATTAAAGTATTTCTTTTATACTCTTAATTTAATTTCCATGTCTTCAGCATTGGTTTCTATCAGATGGCAAAGATTGCAGTGACACCATCAATAGTTTTTGCAGAATTCATATTGTATAGGAAGAAAGTATCTTTGCCGAAGGTATATGCACTCACCTTGTTTGTGCTCGTATTTCAGATAATAATATATGGCGATGTTTCATCTAGCATGAATAATTATGAAATTAATGCACATTTTATACTATGAATTTTTTTTAACGGAAACAACATGGATCAAATTGCTGAGGCCATCTTCATATATGAGGAAAAACCCTTGACCAACTTATAAAATAAGTATGTCTATTAAACACCTTCCTGAATCCAGAATCCTATATTGCATCCTTTTTTTTCTTTTTCTTTTTTTCTTTTTTGCGGAAGAAAACTAAATGTGGTTGATTTTAAGTGATTTCAAATGCGATAACATTATATGTCCTTTTGAGGTATCAAGGATGCAACACAAAATTGTTTTTGACATAAGGTGTCTTACAAACCTCTAGTATCATCCTGAATTAGCTTTTGTTTGGTTTAGTAATCATATACTCTCTGGCGGCAAATGATATGTGTATTCCATATTCTGGAACAAACTTTTGTGATGTGTTGTTTATTAATAATGTGGAGCAGGGGCCCTCTGTATTGATTTGCAGTTTTAAAGTTGTGTTTATTTCATTTAATGTTAAAATGCTTACTATAAAATTTAAAACTATACAGGTGTTAGCATTGACAGTCGTATCTATTGGCGTAGCTGTGGCTACTGTGACTGATCTGCAGTTTCATTTATTCGGTGCTTGTGTCGCACTTGCATGGGTTGTACCAAGTGCTGTAAACAAGATCCTCTGGTCTAGATTGCAGCAGCAAGAAAACTGGACAGCCTTGTCGTAAGTAATTTATTATATTTTTACATTTTACAACCCTTATCTCCCATAAGGATTCTATTTGTATCGGAGCATTTCTTTGTCTATCGTGTCTGATTTATGGATTGATCAACAGGCTGATGTGGAAAACAACACCTATTACTTTGGTTTTCCTCGCTGCTATGTTACCCTGCTTAGATCCTCCAGGTGTACTCTCCTTCGATTGGAACTTAAGCAACACTTTGGTGATTTTTGGATCAGCCATTCTTGGATTCTTGCTGCAGTGGTCTGGTGCTTTAGCACTAGGGTAAATGACATTGCTTGTTCATTTAATATTTTTTTCTGGAAAAAGAATTTCAACTTTGTGTAGAGTGAATAGGACACATGTTGAAGTTTGTGTTAGTTTAACCATAAACTTATGGACAAAAATAAAGCAACCACATACTTGTTCTATTATATATCGAAAGAAACTTTAATACAGACAAACTCATGGTTTTCTCTATAATTTGATCCAAATCATAGCCTTAGGAAATACTATGATTTGGATGCTATTTCTAAGAAATTACCTTGTTAACTGTTAAGTTATTCAGAACAACATGGTGTCATGTTTTTGTATGGTTGAGTATATATTCTGTTTACTTATCTTTTGATGGTTTTCTTCTTTATACTGTCTACTTTGCAATTTACAGTGCTACGTCTGCTGTATCGCACGTTGTCCTCGGGCAGTTCAAGACATGTGTTCTGCTTCTAGGAAACTATTATCTATTCGGATCTAATCCCGGAAAAATCAGTATTGGCGGCGCGTTCACAGCCATTGGCGGTATGTCTGTTTACACTTACCTTAATTTGAATCAGCAATCAAACAAGGCTTCTCCCCGACAGGCTTCCGTATTACCCAAATCAAAACTTGGCAAAGAAAATGGAAGCACCCACGATGGACATTATGGCGCAGAGTCTGTCTAACTCGGTGGGCAAATCTACACTATGAAGTGATATGACCCATTAACCAAACCTTTTTTATTTTTATTTTCTTGTTCCTAGATTCTCATCTAACCATTTTGGGGTGTTAGAGAGTGATGTGTCAACTATAATATATAATCAGAGACAAAATAGACAGTCTCGTATCGATTTTACATGGCAGCTAGTGCTCTTTAGTTCAAAACTTGGAACACCATCTGTATATAGGAGGTAGCAGCTGCATTATGTTGAAATAGAAAACAAAAATTTCTTTGTACCTTTTATGGCTGTCACCATTTGCTGCAATTTGTTATGGAGCATATATGGCTACCATTTTTGAACCGAGGTATTTTAATTTTAAACTTTTATTGTTGGGGGACTAAGACAGATAACTGTATTAACCTTATGAATAGATTATGGAATGTTGAGAGAGTGGAAATGAGAAAACATTGAAGTGAATTTATATGTCACTATTGAACACAGGCATATATTATATATACAAAGAAGAAGCTATAAATGCTACAAATAGAAAAAGGGAATTCTTAAAAAAAATGAGATCAAATTTCTTTGAATATTCTCTTCATGGCTTTGCTCTCAATCACAGTGCATATATATCAATCAAAGTACACTAGTGCAAACAGAGAAAGGTTTGCATCACTCAGGCATGGGAGTTGAGTAAGGCGTGCAGAACATCGGCACAAAGCTCCTAAATATTAGAATCTTAAAAAATCTTGATGTGAGGGTTTTGTGATTTTTAGGAATTTAATTTTTTTTATTCGAACAAGAGTCTTTGATAGAACTACTGGTATTAATCACTAAGCTGAAGTGATTTAATGACAATACCTAACCAGAACCAATCAGATTCTGTTACGAATATTACTCTCACTTTATTGAATCGAATGAATATAGAAGATGATACAATAGATCCCTCGATCTGTCCTGGTTCCTCAACCAGTGGTTACAACTAATTTTCCAATCCCCCTCTCATTCTCACTTACTCTCCTTTTATAGAACAACTCCTAACTGCCCAGGCCAAGCTAACAAACTCCTAACTGCCTAAGCCAACTGCCCAGGTCAAGCTAACAACTCCTAACTGCCTAAGCCAACTGCCCAGGCTAAGCTAACAAACTCCTAACTGCCTCAGCCTCACGTGTTACAATTAAGAAGGCTTCATCCAAACCTTCTTATTTCCCCTCTTATATACATTTCTAATAATAGGCTTTGGCCTATTCCTATCAATACCCCCCCCTAAAAGAATTAATTTGTCCTCAAGTTGAAAGTCTGGAAATTTGTCTTGAATATCAGCTGCCAATTCCCAACTATTCTCATGGTTGGGTAGATCTTGCCACTTAACTAACACTTCCAAGTGACCCTGTTTATCCTCTCTACTATTCAGAATATCTTCTGGTGATACTTCAAGTTCAAATTCTTCATTCAACATAGGTGGTAGTGATTGAGGTTTCTGGTTTGGTTTGATAGCTTTTTTCAACAAGGAAACATGAAATACTGGGTAAATTTTAGCATAGTCAGGTAAAGCCAACTTATAAGCAACAGGTCCCACTTTACTCACCACTTGATAAGGCCCATAGTATCTTGGTGTTAGTTTAACATAAGGCCTATTAGCTAATGACTTAAGCTTGTAAGGCTGTAATTTAAGATATACCCAATCATCCACCTCAAATTCCACCATTCTTCTATGTTGATCAGCATATTGTTTCATCTGATTCTGCGCCTTGGACAAATTAGCTTTCAATTCGTCCAAAATAGCATCTCTTTGTAACATCATTTGATTGATATCCTCAATTTTAGAAGGTATAGCCCCTGCCCTTAACAAAATAGGAGGGTCCCTACCATATAAAGCACGAAAAGGAGTCATACCAGCCGACCTATTGTAGTTTGAATTAAACCAAAATTCTGCCCAGTGCAGCCAATCCAACCATTTCTTAGGCTTAGGACCCACAAAACACCTGAGATACGTCTCTAAGCACCTATTAGTAACTTCAGTCTGACCGTCTGATTGTGGATGGTAAGAAGTACTCATTTTTAGTTGAGTGCCAGCCAATTTGAACAATTCTCTCCAAAATTGGCTCATGAACAAAGGATCTCTATCTGATACAATAGTAGTAGGAAACCCATGTAATTTCAATACTTCCTTCACAAAAACAGTAGCTACTTCCATGGCTGAGTAAGGGTGGCCTAAAGCAAAGAAATGAGCATACTTGGATAATCTATCTACTACTACCAATATTGTATCCTTTCCTCTTATCCTAGGTAAAGCACCAATGAAATCTAGAGAAATATCCGTCCAAACTTGCTGCGGAATAGGCAATGGCTGTAGCAATCCCGCAGGGGTAAGTGTCGAATATTTACTTCTTTGACATACCTCGCATTGTTCAACAAACTTCTTAATATCTGACCTCATGCCTTCCTAAAACAGAAATGTAGCAATCTTCTTGTAAGTTCTAAAGTACCCTGAGTGGCCTCCCATAGGTGTTTCATGACATTCTGAAATAATGACGGGAATCCTATTAGATGATTTTGACAGTACTAACCTCCCTTTATAATAAAGAACCCCTTTTTTCAATTCAAAATTCTGATTTGCAGTGGGTGAAATAATCAAATCCTGCATCAGTTTCACCCATTTAGAGTCCTGCTGCAACTCCTGATTCCATGCTGCTACTTCCTCAACTGTTAAAACTGATATTGCTGCATATATCATTTTCCTTGAAAGAGCATCAGCCGCAGAGTTTTCAGTCCCAGGTTTATACTGTATTTCAAAATCCAGACCCACCAACTTAATAGCCCATTTGAACTGCTCATCTGGGAACAACCTCTGTTCAGTCAGGAATTTCAGGCTTTTCTGATCTGTTTTAATAATAAAGTGTCTTCCCATCAAATAGTGTCTCCATTTTTGAATTGCTTGAACCAAAGCCATTAATTCTCTTTCATAGACTGACCTTTGCTGAGCTTTTGCAGATAACCCTTTACTCCAAAATGCTAAAGGTTTCCCACCTTGCATTAATACAGCTCCTAGGCCTTTGCTAGATGCATCAGTCTCCACCACAAATTCTTTATTAAAATCAGGAATAGCTAACATAGGCAAATCCATCATAGCAGATTTTAATTCCTCAAAAGCAGCAGTAGCTTATACTGTCCACACAAATGCATCTTTCTTGAGTAAATCTGTGAGTGGCTTAGCTTTCTTCCCGTAGTTTTGGACAAATCTTCTGTAATATCCCGTCAGCCCTAGAAATCCTCTTAGACTCTTGATATTAGTGGGTTGAGGCCAAGACTTCATATCTTCTATTTTAGAACAATCCGCAGTCACTCCTCCAGCTGAAATGATGTGTCCTAAATATTCCAGGCTAGTTTGTCCAAATGTACACTTCTTGAGGTTTGCCTTCAATCCATTCTGTTTTAGCACACTCAAAGCTGTATGCAGATGCTGTACATGTGAACTCATGTCAGCACTGTACACTAATATGTCATCAAAGAAGACCAACATGAATTTCCTCAAGTAAGGCTTTAAAATTTCATTCATTAAAGCTTGGAAAGTAGAAGGGGCATTAGTTAACCCAAAAGGCATAACTAGGAACTCATAATGTCCTTCATGAGTTCTAAAAGCAGTTTTCTCCACATCTTCTGTTCTCATTCTAATTTGATGGTACCCCGATTTGAGGTCCAACTTAGAAAATATCATAGCTCCTCCCAATTCATCCAACAATTCCTCAATGATTGGAATTGGAAATTTATTAGGAATGGTGATTTTATTCAGAGCTCTGTAATCTACACAGAACCTCCATCCACCATCCTTCTTTTTCACCAGCAATATAGGGCTAGAATAGGGACTTATACTCGGTCTAATCACCCCAGCCTCTAACATCTCAGATACCAATTTCTCTACCTCATTCTTTTGGTAATAAGGACATTTATAAGGCCTCACATTGGGTATCTCTGCTCCTTCCTTCAAGTGGATGGCATGGTCATGCCTTCTAGAGGGTGGTAGCCCTTGAGGATTTTGAAATACCTCCTGAAATTGCTGCAATAACTCTTCTAAATCCCCTGAGACCTGCTGTTTCCCCTGCTGAAGTTCTGTTGCTGTCTCACCTTGCATCAGCAACCCTTCACCTTCTTTCAACAATACTTGCATAAATGCCCCATAGGATAACTCAGTTTTAGTTAGAGCAGGGTCCCCTGTTATAGTAATTAATGAATTTCCTTTTTTCACTGTTAGTTGCATATTACCAAAATCTGCTTTCACCCTTCCTAAACTGGCAAGCCATTCCAGCCCCAACACTAGATCGACTCCCTTCAAATTAAACAAGTAGAAGTCTTGAATCACTTCTAACCTTTGCATCCAGATTTTCAGTTCCTTACACTTGCCTTGACCTCTAATTTGATGTCCATCACCTACCTCTACTGTATAAGTTTAAGTAGCTGCCACCATAAGTTGTAACTTTTCCACCATTTCTCTTGCAATAAAGTTGTGAGAGGCCCCACAATCTATAAGAATCACTACTGGAGTCTCCTTGATTGTTCCTCCTACTTTCCATGACTTAGTAGAAGTGAGGCCTGTCATAGAATACATGGATAATTGCAAAGAATTCAGAGCTTCCCCCACTTATGATTCCTCATTCTCCTTATCTACTTCTTCCTCCTCAGCCAATATGAGCATTCTCAATTGTTTATTCTTACATACATGATCTCTATTAAAGGGTTCATCACAACGAAAACATAACCCTCTTTCCCTTTTTTCTTTCATCTCAGCACTAGTCAATTTTCTGTAATCTCCCCTCACTCTAGAACTTTCACTACTTTGATTATGTCTCATAGTATTATTTACACTCCCCATTGACGATGCTTCTCTGTTGTTACTCATTGGTGGTTGGGGTTCCAATGTCACTACCTTACTGTAAGAATTTGGCTTATAGGAATTGGAAGATCTAGTGTAAATCCCACTGTTTTTCTTTGTTAATATCAAATTTTTCTGTTCAACAAGTATAGCTTTTTGAATTAATTCTGACAGATTAGTCAACTCATACAACTTAACTTCTGCCTTAATTTCTTCTTTCAATCCATTAAGAAATATTCCCCTAACAAAATCTTGGTTAACTTCCCTTAAAGCCCCAGCATATTTCTCAAACAATTCAACATATTCTTCAACACTACTGTTTTGTTTCAAGGAAATTAATAATTCGAACGGATTTTGAATCATAGAAGGTTGGAAGCGTCTTACCACCGCAATCTTGAAGCTTTCCCACGTTGGATTAGGGCAGTAACCTTCCCACCATTGATACCAACTAAGAGCTTTGCCTTCCAACGAAATCATCGTAGCTTGCATCTTCTCTTCTGGCGTCACTCCTCTGAGTGCAAAATATCTCTCTAATTTCTGGACCCACCCATAAGCGTCAACTCCAGCAAAAATAGGGATTTCTAACTTTCTCCATCGACATGGATTCACGTTCTGCCTATGACTTTCACCTTCGTTCTCGTTCTCACTTCCCTCCTCAAGTGAGTTTCCTTCTTGATTCACCCCTAATTTGCTCGTTATCGCAGCTAACAGATCTTCTGATTTTTTCATTCGAGCTTAATGGAGCTCCATTCGCATCTTCAATATTTCACGATCTTTCCTCAATTCCTCGAACTCATTGTTCCAGCTGTCTTCGTTTCTGGTTGCCATGCTTCTGGTAAAAACCATAGACGGTTGTAGCAGCGCTCGTATGGTGGTTCCACTCCCTCAGGGCACCTAGATCGGTGCTCTTATACCAGTGATAGAACTACTGGTATTAATCACTAAGCTGAAGTGATTTAATGAGAATACCTAACCAGAACCAATCAGATTCTGTTACGAATATTACTCTCACTTTATTGAATCGAATGAATATAGAAGATGATACAATAGATCCCTCGATCTGTCCTGGTTCCTCAACCAGTGGTTACAACTAATTTTCCAATCCCCCTCTCATTCTCACTTACTCTCCTTTTATAGAACAACTCCTAACTGCCCAGGCCAAGCTAACAAACTCCTAAATGCCTAAGCCAACTGCCCAGGTCAAGCTAACAACTCCTAACTGCCTAAGCCAACTGCCCAGGCTAAGCTAACAAACTCCTAACTACCTCAGCCTCACGTGTTACAATTAAGAAGGCTTCATCCAAACCTTCTTATTTCCCCTCTTATATACATTTCTAATAATAGGCTTTGGCCTATTCCTATCAGTCTTCAAAAACATTAAAATGATCCAGCTCGAGGAATGATTACAACCCATAAACTTCTAAACTCTTATAAGGCTATTGATTTTGATCACACCTAAAAAACCTCACAATCCTTGAAAAATTTGAGCAGAGGGTTTGTCATTTGGGCCGTAATATTTTATTTCCCATCTAAATCAATTTTACCATCTTAAAGAAATGTCATTGATAAAAAAAAAGTAGAAATAAAAAAAAATTGAATCCTAGACCAAAAAAAATTTAACCCTTTTAATAATTGACAACAATCTTTCACACATTTAATCCTAGATCTAGAATCACGTAGTAGAGTATCAATATAGGGATCGCAATTGCCGTTCCGAAGATAACCCTGCAAAAGAAAGTTTAAGTAACAATTCACAAATTTAAAATGCAATTTTGTATTTAAATTTTAACAAATAATATGATACGACGTAGTTATACATAAATTTTTGCTATATTTTATAAGAAAAGGGGTATTATCAATTTAAAAAAAATAATAGCACACACTTACGATGTATTAAATATTACGGCATGGAGATTGTACTCTCTGGCGAATACAAAAGGAACAATACCGTGAGGAACAGCAGCCTGCAAAATTAACTTTCTTTTCTTTAAAGTTTGCATTTGTTTGTTACACTTTTTAAAACATAAAAATCTATAAAAAATAGTTTAAAAAATAATTTTAAAGGTTTTTTAAAGTAATTTTCATTATAATAAATAAACATTATTTATATATATATATTTTTTAAAATAATCTATAAAGTATTGTGAGAATGGATTTGATTTTACCTGAATAATTCCGAATTTGAAAACAATTCCACGAATACCAACAGCTGCAGAAGTTGCACCAAATAACAGAGGACTAACCAAGAACTTAAGTATCATAGAAGATGCTAACTCAGTTTTACTGCAAGCAATGATCGTGGGTTGTAATGCCATGAATATGCCTATTTAATGGTAAATAAACATCAATAATTAAAGAATGAGACATAAGGACATGACACCACATAAACCATTAATTAAGATTAAGAACACACTTAATTGTAAAACACTAAACAATAGGAAGAAGTGGGGAGATTTGAACTTGGAATGATGAGTTTAATTGTTATATATTACACATTTTTCTAATAATATCAAACTAATTGTGTAATAAGGTACGTTTGTTATCAATTATATAATTTTTTTTATATTCAATGATTTAAAGATTAATTTTTATAGATTTTAAAGAAAAATTAAAGGTGTTTTATGTTTATTTATCGTAATAAAAATTAATTTTTTTAAAATTAATTATAAAAATAATATTTTTAAAACTACTACAAACAACTTGTTAAATTTAAACAGTTTTTAATTTTTTTCCCCCAAATGACTGTAATAAATGAATAAATAATTTTAAAAATAATTTTTTTACAAAATAAACTGTAACAAACATATTCATGTTAAAGAAAGATTGAATTAGCATAGACATTTATGGACACATGTCAAACAAACATGATATCAAAATCATTATTTTTTATGGTTTTATCGTAATCTTGTCTGTGATGAATAATTTTCATTCATGTGAATTAGTTCCTTCAAAAATTCACGGGAATTAGTGAATATATAGTTGGTTTGACATATATGTGAATGGATAAATAAATTAAATGGGAAGACTACACATACCTAGACTAAACGTGGCCATTCCAAGTCCAGTATCTGACATTATTGCAACAGAATCATGTATGATTGATGGCATTTTGATGTTCCACCTGTAATTGTACACAAGCCACAATTATTAAGGATAATCTCAAAAGGAAACAAAACAATCGTTAATGAAAAACAACATAATTTTCTAAAATAAAAATTATTTTAAAATGGTGAATAATTTTTTTTCACCCTTTTTATACATTTTTATAAAATGTGTGGAGTAGCTTGATTGATAAATTTTGATTTTATATTAAATTTTTATATTAAATTTAGTTTATTCATATAAAATTAACTTATAAAGTTAAGACCACTACTTTCTATATATTTTTTTATAAATTTCTTTTTTAAGATTTGAATTTTCTTTTCAATAAAAAGAATAAAAAGTCGGATACAAACATTTATCAATAAAAAAAAATTACAAAATTATACAATAGATAAATAGTTGAATGACTAAAAAAATACCTAAATGCTATGAGAGACCATACGAGAGCCAAAAGTGCAGCATGAACATTAGGATTTTTTGAGAGCTTCCTCCCCACCCTAACGAGAATGAGCTTTGTCATCATGCCACGACCAGGTGGAATTTGTTGTTTATTGTCAACGCTAGTTTCTCTTTTAATTTCCAACTCCTTTGGTCTCTCGGTTAATTGATTTTTGATTCCATCCTTGCTCTCATGCTCTTTGTCTCCACTTACTTTAGGACTTAAACTTGTACCTTTCAATTCATTCGTACCTTCACGTAAAACCAAATATTTGTTAATTGTAATCAATGTCAAAGTTTCATATGAAAAAATTAATTGGACTTTACTCTTATTTTATTCTCCAGGCACGTATGAATAAAATTTTATCTAAAAAATATTGTCCCCACAAAAATTAAATAAATTAAATTATTAATTAAAAATAAATATTAAACGAGATCAGTTACGATAATTTAAGAAATACTTTTATATTCTAAATTGTTATTAAAAAAAGTAAAACCTAAACAAAACAAAGTAATTTTATAAGAGTATATTATTATGAACTTATAATAGACCTCTATTTTAAAATTCGTCCTCAACATATATATGGTTGTCGGTCTTAAGTATTATAATCTCTGATCATTTTTATTTATCAATAAAAGTGAATTAACGAAAATTAATATATTTAATTTTATAGTCAAATTAAAGATATTAATTTTTATTAATTTATTTTTGCTTATAAATAGAAACACAAGAGGTAGATTTTCTTTCCTGTTACAAGTGTCTCATATTTATAAAAAAAACTTATATATATATATATATTATTAATTTAATGATTATACACTGTTTACAATTAATCTCAAACTATTAATTGAGTGATTTTTAATTATAACGGTTATAATTATTTAATAAAATGATGAAATTAATAATTCTTATTTACCGTAAACTAATAAATAACTTATTTTCTCATATTGCTTTAAGATGAAATGATATTTTTTTATTATCTCATTTTTTATGTTTAGTACATTGTACAATATATTATTTTTGTCCTTTCTATGCAAAATTCTGTATATGAATATATGTGGATACATGTTATGTAGATAGATATTCATGAATATATAGACAAAAATTGATATACTATTTTTATTTATTTTATTTAATATTTTTATATATTATAAAATTTAATCTCTTTTGACTAAAAACTATTAGTTTAATATTATTTTATTTTATTATCATCCAATAGTTATTATTTTTTAATATTAATTATAATATATACATAATATTTATTTTACTTTATATATATATATATATTTGCAGACAAGCTAAAATGAAGTCTCAAATTTCAAATCTTTCAGAGATGAAGAGGAGGTAAAATCCATCTTATCCTTTGCTATACCTAATCTCACCATGCCAAATTACCGCCCTTATCTAAATAGCATATTAGTGTAACTCACGATTCTAAATTATAAGCAAAAATAACTTATTTAAAAAAAAGGAAAGTATAATAAGTTTTCTTGATCTAATAAAATATGTGTTTTGTCTAAAGTGTGTTATGAGATCTTGTTCAATGAAAATAAGAGTCACTAAAAGTAAAATCTATATTTTTTTGAAAAAGAGATGAAATCTATATTAACTTAAGGGTATCTTATAATTGGGTTCATTAAATAGATTAAAAATAGTCAAAGACGGGAGGGAGTGTTAGACCCCATTTAAAGAAGTTGTTAGAATTCATAAGTAAATGTCAAAGCTAAGAAAAATGAACAAAAATAACAATGTACTATAGTATGTAATATGAGTGACTTTTATCATGTGTATTATGAGAGCATACCTTTTGATGCATCCATTTCTTCATGTGGCATGCCTAAACTACCACTAAACTTTTCCTTTCTTTGGCCATTATTAGTGAACCGTGAAGAAGTTAATTTTAGATTCTGAAAAGAAGAAACCATCAAACCCTCATCACAAATCTTAACCGGGCAACTATTGCTCCTCCAAAAATTTATATTTTGTATCTTTAAGATCTTGCCAAAACCATCAATTTTTGGACCATTTGAGTAGCTTGAATATACTTTAACCCCGCCAAGATTTTGCACTCTAGATGTTGAATAAGACTTGACATTAAGATTATTATTATTATTATTATTTCCATTAATTTCTCCCATTTCAAAATCAACATTAATTGAATCAACCTTATGGGAGATAATAGACCCTTCGATATTATTTGTATCAATAAATTGTTGTGAAATTTCGAGCTTAGCCGCTCTATATTCATGTAAAAACAACAAAACGTTGTACCAACCATTTTGCAAAAGTAAAATTTGGATCAAAAGGGTTTTGGTAAAATTTCCATACATAGCCTTCAAAAGAGGGATTCCAACAACTAATGTATTTGGAAGATTGGTAAGTGAAAAAATGGTTATATTCCAATCTAAACCACCACGTTTTGTAAAAATGTTCCATAGAATAAGAACAACGAAAGTCACAACTTTTTGAAGTGTGTCCGCAAGTAGTAATTGCCAATTCATATGGTATGGATTAATTGGTGATATGAAAATAAAAGTAAGGGCAGGAATGGCAAGCAATGCTACAAAACGGTTTATACCAACACATTGATCCGGTGTGAATATTTTCCACCATTTAACCGAACCATAGCCTAATATCATGGACACATATAGGGGGATAATACTTTCTAGTATATTGTATACATCTTTACCTTTGATCATGGTTTAAAGGTATAATGTATTCAATAGAGTTATTTGAGATGAAAGTAAAATTATATTGATGGTGTTTAATCTCAAAATGAAAATACTAACATGAATAATGTGAGAGAAATATGAGTTGGATATAATTTATAGACATGGAATACAAGTCATTAAACCAATTTTTGTGATTAATTAATATAAACTCTCTTCTTTAAGAAGAATATTTCCCGCTTTGCAAATTGAAAGCTCATATTTTTTGTCCTTCCTTGTAAATTAAATCATATAAGTATTGCATCAGATAAAAAATAAGTTTCCTTAGAAAATGTAACATAAAATAAAGTAAGCAAGACAATGGACATGGAAATGGAAATGGCTTGTGATAAAGGAAAAGGGATTTGCAAAAGTTTTTGGGGTAGGTGTATATTTTATCTTTAATGAAATCTTTATTGGTGTATATTTTATCTAGTTAGTAACAATTTGGTTCATATTTTAAAAAAGTTCATGCCAAAGGCACTTGTTAAGCGGTCAACAAAGAAAATAAAAAAAAAGTTTTAGATAAAATAGATACTTTTTTAAGAAATGAATGTATTGAGTGGACAATTTTTAAAAATATATTTTTTCTTTTAACCTCTTAAAAAGTGTCGATGCACATTTGTTAGGATTTCCTGTTTTTTTCTTTTTAAAAGTGAATTTTTTAAGAAGTTGATCGAGACGTTGAATTAATAATTCATATTATAATAATTTATGATTTGTCATATATATGCACAAAATAAGAACAATTCATTTGATGGTCAATGAATGACATTATTCACTTTATTATTTAAAGTGTGTTGTGTACTTTAGAGAAGTCAAATTCAGATTTAACAAGTAGGTAATATATATGCAAAGATGAATGTTAGTAACACACTCTCTATTGATTAAAATTCACGTAAGTCTTACTAAATTATGTGGATCTCATATGAATTTCATCATTCTAAAAGAGTGTGTTGAAAAATATGTATTAAAAAGAATGTTACTAGAATATTTCCAACGATAGCCAAATATGTTCGTCCGTCAACGTGTTATGTAAATTCAATTTTTAGTGAGTTTATAGTTGAAGTTGTGTCAAACTGTTTTTGTCAAGGAACCATACTTTCATAAATTTAATAATAATATCTTCATAGCAGTTACTTTTTTTTTATTAATTTATTGATAATAATACTAAATTTATTCTTTTCTTATTAATTTATGACTGTTAACTTCATTTTAATTTATTTATGTCATATATTTAACATTTAATTTTTAGTATTGTTATAAAAATTTAAGTTCAATTTTATTTTAAATTTATATTAAACTGATGTATAATAATATTAATTGAAATATTTAAATTAATATTTTAAGTTGTAATAAAATTAAATATTATTGTAACAACTTTCACTTATATATCAATATTTTATTTATATTTAATTTTATTATAACTTAAAATATTAATTTAAATATTTTAATTAATATTATTATATATTATTTTAATTTTAATTTAAAATAAAATAAAATTTTAATTTTTATAATAATAATAAAAAAAACTAACAGTCATAAATTAATAAAATAAATAACAATGATAAAATTATTATTATTAATAAATTAAAAAGAAACTAATCATCATAAATTAAAAAATATATATATAACAGCGTATTTGGCAAGTGTTATACACTCTAACACTATTCTATATCCAAATGTATAACGTACTAGAAACTACTATATATGTGATTATTGACACTTTCTCTAACATTGATGAGTTTATGAGATGTAACTACTATATATATGTGATTATCCTAATTCATGACATGGTATCGGCAGGTTCCATCAAACTTGTGAGCTTTTGGTTTCATCTTCGCGATATCTAATTGTCTTTCACAATTTTTCGGTGTTGAGATTATTTGTCGAGTTATTTCTTTTCATTTAATTGTTATTATTATTTGATTTTTATTATTATTTAATTTTTTTTGAAATTTATAATATAATTTAATCATTTTAATTATAATAATTTTTAATTATAAGTATAATAATTATAATCAAAATATAAAATTTAGTTATAATTTATTAATGTATTTTATTTTAATTTATTATTAGTATTTTTATTTTTTAAATAATTAAATTAATAATTATAATAATAAAAAAATATTAAAATATAACTAAAAAGAAAATTTACTCAGTTAGAGGTCGCTTCTTTAGAAAACGAACTTCTATTAAGTTTAAAAATTTTGTTCTTCAAATAGTCTTTTGTCCAAGAAACGACCTCCTATTGAAAAAAAAAATATGGCATTTGAGGAAATAAATTTCAAAGTACGGCAATTAGAGAATTTTAAAAAAAAAAATAATATTTATATACAAATCTCTTGTTTTTTACTCTATATTTTAAAATAAATATCGTATAAATTTTTTGTATTTATATTAAAAATTCAACAAATAGAAAAAAAAAATAGTCATTTTATCAAATCAACTATTGATTTCTTTTAGAAAATATTTCACGTATTTGATAAAAAGAAAGTTTTGACTTTAAAGTATTTGAATGTACAATTTTCAAAATATTTAGAAAATAATTTTTAATAAGGAGAGAGAGAAAAGATGGATTAATAATAATAACTATAAATTTGATGCAACGTAGACTTCGGTCCACGTTTGCCAAATAAATTCAACCCTGGTTGCTCGACTCCATAGCTACTCTGCATTCCAAGAAGGTAGTTGAACTTTTTATTTTCCTCAATACAAAATTCTGTTACTTGAAGTTCGACTACACTTTTGTTTAAATACAATGATACAATGGTTCTCTCTATTCGAGAAAAAAATAATACTCAAATTCTTCTAAATAATTGTATAACAACAATGTAGTATAACAACAATGTTATACTACATTGTTGGTACAACCCTATTAAAAATTTATTTGAAAAATGATGCGTAACCGTCAGCATCCTCCCCCTCCCCTTTCTATGTCGCTCCCACTTTTCTTTAAATACAATAATACAATTGTTCTGTCTATTACAAAAATAAATATTACTCAAATTCTTCGGAATAATTGTATAACAACAATGTTGTATATAACAACAATGTTGTATTAACTACAATGTGGTACAACAACAATGTAGTAAAACAACATTGTTATACTACTACATTCTTATTAAAAATTTATTTGAAAAAAAGTCTGTAACAGTCAGCGTCCTCCCTCCCCCTCCCCCTTTCCCGTGCCGCTCCCTCTTTCCCTTCCGTTACAGGTCATCAAGTACGTGTCCGACTTAATGATCAAAATTTAGTATTGCTCTGCTCCATAACTACTCTGCATTCCAAGAAGGTAGCTGATTTTTTTTCCTTAAATACAAAATCCCATTACTGAGCTTTTTGAAGTTGGATTACACGTTCATTCCAGACATAAATATTACTCAAGTTCTTCTAAATAATTGTACAACAACAATGTTATATAACAACAATGTAGTACAACGACAATGTAGTATAACAACAATGTTGTACGACAACAATGTTTTATTAAATATTTGTTTGAAAAAAAGTCTGTAACCAACAGCGTCCCCCCTCCCCCTTTCCCGTGCCGATTCCTCTTTCCCTCCCGTTATTGCTCTGCTCCATAGCTACTCTGCATTCCAAGAAGGTAGCTGATTTTTTTTCTTCAGTAAATACATAATCCCGTTACGGAACTTTGAAGTTGGACTACGCTTTTCTTTAAATACAATAATACAATTGTTCTGTTCATTCCAGACAAAAATATTACTCAAATTCTTTTGAATAATTGTACAACAACAATGTAGTACAACAACAATTTAGTATAACAACAATGTAGTACACAATTGTTCGGTCTATTACAAAAATAAATATTACTCAAATTCTTCTGAATAATTGTATAACAACAATGTAATATATAACAACAATGTTGTATAACAACAATATTGTACTACATTGTTGCTACATTCTTACTAATAATTTATTTGAAAAAAAGTCCGTAACCGTCAGCGTCCTCCCCCTTCCTCTTTCCCGTGCCCCTCCCTCTTTCGTTCACTTTCATTCCCGTTACAGGTCATAAAGTACGTGTTTGACTTAATGATCACAATTTAGTATTGCTCTTCTCCATACTACTCTGCATTCCAAGAAGGTAACTGAACTTTTTTTTTTCCTGAATACAAAATCCTCTTACTGAGCTTTGAAGTTGGACTACACTTTTCTTTAAATACATTAATACAATTGTTCTATTTATTCTAGACATAAATATTAATCAAATTCTTATGAATAATTGTATAAAAACAATAACAATGTAGTATAACAATAATGTTGTACAACATTGTTGTTGTACAACAACAATGTAGTATAATACATTTATGCTTGAATTCAACAACTCTTCCTATAATGAGTTCCTACATGATTAACCATCTCTACACACCCAATAGCAACAACAATTTAAAATCTTCCTAGAAACATCCCACATGATTAAAGCTATTACTTGAATTAATAGGAAATATCTACACAACAACAATACATAATTTAAAGAACGGGAGCGGTAGCCGGACGGAAAGAACGCTGACGAACAGAGGATGTCATTTTGAAATTAGTAAGCACAATAAATCCTAAAAACGATAAACCCTAAATTAGAACAACATAAGTAGTATATAACAACAATGTGGTACAACAACAATGTTATATAACAACAACAATGTCCTCCCTCCCCCTCTCCCTTTCCCGTGTCGCTCCTTCTTTCCCTCCAGTTACAGGTCATCACGTGTCCGATCAAAATTTAGTATTGCTCTGCTCCATAGCTACTCTGCATTCCAAGAAGGTAGCTGATTTTTTTTTGGTAAATACAAAATCCCGTTACGGAGCTTTTAAGTTGGACTACACTTTTCTTTAAATACAATAATACAATTGTTTTGTTCATTACAGACATAAATATTACTCAAATTCTTTTGAATAATTGTACAACAACAATGTTATATAACAACAATGTATATAACAACAATGTAGTACAACAACAATGTAGTATAACAACAATGTAGTATACAATTGTTCGGTCTATTACAAAAATAAATATTACTCAAATTCTTCTGAATTGTATAACAACAATATAGTATATAACAACAATGTTGTACTACATTGTTGCTACATTCTTAATAAAAATTTATTTGAAAAAAAGTATGTAACCGTCAGCGTCCACCCCCTCCCCCTTTCCCGTGCCCCTCCCTCTTTCGTTGTCTTTTGTTCCCGTTACAGGTCATGAAGTACGTGTTCGACTTAATGATCACAATTTAATATTGCTCTGCTCCATACTACTTTCCATTCCAAGAAGGTAACTGAACTTTTTTTTCCTGAATACAAAATCCTGTTACTGAGCTTTGAAGTTGGACTACACTTTTCTTTAAATACAACAATACAATTGTTCTGTTTATTCTAGACATAAATATTAATCAAATTCTTATGAATAATTGTATAAAAACAATAACAATGTAGTATAACAATGTTGTACAACAACAATGTAGTATAATAAATTTATGCTTGAATTCAACAACTCTTTCTATAATGCGTTCCTACATGATTAACCATCTCTACACACCCAACAACAACAACAATTTAAAATCTTCCTAAAAACATCCCACATGATTAAAGCTATTACTTGAATTAATAGAAAATATCTACACAACAACAATACATAATTTAAAGATAATACTTGAATTTAAAGTAGCATCTCTAGCCACACCCAGCAATCCCTCACCTCGGACTTTTCTCAGTTCCTCTTCGTGATGTTCCTAATAACAGCAGTGATGCTTTCCCAATTGATGACTATGAAAACAGTAAACATTACCAGTATACCATTTGCGATAGCAAACTGGATTGAAACAGTACTAATGAGTAAAATTGATAAATCTGAAACAACAACAATTGTCCAAAACTGCAACACTAGAGCTCCCTCCAAGCAAAAGTTAAATATATAAAATATTTGAGTTAAAAAAAGTTATAGTGCAGTACAACTACAAAGCACGATAACAGGGCTTTGTATTTAGGAAGAAAAAGTTCCTAATCGATAAGTAAAAGAGTCATGAAGACGAGCAACACTATATTTTTGATCGATAAGCCGAGCACGTACTTGATTACTTCGTTTAAAGTGGTAGCAGCGGGAGCGATAGCCGGACGGAAAGAACGTTGACGGACAGAGGATGTCACTTTGAAATTAGTAAGCACGATAAACCCTAACGATAAACCCTAAATTAGAACAACATAACTAGTATATAACAACAATGTTGTGTAACAACAATGTGGTATAACAATAATGTAGTTTAACAACAATGTTATACCACATTGTTGCTACATTCTTATTAAAAATTTATTTGAAAAAAAGTCTGTAACCGTCACGGTCCTCCCTCCCCCTCCCCCCTCCCCCCTCCCCCTTTCTCGTGCCGCTCATTCTTTCCCTCCCGTTACAGGTTATCAAGTACGTGTCCGATCAAAATTTAGTATTGCTCTGCTCCATAGCTACTCTGCATTCCAAGAAGGTAGCTGATTTTATTTTTCGTAAATACAAAATCCCGTTACGGAGCTTTGAAGTTGGACTACACTTTTCTTTAAATACAATAATACAATTGTTTTGTTCATTCCAGACATAAATATTACTCAAATTCATTTGAATAATTGTACAACAACAATATAGTACAACAACAATGTAGTATACAATTGTTCGGTCTATTACAAAAATAAATATTACTCAAATTCTTCTGAATTGTATAACAACAATGTAGTATATAACAACAATGTTGTACTACATTGTTGCTACATTCTTCATAAAAATTTATTTGAAAAAAAGTCTGTGACCGTCAGCGTCCACCCCCTCCCCCATTCCCGTGCCCCTCCCTCTTTCGTTCTCTTTTGTTCCCGTTACAGGTCATGAAGTACGTGTTCGACTTAATGATCATAATTTAGTATTGCTCTGCTCCATACGACTCTCCATTCCAAGAAGGTAACTGAACTTTTTTTTCCTGAATACAAAATCCTGTTACTGAGCTTTGAAGTTGGATTACACTTTTCTTTAAATATAATAATACAATTGTTCTGTTTATTCAAGACATAAATATTAATCAAATTCTTATGAATAATTGTATAAAAACAATAACAATGTAGTATAACAATGTTGTACAACAACAATGTAGTATAATAAATTTATGCTTGAATTCAACAATTCTTCCTATAATGAGTTCCTACATGAGTCACCATCTCTACACACCCAACAGCAACAACAATTTAAAATCTTCCTAGAAACATCCCACATGATTAAAGCTATTACTTGAATTGATAGAAAATATCTACACAACAACAATACATAATTTAAAGATAATACTTGAATTTAAACCAGCATCTCTACACACCCACCCAGAGCAATCTCTAGCCACACCCAGCAATCCCTCACCTCGGACTTTTCTCAGTTCCTCTTCGTGATGTTCCTAATAACAGCAGTGATGCTTCCCCAATTGATGATTATGAAAACAGTAAACAGTAAACATTACCAGTATACCATTTGCGATAGCAGACTGGATTGAAACAGTACTAATGAGTACAATTGATAAATCTGAAACAACAACAATTATCCAAAACTGCAGCACTGGAGCTCCCTCCAAGCGAAAGTTAAATATATAAAATATTTGAGTTAAAAAAAGCTATAGTGCAGTACAACTATAAAGCACGGTAACAGGGCTTTGTATTTAGGAAGAAAAAGTTCCTGATCGATAAGTAAAGGAGTCATGAAGACGAGCAACACTACATTTTTGATCAATAAGCCGAGCACGTACTTGATTACCTCATTTAAAGTGGTAGCAGCGGGAGCGATAGCCGGACGGAAAGAACGCTGACGGACAGAGGATGTCATTTTGAAATTAGTAAGCACGATAAACCCTAAATTAGAACAACATAACTAGTATATAACAACAATATTGTGTAACAACAATGTGGTATAACAATAATATAGTTTAACAACAATGTTATACCACATTGTTGCTACATTCTTATTAAAAATTTATTTGAAAAAAAGTCTGTAACCGTCACGGTCCTCCCTCCCACTCCCCCCTCCCCTTTCCCGTGCCGCTCCTTCTTCTTTCCCTCCCGTTACAGGTCATTAAGTACGTGTCCGACTTAATGATCAAAATTTTGTAATGCTATGCTCGATAGCTACTCTGCTTTCCAAGAAGGTAGCTGATTTTTTTTTCCTAAATTCAAAATCCCGTTACGGAGCTTTGAAGTTGGATTACACTTTTCTTTAAATACAATAATATAATTGTTCTGTTTATTCCAGATAAAAATATTACTCAAATTCTTATGAATAATTGTATAAAAACAATAACAATGTAGTATAACAACAATATTGTACAACATTGTTGTTGTACAACAACAATGTAGTATAATAACAATGTTATACTATATTGTTGGTATTTCCATATTAAAAATTTATTTGAAAAATGATGCATAACGAGAACATAGCCAAATCACATTAAACCATAACAAATCACATTAACACCAACCACACCAAATTATGCATAAAAACATAACATTAACTAAACTATTTTTAAACATATACAATTATAAATGAAAAATAAAATCTTCAAGAAAAACCCTAAGTTAAACAAATTGAACTCAACTTACCAAAAATAGAAAGAAATCATAAAAGACCCAAAATATAAAACTTTCACAACATTGTTGTTGTACTACATTGTTGTTATACAATTATTCAGAAGAATTTGAGTAATATATATTTCTGTAATAGACAGAACAATTGTATTTAAAGAAAAGCGGGAGCGACACAGAAAGGGGGAGGGGGAGGACGCTCACGGTTACGCATCATTTTTCAAATAAATTTTTAATGTGGATATACCAACAATGTAGTATAAAATTGTTGTTATACTACATTGTTGTTGTACAATATTATTGTTATACTACGTTGTTGTCGTACAAGATTGTTGTTATACTACATTGTTGTTATATTATATTGTTATTGTTGTTATACAATTATTCAGAAGAATTTGAGTAGTATTTATGTTTGGAATAAATAGAACAATTGTATTATTGTATTTAAAGAAAAGTGTAGTCCAACTTCAATTGTATTATTGTTATACTACATTGTTGTTGTACGACATTGTTGTTGTACTACACTTTTTTTTCCTAAATACAAAATCCCGTTACTGAATCTCAAGGTGTTGATGGAACTTTGAACTCGTTGATTAATCTTATAACGTTTGCCTTCCATGAAATTAAAATAACAATATTTATTTCTTGTAGCAATTTGAATCCTAATTTTTCCGTCCTGAGAAAAGAAACAAAACTGCCAATATATAGTACTTGATATTGGACTTTAGGGTTTAAAAACAAGTGGCCCACTAATTAAAATTATTACAAAAATTTATATTACGAAATTTGCAATTTCGGCTATGTAAAGTTCGGAATTGATCTTTCCTTCCAACACGGAAGTTGTAGCTCAAATTTTTATCTTTCCAACGCCTACTCATATGTGTCAATCCGATATCCAGAGCTCAAGTTATGACCTATACAGCGAGAAAGAGTCAAAATATAAATAATAAAATTAAAATGCAAATAATAAAATTATAATTCAAATTCGACCTAAAGTTTAGAAACAAGCTAAAAATATTAATCTAAGCTGTAAAGAGCTTTTAAAATACCAAACTAAAAACCTAAAAACATATGCCCAAATGCTATGTTCAAATTCCCCCACACTTAAACTTTTGCACTCCGAGCAAAATAATGCATGTGATTCCAAATATTTTTATGAATGCAAGTGGTGAGAGAGAAAAATATTTCTAGCTTAAGGCAATTAGGAATAGTTTTGTTATCACAACCAAGGAAAACAAGAGGACAAGTTAACTAAAATATGGATCATAAGTGATAGAGTCCTCCCAGGATGTAAAATTCTCTCAAAGTGTTTACAATCAAAGTGGTTGGGCTCCTGTTTACACTCAAAACACATCATGAAAGCTAGCACTACCATAGGCTTGAAAAGCCTCTATAATCTATATTTGGAACACATGCATATAATGATTAAAAGGTATTTATTTAGGTTATAATGTGGCCAAGGTAAGGGTGAGATAATCCTAAGGAGATTAGAGCTGAAAATCAAAGAGGATAAAGGAGTACTAATGAAGAGAGAAAAACAACATTAAGTAACTCAACAAAACATCATTAACTTTTATTTTCATACACTCTTTGTTCATAACACAACCATTTTCCTCATATATATATATATATATATATATATATATATAATTTTTTTTCCATCACTCTTAAACAAGTTGAGCACCTCTAAATTTATATAAGGAAAGACTCCTTTATCCTCCAAGATTGAGGCAATTCATTGTTTTTCACTTTTAGGCTTGTAATGAGCTATATAACAAAAAAATGGGGTAATTAGGCTCAAAGGGGCTTAAACAAATGGATAATTGTAGGGTAGGCTTATTTAGCTGGTAGCTTAATTAGAAACAAATGTCTAGATCATTTCAATATATGCATGCGGACAAGAGTCAAGTCAAATTCTGGCATAACTAGCAATCATGAGTGAAATAACACACAAGGAAAAAAAAGGATAAAAAATATATTTCATTCATAATAAGGCTCAAAAATCTCACAAAGGTTAATGACATATCACAAATGATACATAATTTAGCATTTTTATCCAATTTATTTTACCAAGAATCCAAAAATACTATCTAATCATGCCAATCCAAACAAACTCTCAACATTTACAACCATAAAATCTGATGAAAAGCATGCAATGCAATGTCCATTTTTTATATTTTTTATATTTTTTAATATACTATTATTATTATTATTATTATTTGGAATTATAATAATTAAAATCATAACAATAGAATCCTAAACAATACCCCCACACTTAAATTACACATTGTCCTCAATGAAAGTAACAAGTATAAAATAAGAGTAAGAAAAGGGAGCTCCCTGTTTAAACTTCAGTGTAGGTGGGCTGTTTCAAGGAGAGTTCTTCTATAGTAGAATCTTCAAGCACAAGGTTTTCATGGAATAGCCTGAAGCGTTGTCCATTTACTTTGAACCTTTTTTCGGTGTTCACTTTTTATTTCCACTGCACCATGAGGAAAAATGTTAGTAACAACAAAAGGGACAATCCACTTCGATCGAAGTTTCCCAGCCATAATTTTCAAACGGGAGTTGAATAATAAAACTTTTTGGCCAATGGAAATTTTTTTCCTAGAAATCATCTTATCATGAAAGTACTTAGTTTTCTCCTTATAGATGCGAGAGTTCTCGTAAGCTTCGAGTCTAACCTCTTCAAGTTGTTGTAATTGAAGCTTTCTCTCCAAACCTGCTTTCTCCATCTCAAGGTTACAACTCTTGATCGTCCAATAAGCACAGTGCTCAATTTCTACTGAGAGGTGGCATGCCTTACCAAACACAAGTCGATAAGGGGACATTCCTATTGGTGTTTTGTAGGCTGTTCTATGAGCCCATAGAGCTTCTTCAAGTCGGTGGCTCCAATCTTTCCTGTTTGGTTGCACCATCTTTTCTAAGATCTGTTTGATTTCCCTATTTGAGACTTCAGCTTGCCCATTAGTTTGAAGATGATAAGGTGTAGAAACTCTATGCACAACCCTATACTTCCAAAGCAAAGCATCCATGGTGCGGTTGCAAAAATGAGTGCCTTGATCACTTATGATGGCTCGGGGTATTCCAAACCTGCAAAAAATATTTGATTTGATAAAACTTGCAACAACTTTAGAATCATTAGTCCTAGTAGGTATTGCTTCTACCCACATCGAAACATAATCAACAGCTAGTAAAATATATACATAACCAAAAGATACAGGGAAAGGGCCCATAACGTCAATGCCCCACACATCAAATACTTCACAGAAAAGCATAGGTTGTTGAGGCATCTCACTCATACGAGTGATTGATGTTCCTGTTATTTGGCACTGTTCACAAGTTTTGTAAGTCTCAAAAGCATCTTTAAACAAAGTGGGCCAAAAGAAACCTGAGTCTAAAACTTTCTTGCTGTCCATTAAGGACCAAAATGTCCTCCAATTGGAGAGGCGTGACAAAAATGAAGAATTGATTGAGCCTCATGGTGGGAAACACATTGCCTAATCACCTGGTCACTACAGAATTTCCACAGATATGGATCATCCCACACATAGTATTTGGAATCACTTTTAAGTTTGTGTATTTTTGTTCGGGATGCATCTACAGGAAAGACTCCAACAACTAGATAATTAACTAAATCAGCAAACCAAGGAGTTACCTCACGCAACTGTAGCAGTTGCTCATCAGGGAAGTCATCTTGAATGGGGATGGGGTCCTCATCCATTTGTATTCTGCTTAAATGATCTGCCACCAAATTTTAGATGCATCACACATAATTTCAAAAGGGAGGGTCCAATTGGGTGGCTGAATTATGGGAGTAGAGGTTAGTTCTGTCTTTAAGAAATCAAAAGACTTCTTGAATTTGTCATCAAAGGTGAAACTGACATCTTTTTGCAGCAAATTCGACAGTGGAAGAGATATCTTGCTGAAATCCTTGATAATTTGCCTGTAAAAACCTGCATGGCCTAGAAAAGAACGAATCTCGCGGATGCAAGATGGATAAGACAAATTAGAAATCACATTAATTTTGGCAGGATCCACTTCAATCCCATTTTTAGAGATCACATATCCCAAAACTATGCCCCGTTCAACCATAAAATGGCATTTTTCATAATTCAACACAAGGTTAGTTTCAATACATCTATGCAAAACTCTATCTAAATTATTCAAGCATGCATCAAATGAGGAACCATACACAGTAAAATCATCCATGAAAACTTCAATACAATTTTCTATCAAGTCAGAGAAAATACTAATCATGCAGCGTTGGAAAGGGTCAGGAGCATTGCATAGGCCAAAGGGCATCCTCCTGTAGGCAAATTTGCCAAAAGGACAAGTGAATGTAGTCTTTTCTTAGTCCTCTGGTGCAATATGGATATGAAAATAACCAGAAAAACCATCAAGAAAACAATAATGTGACTTACCAGCTAAACACTCAAGCATTTGATCAATGAATGGTAAAGGAAAATGATCTTTTCTAGTTGCCTGGTTTAGTCTCCTGTAATCGATGCATACTCTCCAGCTATTCTGCACTCGTGTAGGGATAAGTTCATTATTTTCATTTTTAACCACTGTGAGTCTAGTTTTCTTTGGGACTACCTGCACTGGACTTACCCATTGACTATCAAAGATGGGGTATATAATGCCTGCTTGCAAAAGCTTGGTCACTTCTTTTTTTACAACATCCAAAATTAATGGGTTAAGTCGCCTTTGGGGCTGCCTGACTGATTTTACACCGTCCTCCAGTAGTTTCCTATCCATACACATGGATGGGCTAATACCAGGAATATCAGCCAAGGTCCATCCGATTGTCTTCCTGTGTTTTCTCAAAATCTGCAACAGCTTATGTTCCTATTCATCTTCAAGTTTGGCTGAAATAATCATAGGTAACTTGCCATTTCCTTCTAAATAAGCATATTTCAAATGTTCAGGAAGTGGTTTAAGCTCTATAGTCGGTGGTTGTTCAATGGAAGGTACAACACCAGTGGCCGAAGCTAAGTCTGCAAAATCAATTATGTTAGTAGAAATATCAATATTAGTACAATGATCAACTTGCAAGGCAGCTTCGATCTCAGCACATACAGAGCACAATTGAGTATTTGTACAAAGTTCACAAGTATAAGTATCATCAAAACCAGACAATGAAGGAAAATCAATGAAAAACATATCTGAGTAAGTGTCATCAACCAAATCAGCAAGCAATTCAATTTGAAAAATAGAATGCTCTTTCACGGGGTGTTTCATAGCATCAAAGATGTTAAATTTTACAATGCTGTCACCAAATTCGATGGATAGAGTTCCAGCATACACATCAATTTTTGTTCTAGCAGTTTTCAAGAATGGTCTGCCTAAGATGATAGGCGCCCTGTTGGACTTATTCTCTCCCTCCAAGTCCAAAATTTAAAAATCTGCAAGAAATATCAATTCATTAACTCAAACAAGTACATCCTCTACAAGTCCAATGGGACGAGTATTGCTCCTGTTCGCCAATTGAATGGTAAGACTTGTACTTTGTAAAGGTCCAAGAGCAAGAGAGTTAAAAATAGATGTAGGCATAACATTAATGGAAGCTCTTAAATCTAAACATAGCATTTTCAAATTGACTATTGCCTATGGTACATGGAATGGAAAATTAAAGTTCCCAAATCTTTGCATTTTTGAGGCATGGGCTGAATGAGGGCTGAAACATTTTGCCCCATATTTACTCTTTCATTACCTTTTAACCTTCTCTTGTGTGCACAAATATTTTAGAAATTTTGCATATCTTGGAATCTGTTTAATTGCTTCAAGAAGGGGAATGTTCACTTCCACCTTCCTAAATGTATCCAAGATCTCGTTGTCCCTATCTGCCTCGTCCATTTTCTTGGTCTTCACTGCCCTTTGAGGAAAAGGAAGTGGTATATTTTGCTCAACATCAACAGTTTCAGATATTGAAGTATCCCCGACAATCTTGTTATTTTTTTCTACAGTTTCAGGTACCTTTGGTATTTCAACACCTTTCCCAGACCTCAATGTAATTGAACTGACATTGGGAGCATTTGGATTTACTACTGACTGTGCAGGCAATTGGTTTGACCCTTGAGTCTGTAATTGATTGATTGAAGTGGCTAGCTGACCAATCTTTGTTTCCAAATTTTGAATGGTGGAATCTATTCGTTGTTGAAATTGGAGATTCTGGACAGCCATTTGTTTAACGAGGTCCTCTAATGAAGGTGCAGTGTTTTGCTATTGAGGAATATTTTGTTGTTGTTGCCTAGGTTGTTGTTGTGCACATGAATTCCCCCATCTCAAGTTGGGATGGTTTCTCCAACCAATATTGTACCTGTTAGATGATAGATCATAGTTGGCTTGAGGATTGTATATATTTGTTGCATATGCTTGAGGAGCATAAGCAATTGGGTCTTCTTGCAATGTAGGACATGAATATGAAGAATGCTCTGGAGAAGTGCAAATACCACAAACAACTGCTTGGGTTTTACCTATTGCCAATTTTTTTACTAGAGATGTAAGCTCATCAAGTTTTCCTTCTAAATTCTTGTGGGAAGAAGCTTGAATTTCATTCACACCCTTTGTCAACACTGTTGAATTACTTCTAGTCGTAAACTGTTGAGAATTAATGGACATGTTCTCAATCAAAGCCCTTGCCGCTTCTGGAGTCTTATCGACAAGTGCTCCCCCACTAGCAGCATCCAAAATGCTTCTATCCATAGATAACAAGCCTTCATAAAAATATTGGATGGGCAATTGTTCAAAAATTTGGTGATGAGGACAGCTTGACACTAATTTCTTGAATCTCTCCCAATACTCATGTAATGATTCCCTGTCAATCTGCTTGATACCACATATTTCTTTTCTGATTGAAGCAGCTCTTGAGGCATGGAAGAATTTTTCTAGAAACAATATCTTGAGATCATTCCAACTTATAACATAACCTGGTTGAAGGTAGTACAACCAGTCCTTAGCAGCATCTTGGAGTGAAAATGGGAAGGCTCTCAGCTTAATATGGTCTTTTGTGACTCCTTGAGGCTTCATGGTAGAACACACAATATGGAATTCCTTCGAGTGTTTGTGGGGATCCTCACCTGCAAGACCATTAAACTTTGGAAGCAAGTGTATTAAACTAGATTTAAGTTCAAATGGTACAGTAACTTTAGGATATGTGATACATAATGCATTATAATTGACATTAGGTGCAGCAAGTTGTCTTAAGGTTCTATTATTCGCATCAGCCATATTTTGCAACAAGTTATCAATTTATGTATCTGACTTTAACTCGTTAGCACTAGCAGCTCTATTAAGTCTACGATGTAAATGAAATGTTCTATCTATTTCAAGTTCAAGAGAATGAAGATTCGCAGAACTAGCCCTAGTCATGCATCATCATAACAATGCAATACAAATAACAATTCTGAAAATTCCAACAATGTCTTGAATGCTAAAATTGAAATGAAAAATAAAAAACCGTATCAAATAAAATCCAAAAAATATAAAATTCCACCAAAAATTTCTAAAAATCAAATAAAGGCAACGCAAATTTTTTTGGAATTTTTGGAGAATATGAAAAATTAAAAAAATAGTCTAAATGAAGGAAGTTGGGATTTTGACCGTTGTTTATGTACACTACAAGAAAACATTTCTATACCTACAGAAAATTAGCTACGGATCGTAATCCGTGGGTAAATTAATTGTTATCTACGGAAAAACCGTTTGTAATGTTGTATAAAATAATTTTTTTTTAATTAATTTCTATGATAATTCCGTAAGTAAAATTAAAAACTTCCGTAGGTAAAGAAAAAAAAAATACAATTCTGACTTAAATTTTGCAAAAAATTTTCGTATTATTTTAACTATAACTTATCCGTATGTAATGTCTATTTTTTAGAAAATATTTCTGTTAAGTTTTTTAAAAAAAGTTTAGGTGAAAAATAGAAAGTCATATTCAGTGAGTCTTGCAACCAAAGAACCCTAAGCCCTTCTTCTTCTCCCAACCTCCTCCAGATTGCAACCTGCTCGTCGACTCAGACCGTTCTGGATGCCGCCTTGATGATCGCTCTCTCAACGTAAGTTATCTTCCTTTATTATCGTGTTGAAATTTCATTGCCGCCCTCACTGAATCGACTCCATTTCGCCTTGATTCTGTAACTTTCGCCGTCGCCCTCACTGAATGGACTCCATTTCTATTATGTTTTCATTTTCTAAAATCGATTTTTACTAAAATCGAGTCTTACTGAAAAAGCCCCAATTTGTATTGAAAACCCTAACCATTTTCACTGAATCGAGTCTTACATAATGTTGTAGTTAATAGTATGAAGTTTGATTGCTAAGTTTTATGAAATTGATTAGGTTAGAACAGAGTTTCATCATTCTTTAATTTCACAACCTACAGTTTTTACCCTGTTGTGAGTTATTTAATTTCATTTTGATATTTCAATGGGACTAAATGTTAAATCACTGCTATTAGTTATGTGAGCCAGTAACTGTCCAGAGCTGAATTTAAAATATGAATTTAAAATATGATGTATAATTTATAGTGTTATATATGCCCTAGTTATGTGCTTTTGACAGTTACAAGACTTGGACGTTGGTTGGCTATTTTTATCAACTTATATTCTTTTATTTTTTATATGAAAACTGTTTTCAATATTGAAAACATGAAGCCAGAGAGGAGTAGGAGGAACAAGGAATCTCAAATATTAAGGAATCATTTGAATTAAAATATCTTTTGGCTCTTCTTGACTCTGTTCTTTTTTGCTGTGGTCTGGAAATATGGGTCTAGTCTCTTGATGTGTTTTTCTTGCAAAATGTGTTTTCCACCTTTTCAAACCCAAGTGTTTTGCTGGATAAGAGTAATATTTTGTTTTAAAAAACTTGTTAAAAGTTCCAAATATATTCATACTGAGTCAAGTTTTTTGTTTAAATAATGTTACACCCATTGATAATTCTCAAGATTTAAGAAACTATATTTTTATATAATTGAATAGGGTGATAATTCTAACACCCATTGATAATTGAATAGGCTGATTTTATACATCTGCATTGATAATTCTAACTGATTTTTGTTCATAATTCCATAGAATGTATTATTAAGTGAATAAAAGTAGTTTATTAATGTGAACTGCCACATGTATAGCACATGATTTGGGGATGTTTTACTTATGTGGTATAGGCTGTGATTTTTGTTTGGACATTATTTTTCTAAGGATTGTGTGAAAATATATTTGAATTTTTACTGTCTTGTTAACACCTTTGTATGGTGTATTGTGACTTCAAGGAATGTTTTCTTGTTAACTGGACTTTCATTTGCTAATAGGACTTTCAATTTTGCAGCTGCTATTAGGACTTTCATTTGCTAGTAGGAATTTCGGTTACAAGTCCCATTGCATCCCGATATGAATTTCTTCTAATGTTCTTCCTTTGGTCTCTAGGACCCAAATTGCTGCAAAAACAATAGTAAATGCAGCTACCACAGTGTAGATAGTGAATGTTCCTGTTGAAAGCAAAACCTTAGTATTATTATTATTTTATACGTATCATATATAAGAACATGCATGGATCATGAATGTACATGAAACACAAAAACATACCTCCATTGCTCCAAGTCAAAAGCAAGTTTGCAGTCATTGTGATTATCCATGAAGTCATCCAATTTGTCAAGGTGGCAATGCTGCCAGCAAGGCCCTTTATATTCACTAGAAGTATATGAAAAATAAGATTAATTAATAAGTGAGATATTCCTTATGTTTAATAAACAATTTAACTCAACTTCTCAGTTTTGTAACAACCCCTTAGTTTGCTGGAGAGTTGGTTTTCAATTTTGGAGTGAACAGTTACTCGGGGAGTAAGTTAGAGTGACAGGCTTATAAAAATAATAAAGATTTGTGAATCCCAGGGGCAGTTTATTTTTGTGAAAATATTTCATGTTTTTATCTCCTAAAATATGTGTTAGTTTTATTTGTTAATAAAGAAGTAAAAACTTTTTAAAGTGAATAATTTTTTTAACATTTTTAAATACAGTGAAAATGTAAAACAAAAATTGTATATTGATACTCTATATGAATGCAGGAGTATTTTGATACTAATAGAGTTTATTTATGTGAATATTAAAAAGTACCTCAGACATTATAAGCCAAGGGATTGGTCCAAGTCCAAGAGAGTAGCCAATCACCATGGCCTAAAAAGGAAAAAAAATGATCAAATCAATAAGTACTTAAATTCTTCAATTTTTTACATAGAAAAAACAATGTTAAAACACCTTAGCCCACATAACATACCACAAGCCCACAAACAGAAAGTATTCCCAAAAAACTGGATAGAGGAGAATCCTTCTCTGTGACTCCCTAGTATCAATAAAATGAATTTGTTAACATAACAAATGTTCTGATATATTAAATCAAGCTTGAATATTTAGCTACTAACCTCAAGATAGAATGCTAGAGAAACAAGAATAAGGCTTCCTGTCATTATAGATGAGGATATCTGCATAAGTGATAAAATATAAGTTTTTATTTTTTAAATTCCATGTGCATCTTCTAATACAAAATTAGAAATTGTTCATACAAGCATGAATTTTAAATTTTTGCTTAATGCTTACTATTAGAAGTAGCCTTCGCCCGCTTTTGTCCACCAACCAAGTAGTGATTCCAATAACTATGACCTGGAAGAAAAAGTTGATTTTGAGAACTAATATCCTTATTTTGTTATATTACATGAAAAACAATATGATATATGAAAGCAACATGAGTGACATTTAAAGGGAAAGGGGTACTGAATATATAAATGGTTAAATGCAATGCTTTGAATGTTTTGAGCTAAGTTTGAAGGCCTCACACAGTGACATAGAGAGGGCCATCATAAAGAGCTCTAGATACAGTGAGAGGAACTAAAGAAAGCAGAGCAACGTCAACAAAAGGATGAGCAGCGCACTTAGGAGCTCCAGATACAGCTAGCAACATTGGCAATGATTAGTACTGGTTTCAGTGTCATTTTCATATAGTAGTTATGACTTACTACATATTTTGCTTAGACTTGTGTAGGCATTATCTATATATTTTTACGATAATGTTATTATGTGTATTTTGAAACTTTTGCTAGTGACTTTGTACTTTGAGAATTATGGTAGTGTAAGTTGTCCTTATGGCAGTCAGGATGTGTATTTTAAAAACACTGTTTATATAAAATTTCACTTTATTTTGATAATTATGTTTTAATATGCTTACAATTTAATTTAGACATATATTAAAAAAATATAGCAAACCGTAAAAAAAACAAAAAATATATTTCAATAATTTTTTCATTACCCACGGACATGTCATGGATAAAATTATAAATATCAAATAAAAAACAATATAATTTGTCGCAGAATCTCCGTCGGTAATGTTAACTGCGACATGTCCGTAGGTAATTACCTATGACATTATCCATAGAACATCTATAAGTACGTTACCTACGGAGTCTCCGTAAGTTATACTACCTACGGACAATCCGTAAGTAAATCTATCCTGTTGCTTTTCCGTAGGTAAATAAATTCCAACGAGCGATTTAGTTACGAACCCGTGTCCGTAGGTAATATGTGCCTAATTTTTAGTTACCTACGGACATGCCGTGAGTAAAGATAAAATAAGCCATAGGTATATCCATTTTTTCTTGTAGTGGTATAAGGAACTTATACAGAGTCCTGTTCCTTGAATTTTTTCTGATTTTCTGGCGAAATTTTGGAGCAATCTGAGACAGTCGCCTAAAAACAGGGTTAATATTATTATCAGAGAGTCCCCGACAACGGCACCAATTTGATCTGCTGTCGCACACGGGTCAAATACAATTAATAAAATATAAATAAAGGTAATAACTCAAATCATTTCTAAAACACCCCTTTTTAATTTCAATTTTTAATTCGGTTATTATTATTATATTAGAAGTCATTGTGAAACGATTTGAGTTATTACCTCTATTTACATTTTATCAATTGTATTTGACTCATGTGCGACAGCGGATCAGTGATATATTTCAATATACATTTGAATTGACAATGCACCAATATTCAATAAAGATAATTTAATAACAATAGTATTCTCTCAATTTTTTTATATCTTTTTTTAATATATATGAAATAATCAAATATTTTAATTATTTTGGATATGATGAGTAATAATTTATGGAATAAATTCCCATAAAGATAATTTAGAAAATACAATGATTTTATTTTTTTTAATTTGAAAAAATTAAATGGAGTCTTCTAATGTTTTTTAAAGGGTATATATGTTTTGTTGTGGAGTGAAATAAATGTTAAATTATTTAAGAGAAATATAAGCAAATGCTTTTTAAGACCTAAAGATAAAAATTATTACATTAAAAAGTATATTAAAAATGGTATATTACTTTTAAAAGGTCATTTTTTTTAATGTAAAATTTTTTACTTTTGCATTTTGCCACATGAACAATTGTTAGCATGATCAATTCTTTAAGCGGATTCATTTGATAGACAAGATAAAATATTAGGCATGAATAAATTATTCTATCTGAATTAAGTGTTTAATAAACTAAGATCTATGATAAATTAAATTAAATCTCTATTATTTTATTTTATGGCTATTTAGTTGAAATTTCTATCCATAATAAGAATTGAGTTAGAAATAAGTAGAATATTATAAAAACAATAATTTACTTAATTATTTTATAAAATATAATTAAAATATAAAATGAAAATATAATAAAATATAAAAACAATCTATAAAATATGATCTAAAATATGAAAATTTAAATCTAAAAAAGTATAAACATAAAAATATTTAATAAAATTTGATATTAAACTTAAAAAGGAAATATTAATATTTAATATAAAAAATATTTATGATATTATCACTAAAGTAGTTTTGA
>JBBPBS010001075.1:3721960-3772935 GCA_037974835.1 Cicer judaicum | reverse complement strand
GTGAGACAACCATTTAAAATTGGGAAAACTTAATAATAAAGATGCAATAAAAATTGTATTAAATTTAATTATTAAAATTGAAAAAAAGTATGTCTAAATTGATTGAATAATTTTGAAACAACAAGAGTAATAATATTTAACTTTTTTAATAAGAGAAATGTTAGAGATGAGTTTCACTTCGAATTCAACCTTATTTTTTATTTGATTTTATTACTGAATTTCTTTATTGAACTATTATCAAATTCTTTTGACTATACTTGTCATAATTTCTTAGTAAAAGATCTTTTAATTGCAAAGTAACTTATAATTCCTTAATAGATTTAAGATTTGAATTAAGCTTTAGAGTACAAGACTTATTTTATTAATCTATTGCCTCTACAAACAATTTAATTGATTTCATGACACGCATCTATTCATAAACTACAATATCATAAATTTCTCATATTAAATATTCGTAAAATCTACTTTCGTTTTAAGATATAAATTATAAAACAATTTAAAGTTGATCAGACAATAAAAAATATTAAACATATAAATGAGAAAAATAATTCAATAAAATCATTCTCATTCATATAAATATAAATCAAATCAGACAAATAAGCGTTTAATTTTGTTTCACTCATACCTAATAAACATGGTTTAGTTACTCATGACAAAGATACAAACGATAAAGATTAAAAAGACATAAAAGAAATATTCATGAATGATTTTTGATAAAATTCCTTCAATGGTGTTAATTATCAACTTTCTCTGAGTTTCTCTCCTATAGCACAATACTCCAAACTTCAAAATAGCCAAAGAAATGCATAGAAAGTGAGGAAAACCCACTTTTATGCACTATGCAACGCGTCATGTACTCCAATGCAAGCTAAGGGCCCTCTTGGATAGAAGAAAATTGTCAAAATATTGCAGAAATGTGTCCTAGGCGTAGGCATTTGCGCTCCAGCGCCCAACATTTGTTGTCTAACTTTTATTTCATGTGTCTCCTCTTTTAATTCCGAATTTGATTCCAATGTCTTCATAAAAGTTGTAGCTATGAATCTTAACTTTCATTTTCACTTAGATTGACTCCAATGGAACATCTACAACTCTAGATATGACTAAAATACTCCATACATGTCATGTTGATATTTCACGAAAATTCATCACTATACTAAAACAATGAAACAATGCAAAACTACAAAATATATCTACCTAATCGAAGAAATAAAACTATAAACATTTCATAAAACTCAACTACGAAAATCGACAAACTATATCTAATAATTCATTAAATTAAGTAATGATTAAATATAAATGATTAACAAATATATATATATATATATATATATATCGAATAACTATAGAAGAAGTTATAAGATTAGTGAATGAGGAGTTACTAGAATATAGGGATGACAATTAGACTCAGACCTAGTAGGTACCCGCAAAAAAAAACCCATGATGGGTAGGGTAAAAACCCGCATAATGGGTATGGGCACGGGGACGGGTAATTACCCGCAAAATTAAGCGGGTATGGGTACAGGTACTATAGTACCCACCCCGCACCCGCACCCGCATTTATATAAATTATTTATTTATTATATTAATATTTAGTTTAATTAATTGTTTTCCTTTATGTTTTAATATCTTTTAATATCATTGGACCATTACAATATTTATAATCAAATCAAAAGATAAACGTTTGCAAACTTTTTAAAAATTTGATTATGATGAATAGTTAAATAATTGTAACTTTATAACTAAGAATTATATCTCATAAATTGTGTCTTTATAATTATACATGCAACTTATAAATTGTTTTTACTGATCTCAAATAATATTGTCGTAAGACTTGCAACTTCATAAAATATTATTATGGATATTTGAATGTGTATTGTAACGAGTGTTCACTTGAAATGTTTTGAGTTAGAAAATATTTTGATTTATAATATTTTATGATTTAATTTATGATATTTGGATAATTTTTAAATGGGTAAATATCACATATAGTCCCTTAACTTAATTTCAGTTAACGTTTTAGTCTTTTGACTCCTTCATGAGTTGCTGTGTTTTGGCTCCATTTCTGTTCCTAAAATTGTAGTGTTTGAAATTAGAGTATTGTTTTGACTCCCTTTATGCGTTGCTGTGTTTTGGCTCCCTTTCTGTTCCTAATATGTTCCTAAAATTGTAGTGTTTGAAATTAGAGTAGTGTTTTGACTCTTTTATGAGTTGTTGTGTTTTGGCTCTCTTTATGTTCCTAATATGTTCCTAAAATTGTAGTGTTTGAAATTAGAGCAGTGTTTTGACTCCTTTATGTATTTCTGTATTTAGGTCGGGAGTTCCAGGCAAGAGTTGCGGTTGATCCTAAGTTTGAAAAGTTATTGATCGTAAAAGGATCCTAAGTTTGAAGGCAAGAGTTGCGCAAGAGTTGCGGTTGAGTTGCGCAAGAGTTGCGGTTGATCCTAAGTTTGAAGAGTTATGTGATCGTAAAAGGATCCCATTTCATCTTGAGATTCACCTGCAAGGAACAGAAGAAGTAGATATGCTTATGTCATTTGACAATTGCATTGATGGGTGACGATGATCGAGGAAATGAGTCTATTGAGAGAAATATAATTTTCAAAGAGTTTACTTTTTGAGGTCTTCACTTTAAAATTGTTGTTAACATGGAAACTGTTGTTAACATGTCTATTGAAGAATAGTCAGCTATTTAGTGCTCGTGCTAAGAGAACACCGAGGATGCACACCACCCTGTGAGTGCGAGAAACCAAGGACAGTCGAAAAGTATGTAAGAGACCTTATTGTACATGAGATGATTGGCAGCATCCTTTAGGTATATAATGGAAAATTCTTTAACAAGTGGAAGTGAAACCTGAGACTTTAACCAAACTTGAGACTGGACACTATCTTGGCGTAATGTCAATTTGAATTCTCCATTAAAGACCATTAAACATGGAAGACCTGGTATCGACACTACTCACTTTCATTCCTATCAAGTGATTACTCGTGCTTTGCAGAGGCTCTGCATCTACACATTTATCGTCGACTCTGCATCTACACATTTATCCTGAAAACTTACTATCACTAAAAAGTTGAAACAAATGGATAGAATGAATGTCAATTTGAGTTCAGTTTTGCTGGTAACAAATGGATAGAATAAAGTGTGGGTAATGGGTATGGGTACGAGAACTTAGGTACCCAGAGGGTAAGGGTACGGGTATTAAAATTGATACCCAAGAGGGTACGGGCACGGGTATGGGTATTTTTTTAAACTGCGGGTATGGGTATGGGTACTATAGTACCCTACCCAAACCCTACCCATTGCCATCTCTACTAGAATAGAACGAGAAGAATCTCGTGGGCACGAGTATTAAACTCCAACTACTGACTAGTAAACAAGGAAAAGTAGCTAATCATTTAGAGGAAAATCAAGATAAATAGATGAGAAACATGAGTTTAAACCAATGTCATTCATTATTCAATACTCAAATAATCGAGCCATGATCATGACACATTGTTGGTAAGATTTATCTAGAATTTTAGACAGAACAATTGGCACTACACGTAGGGCAACAATACAACTGTTTCATGCCACACTATTTTAATAAACTCATGATGATGATAATTTGAATCAAACAAATGACAAAAATTTGACCTTGGTTGAGATTCAAGACGTTGTAGCGGAGTTACATCGTTAAAACGAAACCTTACACGATAGGTGCAAGCAATTCAACATGATTGCTAAACAAAGAGCATCTCACTACTTTTAACACTCGTATCACTCATATGTCCAAGGCCACTGAGTTGTTGAAATTTAAGTTGTTTTGGGGAACTCTAAAGGAGGCCACACTTAAATCGTATATGAATATACACATACATTTTATACTAAGCTTCTCTAACTTATGACGGTACCAGAAAATATAAGAAATGGCGAATTTGAATTGTGTTTACCATTTTAAAATCAAAATGTTTTTCTAAAACTAAGTCGAACCTTTGAATGAAACAAACTTGTGAAATAAATATTTTGAATGAAATTAAAGATAAAACATAGTTAAAACATTTTTTTTGTTTTAAGTTCTTTGTTCACAAAGCTTCTCTTCAAATTAGTAAGGCATTTGATAAAAGATAATTGAAGATAAGACACAAAGAAAGAACTGATAAATATAAAGAGCGAGAGGAGAAGGATGATGATATTATGTTTTTACTAGTTTGCAACAATGTATTACTATATTTAGCCATCATTTATAGATATATTTTCATTCTTCACTTATATGACTTAATTCACTAAACAAACATGTATTATTTGATCAATCTTTTCAAGCATTATAATTATTCTTTACTTTGCCTCTTTAGACTTCACAAATATTTTTTATCCGACCTCTCCAAGCTATTCCATTAAATATCTTCTAATCTTCTGAACACATCTAGCTGCTGTGCCATATTGAGGAATCAAATGTTTACTTGTCTCTTGATGTTTTTCTTTAAGATTAAGGGTGTTGCCATAACTTGGCTTGGCTGAATAACATAGATGCGACAATGTGTTTGCATTAACACAAAGTCAGTCTTAAGATTCTAACTCATGTTTGATATAATAAGAGTTGACATATAGTTGATTATATTAAAGTGTACTTAATTAGTTGATTTACAAGAAATTCTACGCACTTTCAAGAAAGAGGGTTTTATAATTTAGTATAACTTCTTCAAGGTTTTCTTCAAGATTCATTCTAATAGTTCAAAGATTCGATTACTTTACTAAAATGTAAATTAACAATTATTTACTAAAATGTTGAATTTTGAAAACAACAAGTTGAAAGAGGGTGAATTTGATATTACTTTTTATTGGATATTCAATTATGAGTGGTTAGTACCACATTGACTAGGAATGGAGGCTGTATTAGATATATAAGGAGAATAACTCATAATCCTAATGTCTTAAGGTTTTGGGTTAATTAATTAGAAGTTTATTAATTTAATAAAATTCCAAACAAAATATAATATTTTATAATTTTAACTATAATATAAATATCTAATTAAATATAAACTATATAAAGGTAATTTTTATAAAATTAAATTAAATACAAAAAAATAATTTATAAATTAAATATTAAATAATGATTTCTTATATTAATATAAAAGTTAATTTAAATAATTTATTTTTTATTATTGTATTTGAGTGCTATAGCCTTAGAACTAGAGTTGTCAATTTAACAAGCCCCCTAATTATTGGCTCCAACTCACATTTTGGAGGGACCAAAAAAATTAATAATTTAAAAGGTCTCTAAAAAGAAGGCCCCCTAAAATTTTGTGGGTTTAGTGAGCCTATTGGTCCACTTTTTAAAAAAAAGAATCGATTTTCTTTTTTGAGAAATAAAGTTTTTCAATTTTTCACCAATAAATTTTTTCTGATTTTTTCCATAAACTTTTTTGATTTTTTACTACAAAATATTTTTGATTTTTTTCTATAAATTTTTTTGATTTTTTTTAGATAAAAAATGTCCGATTTTTTTTCGATAAAAAGTTTCTAATTGTTTTTTCGATAATTTTTTTTATTTCTTTTGAATAAATTTATTTCAAGAAAAAAAATCTTAAAAATTAACAAAATATTGGGGTTTATAGGTCTTATAGTCCCCTCCTTTAAGTCCCATGAAATAATAGGCTGAAATTTAAAAAAAAAATATTTTAATTATGACCTAATAATAGAAATTTAATAAAAAAAAAAATTTAAAAATCTTATAGGTAGGGGTTTTTTTAGGACTCTACTTAGAACAAGCTCAATTCAATTGAATTAATTGAGTCAACCACTTTTTCAATGTCCACTAGTTTTTTCTGAATATATATCATGCTTTCCATTCATGGAAACATCTTTCCTAGTACACACGTAGAGGCTTCCGTTAATTACAACTTTTGGAGTTGTTATATATTTTCAGTTCATATTTAGAACATGGTAGCGACGAGGTCCTCAAACAAAGGTTTGTTCTTTTCCTCTAACTCCTCAATCCCATCACCATATTTCAAAGATCTCTTTTTGAATTTAATTTGAAAAACTATAGATTCATACCTTTATGCCTCCACGTGTCAATGATCTTTTTGCTTAAAATGCTCTTTTGCTTAAATGCTCTTTTGTCATATGAATATCCGACTACAGTATACTCCCTTGTTAGAGGATTCTTCCATTTATCCACCACTTTTTCACAAAAGAACATAAGATAATCATATATATAGGACCCTAGAAAGATGTAGAGAGAACCTCATATGTAACTTGAAAGACGAATCCCTCATGGAATGAACTACCAGGAAGTTATGAGATGAGCTTCCATTTAATTCCTAAGAAAACCCTAAGAGAAGACTCTATATTATTTTCAAAACATTATATTACTAATAAAGATAATTTGTTTAAATTACTATCCTTTTTCTCTCTTTTATCTTTTATCTTTATATTTATTTCTTAATATGCTTAAAATGAGGAAAATGACATATGAGATGAAATAAGTTTATTATTATTTATTGAGAATGAAATAACTTTAATAAAAAATTGCAAAAAAAGTCATAAATTTATTCTTATCTAATAGAGTGGTGTTATTTCTTACAACTAATTTGAAGAAAAAAGAACAATATACAAAAATAAAGATTTTTGAAAAATTAACAATTAACTGTCCATATACAAAAGTCGAAAGAATAAATAGTTATAATATATAAATATTAGATATTACCACATGTAATTTTTTCTCTTTATTTTTTTCAATCACATTTTCCTATTTATGGTTATGAATTAATTATGGGGCTCACATATCATGATATGCTATCTTTATGAGAGACAAAAAGATTTACATGCTATCAAGATTTCCAATATGTGGCCCACTAGAAAAAGAAATATGAGTTCTTATATTTTTCATGTCTAGGATGCTAATCCATGATAGAAGAAGAAAGACTTCAAAATAGCCACGTATCCCTCTTTTAGGTTGACTAATTATTGTATGAAATTAATTACATTGCTCTACCAAAAAAGGGTTACTTGAGGACTATGGTCGTGGTGCTATAACTACCAAAAATAAAGGGATTGTGGACGCCGAGGGTTCGAACAAAAGGAATCAAAAAGAAGAAACAATCCTTGGAATTGAAAGTCGATAGTTTCTATATGATTTCTAAGACTAAAAGCATGCAGCCAAAATGAATTTATTAATAATAAAAAAAATTATTCTTTTTTATTAATTTATAACCATTAACTTTTTTTAATTTATTAAATAATAATAATTTTATAACTATTAGTTTTTTAGTTAATATATCACACTTAGTCTTTTTTTTCTTTAATTACGATTGTTAGTTTATTAATAGGAACAATTTGTTACTCATAATTTTTCTTTAATTTTTATTATAGAAGTTTATTTAAGTTCAATTTTATTTTAATTTTAAATTTTTATTATTTTAATTTTAAATTAAAATAATGTATAATAATATTAATTAGAGTATTTAAATTAATATTTTAAGTTATAATAAAATTAAATATAAATTAAATATTAATGTATAAATTAAAATAATAGAATATAATATGATTTTTTAAAAGTTAAACTGTAAAAAATGAATGAATTGATTTAGGGTGATGTGGCATAGTAGAACTTGAATTATGTTGAGTTCACCGTTGGAGTAGAAAATGAGTAAATTGCTTTAAGATGATGTGGCACAATGGACCCCATCTAAAGAACCCATATTGAGTTCACCATGCTCTAAGCAAAAATTAAGAAGGTGTCGGTGCCTTTAGGATCGATCAATTTTTATATTTGTAGGCCTAAATGGAATTTTGAAATTACATACTTTAAATTGTGATAATTTTTTTAAAGCAAAATAGAGCATAAATATATGATTAATTTAACATTTTGATAATCTTTTAAAAATAAAATAAAATAAAAATTTAAATTCTTGATAGATTATATTAAACCTCAAAAACAATCATAAGATATATATACCATCAAGTAAGTCATTTGAAAGTCAGAGGTATAAATTTGGAAAACTTGAGAATTTGAATTTCCTGTATAGAATTAAAGACTATGCCAGACGTGTGGTTTTTTGATAAAGATACATTGATAATAATTATGTTGATGATAATGTGATAAGCATGACTCTTGCCATCAAAGTGAGCTTCATTCCTACAATGCCAAATAGTATTAATAGTAAAGATAATGTTGATCAAAATAACATTTCTACACCGATGAGACATGCCTCTATCAATATTAATGACAAGAAAATGTTGAATCAAACTAATATAAGTTTAAGAATAAAAAATAAGGCTCAGCCAAAACTAGATCCTAGTAGCAAATGAGCAAGATAGAAATAGATAGGTGTTGGTTTCCATTACTTAGTTATAAAGCTCACATAAAACAATTTGATATCTAAGAAAGAGAAACCTATTATCATCGGTAGGCATCTTGTTATGCGACAATCTCTACAACCTAATTGACTTGGAAAGAGGAATGATGTTATGCCAAATGAATTCGGTCCAAGGAATTTGTTACCCCAAAAGCTTGAAGAAAATAATATTACTTAAAGCTTAAAACACCAGAGTCATTTAATTTACAAACTCACAATCAAAATTAAGAATATTAACGTTGTCGAGCAAAGCAGCTAGTTGTGAATAATTACGTAATGTAATTGAAGAAATTTTTCAGTGACCAGTATGAGTGAAGTGAATGATAGTGGCATGAAAATGAGATTGTATATCCTCATCAATGTGAAAAATAGAAGTCAAACCAACCAAGTGTCAACCTAGAAGTTTATATTGTCACCCTTTGTCAAGTTGTCATTTGTTGTTCTCATATATAGTAGTTTGTTTAGTTATGAAGAAATCAATGTGATATTTAATATCTTTGTGCCTTCTAAAAGCCCTACTTCTAATAAGAATATCCCAATCATGACTAAAAGTGATTAAGTGTTAAGAAAACTTAATAATATCAGCATTATTAATGTCTCTCAAAGACCTAATCCCACGACCACCTTCATTAAGAGGATGACAAATTTTCTGCCAAGAGACAATAACTGTTTCTTCTATTCAAAATATTCTGATCAAACGAAATTCTTAATTCATTTGTCTACATACTTGAGTAAAGAAATTGACTAATAATATACATGAAAAATATTCCCATATGAAGAACCTATTCAACAAATGAAAATGAATATGCCCATATTAAGAACAATCCTATTCAACATACCACTTGTTGGGGGAGTCCGACATTCGAAATGAGTTAAACAATGATTCATAAGAGACTTATACACCACATCTCAACTAAAAATATTAAAACATCAAGTTTATGTGTCATTCTCATTATATATCCAGTATAACATCTATTCCTAGTCAATGTGGGACTAATCACTCAAAATTGAATTCCAACAAAAAAAGAGGAGATAATAATATTAAAATGATAGACTCGTATAATATCAAAATATTATATTATATAGGTTGTATGTATAATATAAATTTGACTAGTGCAAAAAATCAATTATTTTAATAAGATTTTAAATTAATTAGAAATAACCTGTCTGAAAAACAACTGACGACAGTTTTGAAATCAAATCTTTAGAATTAATGCTTTCATAATCGATCAAGAAAAATCTTTTTAAATTTGGTTAAAAAAATATTTATAACTAGATGCTTATATATACTTTGTGTGATAGAATTTAATATAATAATAAATATATAATTTAAAAGTAGTGAAATTTTTGTTTTATAGTAAAATATATTAAAATATTTATGTGTCAAGATAAATACATTTTTGAATATCTATATATAGGTTAAATTTGCATTTGTACACACAAAAAACTAAAACTTTGTTAACTAATACAGTTCAGACAAAATATATTAAAATACAAGACCGGTAATCCCTTTGTGCAAGCTGGGCTATTTCACCGTGCCACAAATTTACTAGGGCCCAATATTTTTTCACTTATAAATAAAACGACATTATTTTTTTCTCATGTTTTTTCTTTTATTCACATTCTTTTTCCGGTTCCATTTCTATCTCTTTTTAAATAGTTAAGAAGCTAGTATTAGTTTGAAATTATATTTAGATGTTATTTATAATTTATAATTTTTTTATTTTAATAAATTTAAATAAAGTAGTTTGAATTTTTGATATTTTATTTTTGTAAAAATATAATATTTTAAAATAATTTATAATTATTGAAATGACATTTTTTTTTATTAAGGGCTTAATTATTTTTAAATTGGAACATGACCTCAAAAAAATTAAGACATTCTTATTGTAATATGAGACTATTAATCAAATTTTACAAATTTAGAGGTGTCTTTGTCTTTATTTATACATTTATTTATCGTTGTACATTTAACTATAATATGATATTCATTTTATATGCTTAATATTAGTTTTGAAACATTACATTTTATAAATTTACGTACTTTTTTACATTTTAAGTTTTAAAAGGTAGTTTTAGCCAAATTTATGATAGCTCATTGTAACTGTTAATCTCACTGTCAAAATAAACATGCACTAAATGATATAGTATGTCATGCAGTATATTATAACATTTATTCAAGAGTGGTAGTATGATAAAAACAATTTTCATGACAATATTCATAATAGTGAAATAATTCTTCACACGTGCAAATATATGTGATATATATAGAAGGAACACTACAAAGGAAAATATAAATTTTTAAACATTCAAAAATATTAAATTTAATAATAATTTTTTATATAACAAAAATGAAAATTCAATACAAAATGTAACAAACATTTATAGCTATGATATTTTGGATGGAGAGTAATTTCAATTACTTTATCCATTATTTTATCTAAATTATTAGAATGTGAAATAAAATAATAATTATTTGTCATGGTAAAAGAACTTCAAGAGCGAGTAACCAAAAATTATAGACTAGAAAAGTTAGTGGATGTTTAAGACATAAGATATTTCAAGTGAATAGTAAAATGGTTAAAAGTTGGTGAAATAGTTAGAAGTTATTCATTTTAAAATATTTAATAATATTCATCTTTATTTTGTTTCGATTATGATTTGTGTTTTTTAATTATCATTGGTAAGTGATTTGAACCAAATTCAAGAGGGTGATTGAAAAAAAGTGGATAGATCTTTATGTGTGTAGATAGTCGAACTTGCATTGTGATGCTTATATGGTGGATTGTTTTTGTATGAGTTATTTAAATGAAAGATTTGATAAGTAATTAGAGCCTTTAAGTATTGATGGATCATTAAGTGATAAATTGGAGTTGAAATTGCAAAATGAATGAAATAATTGTACTTGGATGAACTAGTGAAATGATTTGAGTTATATAATGGTGAAACAAAATAGAATGAAAGTAGAAGATGGAAGAAATAATTTGTTTCGGAATGTGCAACATCATAATTTTTGCGAGTTGACAAATATTAGAGGATGTAACATAAAAAAAAAATGAATTGTTGCTCATAAAACTTGAGACAGCTATTGGAATCTATTATAATTATTTCATTCTCTAATCCAATTTGGAAATGATTTTATAATTGTGATTTAAAACACATGAAAATCTAATTTATCATTTGCGCGTGAGTTAAAGTTTCAAAAATTAATTTTAAAGTTTTTTCCACTCGAGGTCACTCTCATCCTTAACTTCGCAACCACCAATGCAAATAAAACCATTCTCATCTCTATCATTGTGTACACATTGAAATTGAATTTCTTAAAATTAGGAATCTCTACATTCACACATTTAATCATCGACAATTATATATTTAAATTGAACAATTTATATTTTAGTTAGTAATTTTATTTAAAAAATAAATCTTAAAATTTGTATTTTTTACAACTATTCGATCTAAATCAAATAGTCATTGACTATCCGACAACAACCCTAACTCAAAACAAATCCTACGTTCTTGAATCATTCACACCTAATTTTTTTACTATCCTTACAACCTTATTGTTGAATCAACATCTCCCTCTTTTAATATTTTTTAGATATCACGGAAAGATATATGAAGAGAGAACTCTCAAATTTCTCAGAGAAACTTGTTTTGCTTGATTGCCAAAACACTTGGTGATGAGCCTTATTTATGCTATTCTTGTAGTTGTAGGGCTTTACATGATAGAAAGTGCTACAAACATTTAATGAAAGTAATCTATTGAAACAAAGTGATGCTGGTCCGGTCCTAATTAGATTTTAATTTACGACGATATAAAATTGAATTAAACATATTCACACCCCTATACTTTTATCATGCTTTTGTTTTTGGTACATTTTATAACACTATGCTCTTTAGTTTAACTTTATGCTCTGTATGTTTCCTTAACTAACCGTTCATTTTAACGACACTCATTGATACTTCATCTTTTGTTTTATCTCATTTAATTAAATACAAATTAAAATGTTTACAGTACATTTTTTTATGTGTACACACTTTAAGTCTTAAGAGAGTAAAAGGTAATGATGTAATAGATAAAATATGTTGACGATGTAATAGAAAAATAGAGATAAGAATAAAATAGGTGTTGTGAATATGAAAATATATGTAAATCATTGCTCTAATTTATATATTATAATTATCACATTAATATTTATTTATCACTTAAGGTGTAATATCTCTCATCCTATTGATAAGAAAAAAAATAAAACATCAAAATTAATGTATTTATTAATTGTTTTAATTTTTTTAAAACTATTTTTACTAATATATCTTTATTAAAAATTTAAAAATATGAAATACTAAATATCTATTAATAATAATAAAAAGACAAACATCTTAAATAAATATATAAAATAATTTAAATAATAAATACATCTTAAAATCTAACTTTTTTTTATTTATAAAACCAAAAAATTTCTTATAAATAAAATGTATGTTGCTGTCAAAAACAATTTTACTTAATAGATAAACTGCGACAAGGATGAAAGTATTGGTGTAAATGGGTGCAGGTCGATCAATTAACCTGATCACCCAATCTAAAAAGTTGGATTTTGTCCCCTCAATTTAACTTATACCTTCAAAATGTTAAAAATTCAAATATGTCCCTTTAATTTTCTTTAAATTAATAGTAAAAAAAAATTACTCCAAAATCTTCCTCCCTTATCAAAATTTCCAATAAATAATTTTTCTCTCCCAAATATTTGGTACACGTCTTATAACTACCGGAAATTTCAAGTAGTAGAAATTATTTACTGGAAATTTCCGATACTTACATTATTTATACTACCGAAAATTTTGTGCCTTAAAATTTATGATAATTAATTTTATTCTAACGGAAATTTCAAATTTTGAAATTTCCTCTACGCATTATTATTTTTTTAAAGATTTTTAAAATTTTTAAACTATTTTTTTTGAAGTAAAGATGAAAAAAAAAATCCCATTATATATAGATTTGACTGAAATATTCACAATGATCAATTTTTTGAGTCACGAAAAACTGTTATATAATGGGTAATAGAGGTTGAACGATAAAATTGAGTAGTTGTTATTATTACTCGCTCTGACATAGAGATCGAAAAGAGATGAATGAAGTCAAAATTAATTTTTAGTTGTGATAGAGGTGTGAAATATAAGTCAAATAAATGTAACTCAAAAACTTAAACTAAAATGTGTGATTGTCCATTTAAACTTAGATCGACAGCAGTCCTACTATTATATTGTGTTAGAGATCAAACTCGAAAATGTTCAACTGAGTTTTTCGTTCCTCTAGTCATCACTGAAAATAAATTTTATATGAAATAAATATAAAAAAAATTAAAAAAAAACTAAAAACTGTCACTTCATCCCTACTTCAAAAACAAAAAATAATAAAAAAAGTTTAAAAAATCCAAAATAATAATAACGGAAAGTGGGATATTTTTTTTGAAGGGGGGTATGAGTTAAATTGAGGGGTACCAAATCAACTTTCTCCAATTTAACTCAACACAATTTTTATTTGTGGAATCTAACATAATTCAATCTGTTGAAATTCGCTTATATTTGGTTCGGAAAATAGGGGTTTTCAATTTATTTCAAAAAATATTTATTGTATGTTATAGTTAAATTTTATTTTGAAAAATAAATTTGTAATTTTATTATTAATTAAATTTATTACTATTTTTTAAATTAAGTATGAAATTTATTACTATTTACTACTAAAAAATGCATTTCGGAACTTTAGTATTGTTTCCAAACTTTCGAAGCTTGTTTTTGGAAGTTTCATTGAAGACCAAACTTCTGAAACAATTTCTGAACTTTTCATAAATTTCAAAGTTTCGAAATTGAAAAACTTTATGTTTCTGAATTTACTTTCGAAACTTACAGATGGTTATAAAGTTCTGAATGTTTCTTCATTTCGAAAGTTTCAAAATTTAAAAAAAAAAAATGAATTTCGAAAGTTTCATGTTCACAGAAACTTTTGAAGAATTGGAAAATTAATGTTTCAAAAATTTCAAAGTTTATTTTACTTTTGGGTTTTGAAGGTTTTAAAGGTTCGAATATTTGCACATTCGAACAATTCAAACTTTCGAAGAAAATAGGTGAAAAAAGAGAACATAATTTTTTGGGGGATTTTTATTGATAATATTAGGGACAATATAGTATTTTTTATGGGAGAGGGGGTGAGAGGTACATATGAGAGGGGGAGGGGGGTGCACAGTACAAAACTTGGGTAATAAATTCAACCATGTGAACCCGTAGATATATAGACTAGTTATGTTTTTTTTTTTTAAGTTTGTTTGGCAACTCCAAGTAATTTTCATTATTCTTCTTCTCCTCCAGATTTTCTGCAATCGCGCTGTCACCTACCTTTTTCTTCTGCTCCAAACTTCCTGCAGCCGTGCAGCCATCCACATTCTTCTTTTGTTTTAAATAACATCTTTTTTTATCAAAGTAACGTGTGTAAAGGATTTTTCATTAGATTATCTACGTCATTTGGACAACATACATGAAAAAAAAAGTATCAAGTATATTATTTTTTATGATAAATTAAATTTTATGTAATAAAATATTAGATAAATTAAAATACGGTTGTGAAGAAACTTTATCAAAAACAATTATCGTGAAGAAAACTTCATTTGAGTTAAATATTATTTATTTAAATGTTATATTTTGTTATAGTCTTTTTTTTATTTAAATAAAATGATAAATAAATTTAATATTCAAATATGAAACATAATATTCAGATTAATTAATAATTGTTATAGATTTACAGATATTTAATAATCGTATTTAATATCAATTGATTAATATTTTTAAAAATTAATATTAAATATGATGAATCTAATTTAAATTTGTTTATATTCAAATTTATTAATCATCTTTTTAATATTTTGTTTGAAAATAGTAAGTTCTAATAAAACACTACTATTAAAAAATTATGATAGCTTAATAAATTAGAATATGGTGAATGATGTGATTGAAATTTTATAATTTTTTATATATTAAAATATTAAATGTATTTTTATTTAATTAAATTGTTATGATTGTTCTCATATAAGTTAGTGTTTATGTATAAACAACCTAACTCAATACGTCGTTGATTAGATTGGTTTGATTATAATTAAATAAAAAATACAGAAAGAATAAAATATAAATAAAAATAATATTTAAAATGTATTGATTAAAAATCAAGACGAAGAAAGAATAAAGAAAGGAATTGTGAGAAGAAAAGTAAGAGAAGAACATGAAGAACAAGAGTAAGTTGGGTGAAGTTAGGGGAAAAGAAAGAGAAGAACGTGGTTGAATGAAGGTGGACAGCGAAGCAAAGGGAAATGGGATGAGAGCAAAGAAAAGAAGGACGACGTTGCAGTCTTTAGATCAGAAAAAGACAAATCCGGTAATGTTGCGGGAGCGACCACATCATGTGACTTGTGTCAGATCAATCTTCTATTGTGTTGCTTCTCCATCACTTTTTGATTTCTTTGTTTTTTTTTTGGAATATCCTAATTTTATTAAAACAAATTCTAAAATAATTTACTTTAAATTAAAATATCAAATTACAATAATTTTTTAAGATATATATTGACTTAGTTTACATTTCTATAATACGATTATATATAAAGTGTGGCTTTTTTATATTTTTTAAAAAAGTGATATAAGATCGCATTCTAGTTTGTTATTATATTTTATCTTTCCATTTTTTTTATAGTAAATTAATTAAAAAAATTATATTAATAATCCACTTAATTTCTTGTGGTTAATTTTTGTATTTATATTATAAAAATTAATTAAAAAATGAGTGACGTCTATTTTAAGATCTTACTAAATATGCCACATATACTATAAAATATATCCCTCATATTTTTAATTAACTTTTTAATAATTTTGGAGCAGAAAAATTATGGCCGGTAATTATTTTTACCTCTCTACTATTTACTATCATATATATTTTTAATTTTTGAATTATTAAAATTAATTATAAAGGATATAAAAAAAAATATATTAATAGTAAAATTCAATATATTACAATAATTAAAAAGTACATAGTTTTATTATTTGAATATTTATTATAGTATTTACTAATCGAAATTATTAGATAAATTAAATAATTTATTTTATAATTTTTATAATTTAATATTAAAAGTAGTTGAATATTTTTTAATTGCGATGAAATGATACAATATTTTATAATTTATTAATTTATTTTAATTAAAGTGTATGTAACGATTTTTATCTATTCAATATAATTTTAGGGATAGGCGTTTACCGATCATATCGAATTGATTTTGGTCAAATTTGTTAATTAACTTAAATAAATTTATTGATTTAATTAAATTAAATATTTGTATTTTTTTATAAATCCAAATCAATTCTACATAGTGATAATCAGTTGGTTCATCAAGTTAGAGACATAATTTTTTTTTTGACAAAATCTTAAAAAATATATAAATACATGATTTCTTTTCATGAAAGATTCAAAACTTATACTATAATATAATAGACATTTAAAATTTGTAACAATTCAATTATTTGAAACACTTTTATATCAATATATAAATTTATATTTTATATTAACAAAAATTTGAAAAAACATATTTATTATAACTTGTTAGATTCACTATTACAAAATTAAAAATTCGTTACTCGAATTAAATTATTTCGAATTTGAATGAATTGGTTTGAGTTAAACCCGCATTTAAATAGATTCAAATTAAATGTAAATTAGGTTGAAATGGATCAAATATTTATTATTTTTTTAATCAAAAAATAATTTTAAAAATAATTTTCAACTATAAAAAATATTATTGAATTGAATTGCAGCGTTATCTTTAAAACATTACGTGGCACTGTTCCAAATTATCCCTGTAATCAATGATGATACTGTTATAATAAAATAACTTAATTATAAGCTATATGGACATTCTACTGCAACATATAAAACACTTCTAAAATTATATTTTTCATATAACTATTACGATCACTCACCCTAAATCTCAATGTAATTATTATAGCCACTCAAAAATATGTTATTAACGTCGCCCTAAATCGGTTGAGACAATTTATTGAGAAAGGGATAGAAGGGATGGTAGTGGTTGAAGAAACTTTTATGTGCTGAATTTTTTGTTGATGCTAATTACTATAATCAATTTTCCTTTTCTCAGTATCCTTTCCTTTACCAATTTTCCCTTTATCTTTGTGTCATGCATATATTTTATCACCAATAAATTATTATCCTTATATCATTCAATGTTATGTGTACCCCACACAACACAACACCCCCACCAATTCATCATCCATCTTGTCTCTCTTTCAACACCTCTAATAATCATCACATTCTCAATCTAACTCTTCACGCCTTATCTCTCTCTCAAAGTCAATTTCCTTGTATTATAATAAAACCCACATAGCTAGTTATTAGCACTTTTGAGACAAAATGGGCCTCGAAATCTTAGAAGAATTTCGACCAATTACTCCAATAAGAACCATTACTAAAACATTGAAACATGTATCCGAGGTAGAGACAACAAATAAGGTTGTTCCAAAAGTGGATGATGAAGAAGAATGTCACACACCAACTTCACAACCTCAAAGTACAAACAATTCTGTTTGTCCACCAGCTCCAAAGAAAGCAAGAGTAACACGAAGCAACAATTCAGCTTCAACATCTCAAGGATTCTTTCAAGTCCCTCACGATCTGCCTTCTGTATTTCTATTTCGCACTCCAAACCTTCCTGCAAGAAGATCCGAAATAGCTCTTACTAGCAAGGCATATTAATTTCATTCCCGTTATATCAATGTTTAATTGTAATTCTTATTGTTAGTTTTTGTTGTTTCTTGAATACTTCTTCATTTGTCATATTAATTTGATTATCTAAGTGTTTGAAAATATATATTTGTAATTAAATTGTGTTCATCCATATTATTAGTTGACCATGTTATTGTTGTCTAGAACATCATTTTAAATTACAATTGTAGGTATAATTTTGCTGTAAATTATTGTATTACTGTGAATGTTTAGATTTCATGTGAATTTGAGCGTAATTCAAATGCGACACGAAAATGGTAAAATTCAACATAGAAAGCAGTTAACTACAAAGGGGGTACGGTGATTTGGCTGTGTGCATTGTACAACCACACCAGTTACCAACCTATAACTTTTTTGTTTTTAATGTAACTTTGCTTTTCGGTTTTTAGAAAGTACATTAGGACAAAAGAATGTTACTGGTTTATTTGTTGGCTGGCTGCTTCAGAGTTCCATAAATGGTAAATTATTTTGACATTAATTCGGTTGTATGGTATTTAGGATTTTAGAGAAATGCAATCAATAAGTCTGCGGTCTGCCTTCATTATTGTGAACTATATTTAGGTTCAGTCTTCATAATAGATTTTGGTTAGATGTGAGTGTGGAAATAGTTCAAGCCATTCGATTGGTTAAAGTTTTTTAAAAAGTTTATTTAAGTAAAAAGGTAATTAGATTACATTGATTTAAAAGTCTTTCAAATTTATTAGACTGACTTAACTAATTTAAATATAAATAATTTTTTTTTCTACCTTGTGTTGAGTAACAAATTTTTAACATTTTTTATAATTTAAATATAGAGTTTGATCCTCTCACAAATAGTCTCCAGCTCATAAAGGTAGAGGAAAGAGGGACTCTTAGTCTATATGGTCTCACAGTCTCTCTAATTTTATAGATTTATGTAAGTTATAATATAGTTAATTATCATATGCCTTTATGATAAGTTAATTATTTAACAATCTTTACATAAAAATATAGTGAAAGGTGTATTATGTTCGTCATTTTGGCATTTGAATGTGTCTTTCATTATTTTGTTTAGTTTTCAAATATTTTTTTATTAGTTAATTTGATTTATAAAATTACTTACAAAATAGAGATATGATGATATATTTAATTTAGATACATAATTAATGTTATAGAAGTCGCATATCATACATTTAGAAAACCAAAATGCATAGTTACTTTTATATAAATATTAAAAGTTTTGGTCGAGATCCTATTGAATATTAATTTCTGCCTTTACCACTTCTTTACCTTTTACTACAACATTTTATTTCTCTTTATTTCTGTGTTAAATATTCTCTCACCTCTATTTACTTCTTTATTTTTTCTCATCTTCTCTATGTTGAGGTATGAGTTCAAATCTAGTATACTTCATTTTCTCCATATTAGTGTGTGCGAATTTCACCACTAAACTTTATAGAACAAAAACATATTGAGATACATTGTAATATTTCATTAAAAAAAGTATTATATAATAAAAGAGAATTGAAATAGGGTGTCATATAAAACTCACTTAATGTTCATATTAGATATCAAAATAGAACTTGAGAGTCATAGAATTTTGTGAAAATAAAAATAATAAAATAAACATTTAAATATGTTTTCAAGTCTTATCAGATTTTGAAAAATGTCAAACTACATTATAAAAATGGAACTATGATTGATTTAGGCCCGCCAAACATTTTCAAAGTAGGCCAAATCATTTAAATAGGTTGTAGAAAAGATCACGAGGACTTTGCCTAATCAATTTGATCATCTTGTGGTTGCTATAGAGGAATCCAACAATGTAGATGATATGAAAATTAAGGAGCTCCAACGTTCTTTGGAGGCTCATGAGATTAGGCTCACTGAAATATCTGCTACAAAAATCACTAAGCAAGCTTTACAAGCTCAAGTGTCCAAGAAGGTTGGTAATGAGAAATGGAAGGTGAATAAGAAGAAGTGGAGAAGAATGGAATAATTCCATGAAGACATAAAGGAGGAGGATTCCAAGACTAATCAAGATCAACCTAGCTCTTCAAAAAATGGTGGTGCATAAGGCAAAAAGAAGTTCAATAAGAGAAAGGTGCAATGTTTCAATTTCAATAAATCTGGTCACTTTGTTGATGAATGCTTCAACAACAAAGGTCAGTCCAATATGTCAAACAAGGAGGCTCATATGGCACAAGAAGGTGACTCAAACTCTGATCTTGTTCTATTGATCTTTGTTTCATTTATGGATTATCGTGGCTTAATGTTATTAAAACAAAAGATGAAGATCTTTTAGTTCAAGGTCAGGGATAAGAAGAAGTTCAAGGCCAGACTTAATGTTATTTGTATCATAGATTTAAATTATATATTTAATTTTTAATATGTGTACAAGACATCATTTTATTATGATATTAACTATATAGCATTATAAAATATTTAGAATAGACAGTTTATTTAATAAAATATCAAGTGTGACTTGATCGTTAGACCTCATTGATAATTAAAATATTATTCTTAAAGTATTGTAGTCAAAGTATTATTGTTTATTAGGAAGACAATAATACGTCAAGACTATTATGTAAAAGAAACAACCTATTTGAGTGTGATGCTTGAAGATGATCAAGTGAGGGAAGAAGGAATGATTATGGTTTTTCCTCGACATCCAAAACTAGACGGTCACAGAACTAGTCGAAGGACTAGAGCCTTACCTACTAGATTTGAAGACTATGAAATGATCCTTGACAACATGATCACATATGAAGTTGACATTGTCCACTTTGATTTGTTGACTAATACTAAACTCATTGATTGGTGTCGAGATTGAGTTGATAGAAAAAACACAATGAAATATGTTTTCGAGTTTCTTTGAGTACCAATCTCTTGGTGCTCAAAGAAGCAAACTCGGGTTGCCTTATCATCGTGTGAGTCTAGATATATCGTTGCCCATTTATGCAACTTGTCAAGTTGTTTGGTTTCAATCCTTAACGAGCCAAATTGGAATTCACGAAGAAGGAACAACGCAACTGTTGGTACATAATAAACTAATAATTAATTTGGTTAAAAATCCAATTGCTCATGGAAGGAGCAAACATATTGAAATCAAGTTCCATTATTTGCGTGACCAGGTGACAAATGAGAAGTTGAAGCTTATGTATTGCATATCAAAGGTGCAACATGTAGACATCTTAATCAAGCCATTGGAGGCTTAAAGTGTTGAGGAAATTGTTGAAGATTGTATCTTTAGAATCATTGATTAAGGTGTATTGAAATGCAATTCATTTGACAATGGTAGTTACTTAACTGTTTAATTAATGACAGTTAAATTAGTTAATATAGTTGAGTTAGTTAAAGTTGTTAATGTTAAGTGCAAAGTGAAGCTGTGTGTAATATACTATATTGTATAAAAACTTGTGATGCAAGCAATAAAGTTTAGATAAATTTTTCAACACTATCATTCTCTTATCCTCGTTACTTACAATTCATCATTCTTGTTCTATAAATTAATCACTCATGAATTAGAATATCTAAAATAATTATTTGTTTACTTGAAACAACTTATATCAACTCATTAAGAATAATAGGAAAAATAGAAATTGTCAAAAGGATATATTGGAGAAGTTCTTGGTCTTTTATTTACTCTTAGGAAGCAAGCGAGGTTATTCACTCTCTTGCTGTTGTGGCCACATTTAACTAATATTCATATTTTCATTGATATTATATTTTGACATGTATTCAAACACATTATTGTGAATAAAATGCTATAAGCACTCTTTTAGTAAACAAAAAATAGTCCACAATGCAACCAACTTAGCTAAAAAATATGCAAACATGTTTGTTTGTCCACCATTATCCCGCCTCACAATAAGTAGTATTTTATTTCCAATTTTTTTAAGTCTCAAATTATTTGTTAATTTATATTACCAATTCAATATTTATTAATTTTTTATAATAATTTACTCTTATTTAGTTTATCTTAATTCATCTAATACCTACACTAACTACAATTATAATTATGAGTATTTTTAGTAAATAGAATTTGTTTTATCATTAAAATCAATATAGTTAATCAGAAAACAAAGATAACAAAGATTGAGATCCAATAACAATAAGGGAACTTCTATGGTACAATAAAACATTAGCATGTTTTGGTACTTTCAAATTAAGTTATCAATACCCTGAAGGCATGTTATGAGTAAAGTTGACCATATTTTAAATTTAATACTACTAAATTTTAAAGTTTTATATTTTTATTCTATTTTAAAAGAATTAATATTTATTTATTAAATTATATATAAAAAATAAACAAATTTATTCTCTCCTACCTTTATTTATCCGCCACACTCTCTCTTAGTTGCTCTTCCCTGTCTCCCTTTGCCGATCTTCACAATCTCTCTTCTATTTTGCATTGTCTATCTCCATAATTAATTTATTAAGAATAAAAAATGAATCAGAAAACGACGATGCAACGATGCGTGGTCGACAATACCAAGACAATAACAACACGAACACGAGTGAATTAGGAGTGAGACAGAGAGATCTTTTTGTGGTGGTAGAAAAACGGTGAAGAATTCTTCTCACGACGGTAAAATGACTACATAGCATAGCAATTTTATTTTGTGATGAAGCGATATCGTGAGACTAAATAAATGAGTTGTGAATTTTAAAGTTGATAATAATTTTAATTAAAAAAAATTAAGAAAATAGTTTATTAAATTTAAAGAGATTGAATTAAAAATATAAATAAACTTGTACAAATAATTAAGTGAAATTAATATATTGATACTGTAAAAAAAAATAACACATTTATTAGTTAAAAAATTAAGACCGTTTCTCTTACCTTATCTAATAATAGAATTAAATTCTCATAGATCCGCCGCATGTCAGAATGACAACAACCGCAAGCTGCGAAGTGCGAATCAAACACAAAAATAAACTTCTGGCGACTCAAACTTTTGAATTAAGTACAGGAAAAATACCCAAATTTGATTATATAATATATTTTTTCACAAATATTTTCAAAGAGCAAGAAATAAAAAATTACAGCACCTTATTTATATTTGTATATGTCCAAATTTTTGTGGACCAAGTGACACGCACCGACATTAATTTGATTCGACAAACTTAATGGAGAGGGCAAGCTACCCCCACACTCAACAGTCAACCCCTTGCAAGCTAAGACTTAATTAAACATTGCTTTAGAAGTTTCTCTCTTTGATTATGTGTGCAACTTTGTGTTATGCAGGGATGAAAAAGAAACTTTGATTTTAAGTATAATCATACTTGATATTGATAAGTAGGAGACATAGGCATACATGATCGAACTACGTTGCCAAATGTCTTTTGTTCTTTACTTTGTGTTTTTCGTTCTCTATTCTTTCAGTCTGAGTTGCTATTCTCACACTATCAAATCTTTACAAAGTGATATATAATTTTGGAATGAATTTGTTAGATTTCTCATAACCTAATTGTCATGCTTGGTATAATTCTGTTTTAGGGTTCAACATAGCTTATAAAAGTGTTACGAGGATTTATTTGTTTATGGTAGCATCATTTCAGATTTGAGGGGGAATTTCTGCCAAATTATGCAGAACTAAGGCATAATCCAAGAAATTGGTTAGGTTGTAAAAGAAATGAATTTTGCTGATATTGGACATCTATTACCCATGTTTTGGATTATGTTATCTCTGTGCAAAAGTTGCAATTATAATCAACTTTTTAACTACAATTTTTATTTATATTCTATTTTAGAGAGAATATATATTACAACAGAATAGATAGATAATAGATTTTGTTACCAAAAGTAAACCACCGTTCAAAATATTTTTAGTCGGAACTAAACTCGATATCTCCAAGTTTACAATGCTTACATACATTACACTCAAACTACTTGTATTAGATCTACCTGTATCAAGTTTATGAAATTCCTAAAAATAATATAATGAAAAAAATACAAGGTATTTTTATAATGGAATTACTAATTTATTGAATAATGAAAAGCGAGTTTTATAAAAATGGACAAATAAATATAAAAAAATAAAAGAAGAATTATATCTAGAGAGGAAAGAAATATTGTTTCTAATAGTCACAGTAATGAAATACCACTGATGGCACATGTTGAACTTTATAATGTTCATCTCCTCCTTTTTCAAGTTTGATTTTGAAAGCTGCAAACATTGACCTAATCTCCAAATCCTTAAGACTAGTCACAAACCTAAGTCCTTCAGGAACAACATCAAGCTTAGTACAATTAGAAATCTCAAGTTTCCTAAGACAAGCCATAGCACCTTTTTCCAACTTCCACTCTTCAAGATTAGACAAATCACTCACAACAAGTGACCTTAATTGAGGAAAACCTTTGTTAGAACAAACCATTTCCTTTCCCAAAAATGAATCAAGTTGTAACTCAAGCAACCTTAAATTAGGTAGCTTCTCCAATGTTGTCATAGGATCAACAAAAAATCCACAACCTTGCAACTTAAGCTTAGCAAGTTTTGATGAAATTTGATTTGGTTGTGGAAAATTCACTATAGGTCCTTCAATGTGTAGCTTGTAAAGATTAGGACACCCTACAAAAACTTCAAGGATTGATGTATCTTCAGAACTAACAAAAAACAATGACTCAAGGTGGTTAAATTTTACATCACTAGATTTGAAAATTTCTCCATAATTAGGATCATCTATAACCAATTTTCTTAAATTGGTTAGTTTTATGAGATCTCTAACATCACATTTTTCTGCAGGGAAATTAACCAATGTTTGCAAGTTTTTCAGATTTCCTAGGTTCCATGTTTCAATGCCATTGCCACATGATTCAGGTAGATATAAATGTCTTAACTTTTCCATTTTTCCTATAACATTTGGTATTTGAACAGTTGAATTTCCTGTTAGAAGATCTAGGGTTTGTAAGCACTTTAAATTCCCTATTGATGTTGGTAACTCATCAATTTTTGTGTTTCTTAGACTTAGAAACCTTAAATGGATTAAATAACCAATTTCTTTTGGTAACTTTCCCATTTGACATTGTATTCCTTCTAAATTCAAAACTCTAAGTAACTTGCATTTTTTGAAAACTGATTTCATCAAACTCCACTCACTTAACTTAGCTGTTTTTTCATGGTAGCATAAAATAGACCTAAGATGGTGATGGCTTTTTAGGTGTTTAGGGAAAAATCTATCGACATCTTGATCGAGATATAAGGCGATCCTTCGAACTTTACCCATCGATCGTGCTTGTGAAGTCCTATTAGTTTCATCTGCATTCCATGAATTAATCATTTCAAGAAAGTTTTCCTGATATGCTTTAGATACACATAAGTCCCTCATGAGGTTATGCATTTGGACTGTTCTTATTCTTCCTGTTGAACTCTTTTCAACTACCTGAATCATACACCTTTCCACGAGTTCGGTCAAGTAACGCTGCGCCGCGTCCTCTAACGCTTCTTCACCTTCACCTTCATTTTGAACCAATGATATGATACCTTCTGCCACCCATATTCTTATCAGTTTCTTTGTTTGTATCTCTAAGTTTTCAGGGAAATGGGCTAAGTGTAGGAAACATGGTTTCAATTGGTAAGGCAATTCATAATAGCTGAATGATAGTACCTCAGGTACTCCTAGAAGTTGTTCTTTGCCTTTTGCTTTCCTAAGGTATGAGTTGATGTTCTGTCTCACTGTGTGCCATTCATAAACCGTTGGCTTTGATGCTAATAGCCCTCCTAGGACAATGATGGCTAGAGGTAAACCTCCACATCTTCCAACCATTTCCCTTCCCAATTTCTCCATCTCTGTGCTGACTCTAGAGTCTGTCGAAAGCAAAAACAATGTGTTATAACAGCAACTGCAGTTCAAAAGAAAATAGATTCGAAAAACACAATTATAGAACACACAAGATTTAATTAGGGAGTTCAGCTAGTTGTGTTTAAGTCTTCGATTGCTAAGCGGCTACAGTACCTTTCTTATTCAAGCTTAAGGCTACAAATAACATGTATTTAAATGCTATAGCCTCCTAGTTTACAAGATTTCCACTGAACCGTACCGCAATAGACCGGTTTTGCTCCTTCCCCAGCTCGAGCAACTTGTCCACTTATCAGTGAACTATTGGCCAAACTCAGCAGAAAGCACAATGGTAACCTGACAGTTAATAACTGATACTTGGAAGAACTGCAATATTACTTCCATAATTGGTAAGAGGGTGTTGTTTCATTTCCATTCACAAATCATATATTTTGTTCCTTTGTTAAAAACTGTTCAAATGTGACACAAAAAAATTCATTGCATAAGCACCATAGTTATAACCATGTATGACATTTTTTAACTTTCAGCAAGAAAAGAAACCATATAACATTGTTGAAATTTCAGTGGGACAAAAGAACTTTCTTGGAAGAGAAGGGAACAATCCATTCAGTTATGGAAAATGTTAAGAAATTTCGCCTTAATTGTGAGGTCCACCCTAATAGCCTTTACTGCAGCCTCCAGCACCTTCATTGTATTGGGTGTAAGGGGGTGAATTTAGTTTCGTCCCACATCATCTAGTGATATAGCCTGAATAGCAGTTATACTTATAACTTATAAATGGTGGACATTATTTACCATACAAGCTAGCCAATTTTGTATGGTTAAGTTAGACTATCTTAAATGGTTTCAGAGACTATTCTAGATGAGTAGATTCTACTGTTGGATTGCCAAAATCATCCGCGCTCCATGCTCCTTATAGTTTCCGTCAATGTAGCCTCTAACACCTTCATTATTTGGAAGCAAGGGCGTTGGTTTAGTTTAGTCCCATATCGCCTAGTGATATGGCTTGAATAGTGATTATAGGTGGTAGAAATTTCATACCTTACAAGTTTGTTTTATAAGGATGAATTAGACCTAATTCAAATAGTATTAAGAGAAATTAAAGTGGAGACAAAAGTACAAAATAACTTAAGTTTATTTTTAGGAAAAGTGAGGCAGATGATCAAATTAAGTAATTTATGACTTCCCCTTTTAGGCAACATGCATAGAAAATTTCTAGAGGTCACAAACATGGTTTCTTTGACAACTAGTTCATTGTAAAGCAATAGCTGGAACAGGATTCTCTAAATCATTTCTTTTATCTCTTGTTTATTGAATTCTATTAACTAATACCAAAAAATCCTTTCTCACAGGTAAAAAAGAAAACCAAATCTAAAACCTTCGAACATTGAAACTAGCAAGTTCATCCACAAGGTAAACAACTTCATTATGAATAATATTAGGAGTACATTATTGGAAAAAGATAACTAAATTTACATACCTGCATAATCATCATGTTTTGGAAATGCCTTTTTCTGAAACAACTCCCAACTATCATCTTCATCTAAACATCTTAGTTCATGAAGGTAACAAGTAGGATCCATATACAAAGCAACATCAATGTTTCTAGTAGTTAGCAATATTTTACTACCAACAACAGACGAAGATCTTCCAGTTGGAAAAGCAGGACTCAAATTATTCCAAGTATCAACACTCCAAATATCATCAAGCACCACTAAACATTTCTTCTCAACTTGAACTTCATAAAGCATCTTTGCAACCTCTTCATCTCTCATATTAACAAGTTCCTCTCTTAACTCTTTAGAAGGTGAAGTAAGTTTCAACAAAATTCCTTCCCAAACATCCCTTGCTTGACAATGTTGTGATATATAAGCCCAAGCTAAGCTCTCAAAATTGTGCCTAACTTTAGTACTATGATATACCTTCTTAGCCAATGTTGTTTTTCCTAATCCTCCCATCCCCCAAATAGCAACTACTTTATATCCTTGATTGGTATTTGGACCAGCCGAATGTGAAGTCAAACGCACATGCTTTGCAGGTTCAGTGCTTGGTGGACTGTGGACTGGTTCGCATACATGAACGGGATTAATCAAACACGACTCCAAAATCTTTACATCATCCTCAACACCAATTATATCCTCTTCAATAACATGAGAGTAAGATCTCCTCAAAGATTTTTGCCTGCCATGTAAAGAATTTGATGTTTCTCCTCTTTCACTTTTTATGCCAAAAGTTTCCAAACACCTTGTGAGACTAGTTATCCTTGAAATGATCTCATCAACTTGGGATCCTACTTGATGGATTTCAATTAACCTCTTGATGAACAGAATACACCTTTTGATACTGTACAAAGAACTTGTCATGTTCCTCCTTCTTGAAGCTCCTTTAAGTGCATATGCTTCTATCACATCATCAGAATCATAAGCAGCTTCTCTTATTTCCGAAATCCAACTCCGAAGACTTTCATCTTCATCTTCATCTTGCTTTCTGTCTGCATCTTGTAGGTAAGATTCCATCATCCTTAACTCAGTTCTCAGCTGCTTCACTTTGTCTCTCACTCCATATAAGAACACAGCTTCTTCAATGAGTAAATCACTGATTTTTTGTACTGTGAAGTCTACTATTGATTTGGCCATCTTGAAAAATTGTTGCTCTGTCCACCAAAACAAAAGCTTTTTGTGATTATTCAGCACCCATATGCTTCAATAACTGAGATCCAGTCTCAAACTTATATACACTGCATCAATTTAAGAGGGAGAGTTGGGAAAGTAGAAGAAGATTGGGTTGACTTTTGCTATATACACCAAACTATATATGGATAGAAAATAACCAAATAATGTTGTAGTGCCAATATTATATCCATGTGCACTTTAAAGGTTTGAAACTAGCAGCATTACATTCTAGAATTTAGAGTAATAATAAGAAGAAAGTTTGGAGACAAGTTCCTTGTATCTTCCACGAAATTAGAAGTCAATAAAGTCAGTGTGGAGAGGCTGGCCACAGAATTGTATGAAAATATATGGTAGTTTGGACTTTGGAGTCTAAGTTAAAAATAACCCAACATGTTTCTTTTAAATATAAAGAAAAGTCTAAGATATGATATAAATAGAGCTTATAAAATTTCGAAAATCACCACCTTACTTTAAGTTTTTATAACTTTCTTTTAGTAGCAAATACCACTAGGCTACTTGATCTTGATGCTAAATTGTCGCTTCTAATTTCAAACTTAAATACATGCATCAATTTAAGAACCAATTAAAACCATCTTCCAACATCCACTGTTTAGTTTTTTTTTTAACAACACCAACTAGCATCTATGTATTTTTTAAAAATAAATTGAATTAAAAATTGGTTTCATTTATTTAAATATTTGTAGGTTTAATGCTGTGTTATTTTATAAATGTCAAATTTTTTTAAAATTTTTTAAGAGACTGAGTCATCATATTCACACTAGTTGAATAAAAAGATAACTTTTTATAGAGATCGAGTAATATGATCGAATAATTCGATTTAAACCAACGACACTGTAATTCTGTATGGTTATCGAGTTAACGATTGAGCTGGTTTTTAAACCACTGGAATGCATTACTAAAGTGAAGGGTGCAATTTTTTCATTTATTACATCAATAAAGTAATAAAGGACACAATAAATGTCACAAAAATAAAGATCAAACAATAAAGGAGTGAGGTGGGTAGGTAGGGAATGGTTGAAAATTTTGAGCCGTGAGACACTTTGATTGATACATTAAATAAGACAATCTACGGGACAAAAATCATGGCCTACATTCACTCGCATCAATATCTCAAGATGGAACCCGTCAAACAAAAATAACTCAAAGTTTTGAAGGTTTTTTTTAAGGCTTTTATTTGTCACTAAAGTTTTTGTTTTTATGCCTAAAAGGAAAGTTTTTTTAAAAGCTAATAAGATGCAAAAATCACTAGAGAGAAAGACATTTCGGCTACATTCACACTCTAACGCCTAACAATTATTTGTAACATCCAAAAATATATATTAAAAACTAATTATTTGTAACATCCAAAAATATATATTAAAAACTAAAGAAAAGTTAAGAACAAAAAAATCTACAGAAAAGAAAATATCTTGGAGGATTGGATAAAAACTCAAGAATACAATAGATTAAACCGATAAGCAACTATCTAATTAATAAAATTATAGTGAAGTGAAAAATAGTGCATTGCAGATAAACAATAAAAACATCCACATAAATGATAAATTAGAATACCAAATATATTGGAAGAAGTATTCTCTAATGGAGTGAGGTAAATAATCCAACTAAAGCAAAATAAAAGATGTGATTCCATGATTTACCGATTTATCTGGATTGGATTTATCTGGACACACGTTGTCTTTTCTATAAATGTGAGACACCTTAAAGTTCATGTCTCTTAAAACAAAAAAACAATTTTTCCAACTGTCATGTCATCAATTGCCAGAGGACTCAACTAGGATTCTTAAAAAATCCAACCACAAGCAAATAATCATTTTCTAACATGAGGTGAAGCCAACCTTTAGAATAAGTAATTTCGGCAGCAAACATAGCTGCAAATAACTCTGCATGAAAATAAGTAGTGATGTCTAAATTCATGGCAAAACTACCAATAAAAGAACCTATCCTACCCCTGAAAACAACCAAGAAGAGGGGGATGCAATCGTTTTGAACAAAGTTACACAATATACCATTTTTTCAAAAGTAACTTATTATATTTTCAAATATTATAAATTAACAAAAAATACTAAATAATTAAATCAGTAATAAAATAATTTATATATATTTGAAAAAAATCATAACACTACTAAATAAATAAAAAATAATTATGAGTAACCAAATAATTTTATTTAATTTTTAAGATAAGCGGGATAAAAATATAATAAATTTATATATAGAAAAACTCTTATACAAAATTTATATTGAATTGAAAAATAATATATTTGATTATATAAAATGACAAATTGTATAATCATATGTATGTTTTAAAATTAATTTTTAATATTTTATTTTTAAATTTAATATTAGTTTCTAATATTTTTCAATTTTTATTTCTATTTTGTTAGTTTTTTATTTATATAAATTATATTTTATAACATAATTCTATTTTGTTAGTTTTATATTTGTATATTTTAAATTATTTTTCATTATGTATTTTTAACTTTTTGATATTTAAGATAAAAATTATAATTATAGAGATCAAACATTAAATTGAGAGAAAATAATTATATTTTATCCTGTTTTTTATTTTTCCATCATTCAGATTTTAAGAGGTTTATATATTTATTACTCTCTTCATTTCATAATTAGTAACTCATTTGTCAAATGTAATATTTAAAAATGAATAATTTTTTTAATATTCAATCAACATTTTTCTTTATAATTATACACTTAATTAATACTATTTACATCACTCTTAATATAATATAATCCACTATACACACCAATATTTAATAAAACTATAATTTTTTTCATGCATTTATACACTTTTTAATATATATATATATAATAATCAAATAATTAACGCGATGATATAGATTATAGATAAGTATCCGTATTACTTAATAAGTAGTAATAGTTGTAATAAATTCACTTAATCGTCAAACTCAAAAGTCTTGATTTGAACCTATTTGAATCATGTGCAATCACAACTGTACGTAGTTGTACAGTTAAAACATTAGAAATCGTGTGATAAAAATCAAACGATTAAATAATAAAGTTCAAGATATTTTAATATTTAAAAATAAAAAATCTGGTTTATCATAAACCGTCCATTTTTTATCGAACGGTACCCAATATGCTTACAGAAAAACTGGGTTCAGTTGTGACCGTACCGATTATAAATCCCTGAAGTCTTGAATCCATCCAAAACCCCAAACAACATTGTGCATCCAAATCTACAAACAAGCAAGGAATCAAAACACACAGAGAGAGACAGAGCTAGCAACAACAACAACAATGGCATATGTAGATCATGCGTTTTCGATTTCAGACGAGGATATCATGATAGGAACGTCTTATACTGTCAACAACAAACCCCCCATCAAAGAGATCGCCCTCGCTGTTTCCCTTCTTGTTTTCGGTTTCCTCGCTATCATCATCGGTTCCATCATGGCTTACAACCATGTCGGCGGTGACACTGCTCACGGTATCATATTATATACCCTATTTTCTTCTTTTTCACTTTATTCAAATATATAGATAAAAATTATATTTTTAATTTCAAAATTATGTTAAATTTCTGATCACTTTATTTAAGAGAATTAATTGTTGTACTTATAAATAAAAAAGAGTACTAGTTGTTATTGGGTAGTTGCAAAATTACATATTGCTGCTAAATGCTAATTTTTGTATAGGCAAATTTAGTAAATTCGTAGTTGTGTTAGTTTTCGGTGTTTGAACTTGAACATTGTGTTTAGAATTTATATTCTTATGGAATCCCTTAGCTAATCAACTGAGTTGTCTGTTTGGGATAGATGTATGCTATAGTTGAAACTTTGTTTTGACTGAAATTCAGCTGGTGTATGACCAGTTGACCACCCAATGGTTTTAAATTGCAGTTACGGTTATATTTGTGGTTCACTGTGAACTTTGACATTGTGGCAAAATGTAGCCGATACAGTCACAATTGTGATGTCGTTGCAGAGACCTCAAAAACTTTTATATTGTAGCCACAATTGCAGTTGTGGAATATAGTTTAGATCATGTTTGGATAAACGACTTAAGTAAGTGCTTATAACGTAAGTGCTTATCATATAAGTGCTTATGTATAAGTTATTGTATAATATGAGAAAATAATGCAAAACTATTTTCATATAAGCTAGAAGCTTTTTTCTTAAGCAATCCCAGAGAGCTTATGGAAATAAACTTAAAACAACTTCTGGACTTGTTATAAGTTATTTTCATAATCTCTCAAATTGTATGACAAGTATTTATTTTAATAGATAAGTTCAAATAAGTCAATTCAAACAGACTCGTTGAACTATGGGGCTGAGGATAACAAGTTAGCTATTATTTGTGGGTTCTCTATTATTTTTGTTTGTTGATTTTGAAATTTGTGTGAATGGTTGATTTGGTAGGGCTATTCTTTGCAATACTTGGAATGATATTGTTCATACCTGGTTTCTACTACACAAGGATTGCATACTATGCTTACAAAGGCTACAAAGGATTCTCTTTCTCTAACATACCTCCAGTGTAGCTGTGATAATTTAAGTTCAGTTTCACATCTTCCTTATGTATATATCTTCCATGCTTCTACTTCATTTCCTTTCTTTCTTTCTTGTAATTTTTTTCTTGCCTGACATATAATGAGTGTTAAGATTTAGATTGTAATTTGTGATTGCTCTTAGTATATACTACTACTTTTAACTTTACTACTGCTGTTAAGATTTTGTTCTCTAGTGTTAATTTTTCTGCGAGGAAACCACCATTTGAGACTGAAATTGTAAGCGTCGTCAATTTGGGATTTTAAGTTTACAAAATATCGAACTGTTCTCTCAAATTGTCTAACATCAGTTTGAAGTCAAAATGCTCCTTGAAATTTCTAACCCACAGGCAATACGCTCCTAAAATAGTTGACGGAAAGAACATTTTAACCGACTTTAAAGTTTAAACAATTTGAGGTAGCAGTTTGATATTTTGTAAATTTTGGTTTACTCGTTGTTCTGCTCCGTATCTGTTGTTGAATAGTTTGAGTTTCTCATTTTCTTTATGATTTTAATAATAGAAGCATGCTGTGAGAAATTATTTTCTTTTTCTTCTTCTTCTTATACTAGATGTGGGTTGCATTGCATTCAATGTTGTTAGTGATTGATCGCCAAAATTGTGGACTGTTCAAATTCTATTACGCAAGAGTGCTATAACAATTGCTATTTGACAAAACAAAAGCAATTTCATATATTGATATTGATAACACCGGTTGCATTGCATTTAACATTGCTATTTGTTCAAATTCTATCACAAGATATTGATAACACCGATTGCATTGCATTGTACTTGCCATGTCAACTAGTCTGTAAGTGAGTTATAGAAATTTCATATAATCACCTTTGTCTCTTTTTATTCTTATCTCCTTTTGTTTCTTTTTAAATGGGGACTTGTTGCATCTTCTTTCATTTGATGCAGTACCAACCTGTATTCCATATGCTTATCTTTTTGCAATCTATGATTCATTTCATGCATCATTGATATTGCTCTACTGAAAGAACTAACCAAACGATCAATCAGATGAGTGATGATGACAACACTTGGAGTTTTACTTGACTTAGTTGATGCCTCATATTTATGCAGTTGGTGGCAAGTTTAGAATCTCACCCATAAATATTTACATATCAATTTTTTAAAATTATAAAGTTTTGTAATGGGGGGTTTATAATGTCTTAAATATCAATGTAAAAAGTCATTGAAATTTTTAAAAGATAAATAATAGTGACTTAAAAGTATTAAAAAGAAATGAAGATGGAAAACTTTTGTAGAGTAAAAATTGAAGAAATTTATATATATTTGTTAGATATCTTTTAAATTATTTAATCATACCATATTGATCTCTTTAATTTTTTTGTATAAGGTTGATCTTTTAAGCATAAAGTGTATATATTATTATCAATTTTTTAGTTTTTTGTCTAACACTATTTAAAAGTGTTTATGTGGCTGTTTTAGTGTTGATGTGGCAAGTCGACAGAAAATTATAATTCAAAATTGATATTTTGTGAAAATTATTAAAAATGAAAACCTATAAATTGAAATATTTAAGTTTTTCAAAGTTGTTAAATTTTTCGAGTTTCTCATTTTCAACAAGAATTAGCACACATCAACTTGCCAAGTACACATTGCTTTACATTTTAAGAAATAATTAGTTCTTCGCCTTTTATAAACTATGGGATATCTGACTCTTTATCTTTCTAATTATTTTTTCATCTCCATTTCACACACCTCAATATTAAAAATTGGTTCTTTGATTTTCTATAAAAATGGGTCTTCCATTATTTTTAAAAACCTCTCTCTCTATTTATGCACCTTTAATCAAATACAATTTAAATGTGGTTGTGGTTGATAATTCGACATTTTAGAACTGATTTTGTAGCAATTTGGAATGAAATATAGGGATAAGAATGATACAATTATTTTTCAAGAAACATGATATAATCTTTATATCATGATCTTTAGTTGGACACGATCTTGATTGGCAGGATTTAAGTTTTAGCATGTAGTTTGTAAATTCCAATTATAATTATCATTCTCATGATATGCATATGTTAATGCAATGCCAGTTTGAATGTGTCATAATGCTCTCTAATGCATTCACATAATGCATCACTTCTCATATTACTATGAAACATTTGGTAGGAACGTGTCATTATGTCATTCTTTTGGATCAACACATTCAAGTCATTTGTAGGCTCCCTCAACATCATAATCTACTAGGTCACTTTCAACTTCTAATTGAGGCGCTGATGTGTTGTATAGTAGCTCTCGACATCAAATACCTCTTTTTTTCAAGTCACATAGTTATTCCCACTTAAGAGCCCTAAGATCATTTTGATAGTCATTTAAAATGCTCAATAAAATTGTATTTCCATGTTATCTTGGGGTTACTAAGCTCTCATAGACATCATGAATGCTTGCACTACATCAAAATATATTTTCACGCCCTTCCAATGAATAGTTTTTTTTAGGGGTTTTGCGTTTAGGATTTGAGGTGAGCAAGGAGAAAGATTTTGCCTTTTGAGTTTTTGTGTTCAGGAATTGTAGGAAGAATGAAGATTTGAGGCGAGGAAGAAGAAAGAGTTTCACATTATCAGTTTTTTTTTTTTTTTAATTAAAGAGGTTTTCACATTCTAGATTTTCGATGGAAGGTGTAATGGTAAAAGTCAAAGAGACTCTACACTAATATATATCTTTACCTATATATAATATATTAAAATAGATTTTCTGTTAAATTGTAGCATTTGCATTTTTATGTGACACCCTTCATAAGTTTCTACAATTCCTCTTACATCTTCAATTTATTAATTTAATCTCACACATCATATACATATGTTGAAAACCCACACACAAAAACTCCTCATGAAAATAAACATATCATCTTCTTACTACAATAATCTTTTACTTTTCTTCCATTTCAAACTTTACATATTTGTTGGTAATAAAATATGTCCTATTAATTATCTCATTTTAAATATATCAGTTATCATTTGCAAATACAAATCTAATCTCATGAGTCATCTATGCTCATTTCTTAAAAAATTTGTGACTCAATCAGTAAATTTATCTACGCTTATGGAATGAACTATAACTTATCACAACCACTAGGCAAAACACCTCTATATATATTTGTATGTTGTTTTGTGTTTTAAGACATTTTATCGGGTATGAAAGACAAAAAAAAAATTGAAACTGAGACATCTCAACACATTTCTAAAGCACATACTTTGAGTTTGAAAAACCGTATTTATATGTAAGAAAGAACTCAGGTATTGACATTTATCTTTCATTCTATTAGATTTGCATCACATATTTGGTATTCTTTATATTAATGTGTAACTTCTTTACAAATTTGATATGACCTTCAAATGTAACCTCTGGGTCCAAATACATTAGTATCTCACTCAACCATGATAAAATATACAAAAGATTGCAAATTTGAATTTTATAATAATTAGTAAACAACTTTTTATAAATTTATTTGATAAATAATTAAAATTTAATTTAAACAAAACATTTCAAGTTCCACAAATAAATATATATATATCAATATTAAATTTAATTTGAACATTCATGTATCATTTAAGTTATTATTTTATTTTTAATCTTCTTTCACCAAAACTTATTTTTAACTAAAAATATAATTCTTTTATAAATAAATGCTAGTAAATTAGTAGTTATATTAGTTTTATCTAATTTTAGACCAAAAACCTCGTGGAAACTCATAAGTGTTCCTCAAGAACAAAATTATAACTTAATTCAAATGTATTCATGGTAATTTATTTCATATAAATACATAAGTTTTCATTGTAATTCATTACATATAAATACAAATAAAAATACAAATAAAGTATTGCTTAAATTGCAACAACAAAAAATTAATAAACTTTCAACGAAAATGTTATATCTCTAAAGTTATAAAATAATTCCGTAAAAAAAATGACAAATTGAAAATAAAGTACACATTTCAAAGGTATATATTTTTGAATTTAAAAAATTGTATTTATATGTAAGAATGAATTCAAATATTTATAGTTCTCTTTTATTCTATTAGAATTTTGTCACACATTTAGTATTCTCTATATCAATTTGTAGTTTATATCATGTTAAAAAATGTAACTTATATCCTAAAATATTTTTTAAACAAATATTTTCGTCTACAAATTTGAGATGACCTTCAAACATGATCTCTTTCATGTTTAATCAATTAAATATTAAAGGATTCAAATTCATCTCACATCTCACTCAATTATGATAAAATATAGACTTTTAAAATAATTTGAACTTATTATATTTTTAATTTTAATAAAACAATTTGATCAACGACATTTTACTCTTTAATACAAAATATTGCAATTTTTTTTAATAGTTTGATAAAATTATGTGATAAATAATTGTAATTGAAGTTTGCCTTAAACAAAATGTTGCAAGTTTCAATAAATAAATACACACTAATACTAAAATTAATTAGAAAATTCAGTTATCTTAAAACCTATTATTTTATTTTTTAATTTTCCTTTGCAAAGAAATAATAATTTTGAATCCTCTATTTTTTTGTTATAGGTCTTTTCATTTTATTAAAATCATTTTGAGGGTGCATAAATATTTATAGGTAAATGGAAGTGACAATACATTTGAGATGTTAATTAATCACAATGGTGTCTTTACACTTTTATATTTCTTTCAAATAATATTATTCGATACCTATTGTCTAATTTCAAGTTTACGATACATTTGATTATATCACATTAAGAAACGATATAACATTATTAATTATAAATGTTGAAAGATTCTTCAACAAAAACAATTATGGTTAATTCTTCAACTAAATTTATTTAGGAGCAACAATGGTGAAAGTAAACTAAAATTTAAAGTGTGTAAATAAAAAAATAAATGATGTTTTTGAAGAAAAAACTCATTTTCATTTTACGTCGACATTTTTTAAATTTTAACATTCTATTAAATTTTTAAAATACAAATAACTATATCGTTAATTATACAAAAAAATTTATATCTTTATTTTATTTATTTTGTTTTTGAAAAATAATTATATATTTTAATAAAAAATTTATGTATACACATATAAAAATATATCAACACGTACTGTACAATGCGCGAGTTTAAACGTAGTTACTATTAGTTTGAACAACACAAATAACTACATTGGAAAGACATAACAGATTCAATGACTCGATAAATGTGATGTGAATATATCGGTTAAAAAGGTGCTGGACCTACACCCAATATTTCATACGAGTGGATAAACATATGAATTGATAAGTATTCTAGAAAGACAAACATACTTCTACCATCACGCATATTAGAGAACTTATTTGAATCAAGTACAAGCCTTCACCTATCTCAACCTTTAGATACACGAGCGCGCAATCAACATTCTAATATGACTTCAACAATCATATGTGGAGAAATAGTAACAAATTAGATCACACAAGAGTTTGAAACTACTTTAATAAGGACTTTTCCCCCTATATGATGAACACTTAACCATTGGTATAAAGATCAAAGCATCATACCTAGAGTTTGCATGATCTACTCCGGTGATCAACCTCTTGTGTTCATACAAGAATATAAGAGATTGAAGAGTTTTTTTTATCTATGGGTTTGCAGTCTTTTTCTGATTGTACTTGTAGAAGAAATTATGGACCTATCACTAATGGTAGGATCTTATCTAGAGAAAAATAACCATACTTACAAAGAAAATATGTTGTTAAGTTCAAATTCCTTTCGGTCAAGTGAATCTGCAAAGCAAGGTGTTATGTTAAGCACTTTGTAAATGGTTATGGATCATTAGTCTTCATCATAAATTTTTATTTAAGGGTTTGTCTATTTTTTCATATAATTTCTACTTTTTATCATTTTTCAGCACCAAATTGATGATCTATATATAAACCTATGAGTTTTTTATTCTTTTGTTTCTAATTTTCTATTGTTAACTTTAATTTTGAGCTTCTTGTATCATGTTTCTTCTTTCTTACATCTCTTTTATATCATGTTTTTTGTATATTGGTTGCACTATATTTTGTTAGAAAAAAAAATTAAGATCATACAGGAGAGAATATTAAAGTTGTGTTTTCCTAAAAATTAAAGTGAGACATATAAGATTTTAGATCTTGAGTTGAAGAATACTATTTTCTAAATCAAAATGTTAAATAATTTAATTAATTAAAATAAATAAATAAATAAATAAAAAAGTTAGTCAACTAATGATACACAATTATTATGTATCAAATTTTCAAAATTGGAATATCATCAATGTTTTAAATAAAAAATTAGAAATTAAAATCAATAGAAATTTTTTCAAGGATTGAAACATATTTATGTTTTTAGTCAAAAAGAAAAAGAAAAATACCATATTTATTTTTTAAGAAAAACTATTGCACAATACGGCGTCGTGTTGCGTGTCACTGAAAGCAACAAAGATCTCTATTGACTATCAGAATTTACAAGTGCAGATTGCAGATCCGTATCTCAACTCACCGGAGCACATCACCCCCGTAAGTTCATCTCTTCTCTTCCATTTCCATTTTCGTTCATTATTGTTACGAAAATCTTGTCTCTTTCCATTTCATTTCTATTTCTAGTTTCTCTTAGATCTTCTCTTTCGTTGCGTAATTCTCCTCTACTATATATCTCTCATTTGTTTTTCATTTATCAGTGGCAGTTTAGTAATTCTCTCTCTTCCCACTCACGAATCACTCAAATCATGGCTACATATGCGAGAATCAACGTAACACTAATGATGGCGATGATGATAGCTTTAGCAATTTCACTTTATTCAGCTTCAGCTTCACCTGAGGGGGAGTTTGTTCACAAAACCATTTCTTCTCACAAAATTGCTATCTTTTCAAAGACCTATTGTCCGTAAGTATTATATATATTATGTTCGATTTTCTTGATCTGATTGCTTTTATTCCAATTTATATTGTTTAGTTGTGTATTACTTTTCCTCATTCAAGGGGACTTGTACTTTTCTAACTCATTGTAAATTTGTAATTGCTTTCGAAACACCGACACAGACACCACACACGGCACTGATGTGTTGTTGCCGGTAATAGTTTGAATAAATGGAAGAGATTGAATATAACTACATGTGTCTGTTAGTGTGTGATACTGACACTTGTCGGAAACCAGACACGCTTTCGATTTGAAATGTTGGTGTTATATAGGCAATTGATCATTTTATAAAATGCACTTGAATTTGATTATAATTTATAATTTAAAATGTCCAAGTGATGCATTACAAGATCTTATCTGACGGCATTTGTGTTTTTGGTGTGAAATATTAACTGCTGCTACATCATTTCTGAAGTTGCAATGTTCTTCTGTATTCAATATTTGTAAATGCATGCCGTGGCATCTTTGACATCTTTGACGCTTCAGTTGTTTGGTTTTTGGAAAATTGAAATTTGATGAATGTTTGGATCATTTCTTGTTGTATTTGAATATTCTTCTGTGGTTGCTTGTGTTTGAATAGGACTGCTCGGATCTTAAATTTTAGATTTTTCTATGTTGCTTAAAACGGAGCGGATCCTCTCCTGTGAATGGAGGGTCCAGTTAAATCTGGGTCATCCAAAATTAAAAAGTGGAGAATTTTAACTGAATAAAAATAAAATTGAAGGGTGTGGAACATGCTACATGAGGGAACTTCACGGGAGGCAATCCTTTCCTGTTTAAAACACTCTAATCTGTAAAATAAAAATGTAAAAGTGGTGGTGTTTGTCTTTTTTTTCTACTCATTCTTCTCTTGTCCATGGCTGGCCTCTGCACAATATGAATATTCATAAGCTTTGTTGATTACATTGAGTATTTCTTAACTTAGCACAAAATTTGTAACTTGACCACACACACAAAAAAATGTTCATCAATTGAGGTATGGGGAGGGGTATTAATTGTTTTGTTTATTTTATTTCTTTGTTGTGTATATAGGTACTGTAAAAGAGCAAAAGCTGTTTTCAAAGAGTTGAACCAAGTGCCATTTGTTGTGGAGCTTGATGAGAGAGGTATACTGAAAACTTCAACTTTCTTTAGATTTAGACATACAGGGAGAAAGAGTTAGATATATATTCTAGAAATAGTTATGTACTTATATTTCAAATAGTGTATTATTATATGTTAAATGCATTTGGGAAAATTGTGGGGGCGTTTTCGGTGTGATTTGTAGCTCAACTGACAAATGCCAGTATTGTTAAGTTGGATGTCTTATTCCGAGTTCAAATCCGGGACCCGTGTAAGTTAATTATGATGGAATTTACCATCTCTTCTAAAGATAAAAAATAAACAAATAATGTGGTAAAATAAAGTATTTATTAGTTTTTTATTGTATGAAATTTTTTAACTTGTCTATTTCATGAGATTCAATTCAATGGTTTACACACATACAACTTATGCTGTAATTGAATCTACTTGTCACAAAAAGAATCAAATGGATAATTCATAATTAACAGAAAGCTGTGTGGGGAAAAAATTAAAGCATTATTAGTTGTGAAAGAAGATAGTTGGTTTCTTTCAGCAACTGCTTAGTGTAGAGAGAGGGAGACTGAAGAATGAGTTTATAATAATACTGTTTTTTCGATAGATGTTAAAGGGCGGTTTCTGTTACGGAGATAGTAAGACCTTTTCCTTTTGCAGAGGATGGTTCAAAAATTCAGGATATTTTGACTAATATTATTGGGAAGCGCACTGTGCCACAAGTTTTCATCAATGGAAAACACGTTGGAGGATCAGATGGTAAGTATTTCTTTTGCTTGTGCACAATAGCATTTTAAACGTTGAAACAAAATATGATTCTCCTTGAAATTCTCTCAAATACTTGTTCATTGACTGATTTTCAGATACTGTCGAAGCTTATGAGAGTGGACAGCTTGCTAAACTTCTAGGAATTGAGAAGAAGGAATATGATGATCTCTGAATAACAGAAACTCTGTTACGATTCATAGATTGTGTTCTGTGACAATATGAAATTTTTACATATAAAGGGGATGATAAGATTACATTTTGGCACAGCTAAAGTTTTCATTTTTAAAATATGATGGATAGTTTTCCAATTATCACATGAAAGCTCTATTTCCCCTCACCACAACTGTTTATATTTTACACCCACTTTAATTTGTGATTTTTTTCTCACTCATTTTTCAATTTGTTTTTTTAGAACAACAAATATTATATTAGTATTGTTTGTAACATGCTAAGGGTGGAGATCGAACCATTGGTCTCCTTTATCACTCATCTGCTTAACTCTCTTACTTTAGCCCCTTTTTAAGTATGATAATATAAAATTGTTATTGAGGAGTCACTGATACTGGAAAGAAGAAATCAAGGCAGTTGATATTATTATTTCACTACTATATTGGCAAGCAATGCTAACAATAAACTCTTATGTAAGTAAAAACAAAGAAAACACCCTTGAGATCTTTTTACGACACCTTTTATTATTGGTTTGATTTCATGTATGTTTAACCAAAAATATTGCCGGCCTAGGCTTGTTACATTTGCCATTTAAGGGAGACAAACATTTGTAAATGTTTAATGATTTTTATGATTTTTTTTCTTCTTAAATTAGGGTATCATTCCTTCATTTTAAATTTTTTATATACAAATTGAAGAAAACTAACATGAATTTAATCTAATGCCGGTACATATTAGCAACGGTGTGGTTATTTATTTTAAATCCTTTTAGCTTTAAATTTTTCTTTTGGAAATAATGAAATATTTTACTAACAAATTCAGTTATGGACTTCCATACGTACTTGGCTAGGTTTCTCTGCCTATTGGTTCGGCTGTTTGTAGTAAGAAATATTTCGTTTTTGCATAAAAATTATTATTGAAAACGGGCTTATTGTAACTAAGGTACTCTCTTAGATTATCGATAGTTCATTCGCCAACAAGATGATTTCTATGATAATATGATATTGAGTATGATTTTTACATTGATTGAAGTGATGACACGGGTTCGAGTGTGGGTTGTATTGACATATAGTCTGGAGAGTCGTTGGTTGGGATTATGCATTGTTCCCATTTACAATTGAAAAATTAACTAATAATAAACTTCAGTCCATCGGTAGGAACTCTTCATCTATATTGTAGTGACTAATAAGATTAAAATCTCAGCTGAAATAGATGTTCACATTTTATGGTGGACAATATCTCAAACAAAATTACTTCCCATAGAGGTAACATTGAAAAACTAAACCAACTAAATAATTAAACTTCCAAACGATAAATTCAACTTTCTTTGACACATGACCTATGGTTGTGGCGATATATTAACCATCTTACGAACAATTATTAACCCATTTTTTGGTAGGTGAGTTGAAATTTTGTACTTGCCACTGTTATTCGACCCACCTCATCTAACTTGCTAAAAAATGGAATAGTAACAAGATGTATGGGTTGGTCCGTTGGATTTTATTAATTTTTTTTTATCATTTCTTTTATTTATAAGTCACGACCCTTTTTTCACTTTTCTCCTATTTTTGTTTCATAAAGTAGAGAGAATAAACTTATGATAATCACTTTTGTCTACTTCTTTCTCATTCCTGTTGCCTTCCTCTCAGTGCATCAAAACATTCACCTCAAAGACAACAATATTAGATAAGGTTTTATGCTTCCAGATTTTAACCTCATGTTTCTTAGAATTTGTGAATTAATGAATTCATTAATTTTTTATTTTAGTTTATTTCATTTTTATTTTTGAATTACAAATTAATGTTTGAACCATAATTTTCATAGTTTACATTGGGCTGTGATTTATTAATTTATAAATTTATTTTAAATTTTGACTAAACACTCTATCATCCCACTTATCTACCATAGAAATAGGTGGTTGAGATTTTCATCTACGACTCTAGTTGGACTGCTCCACTTCCATAGACGGGTTAATGGTAGATGGATTGATCTGTTTTTTCCTCTTTAATTCATTCACAGTGGTTATAGCTTGCGTTGCTGGCTATAATTTTGAGTGTTTCTCGAATTTAATAAAATTGTCACCAAAGTTTATTTTAAAATAGAGAAAAGCCTTAAAAAAATGAAAAAAGGTATTTAAAACTAAATTTTGAGGTCTAAAGGTGATTATATATAGAGAAGATATGAACACCCTACAACATCCGTTTCCGTTAAAATACAGTTATCTATAATTAGTTGTATAAAAATTAATATTAACTTATATATATTTAGTTCTCCTTTTTAAAATGCCTATATAATTTTTGTATGAAAATAAACTAGAGATTAATGTGTATTCAAAATATAGAGAAACAAAGAATTATTTATTATTATTATGCTTAGAAAGAGTACGATCTTATTCCTACATATCTCCTAGAACGATAAAAAAAGTCAAGGTTATGTAATTTTTGTGCAGAAAATGCGGATATGTTGATAGTTTTTGAAAGAAAATGCGTTTGGTTCTAATAAAATGATTGGGAAAAAAAAATTGTTGATTTAATGAAAGAAAGTTTATTTGAATTTGGTTGAGAAGAAAATTTAATATCACTAATTTGTCACAAGTCATGCATCTTAAACTATCATTGACAAGATGTCGCATCTAAGTCAGTTTTATTTTATTAAAGGATAATTATTAATTAGAACTTAACATCGTCAAGTTGTCGCAACTAACACATCTTCAAATTAAGGTTGGCAAAATGTAACATTTCAACCAATCTTTTTAGCTACATTGATTTTGAATAACATTCATTTTATTAAAGATGATAATGATAAATTGGCAAATGAATTTTGAATGTCTATGATTTTAAAAGTGGTTGATGTTAATTGTATTTAGTTCATAATTTAATTTAAATAAAAGAATAAGATAACAATTGTTATAACACTGAAAAAATGTAATAAAACTGAAAGAATTTAATAAAACTTTTAACAAAAACTAAAATGTTTATTTATGATAAACAAAATTCAAATTAAAAGTATAACATTAAACAAAACTATAAAATTAATATAAAGATGAGTTTCAAAATAATTACCACACAAGTTGAATATTTGTTATACTCTATGATTTGCTTTATTTGTATTTTTGTTTCTTCTTTTGAGTTATTGTATTCTTCCTTAATTCACTTCATGCTTCATTTATCTTACAAATAAAAACTATAAAAATAATTAAAATTGAAAACTCTCCAATCTCTTATTAACTTAAAAAAATTAAAATTGAAACACTTCTCAATAGCTTAAACAAATTAAAATTGAAAACTCTTCACTAGCTTAAAAATATTAAAACTGAAAACTCTTCTCCCTTTGCTAGCGTAAAAAAAATTAAAACTGAAAACTCTTCTCCTCTGTAAGAATGAATTTGTTCTCAATTTATAGACAAAAATGATTAATCTTTGTATCTATGGAATAGAATTGAGTTTTGGATTATTGTTTATTTTTTTTCAGAAAAATTAGATTGTTAATCTAAGTCTGGAAAAAAAGTGTTACTATTGGCCTAAAAAAAGATAAAAATAATAAAAATAAAAATATAAACAACAAGAACTAATATGGGACCATAACTAGAACCTGAATTTACGGCTAGAGTCAGAAACTGAACCAGATGCAGAAACATAATAAGAGGTAGAACCAAAGGAAACCATTAGAAACAGAAACAGAGGATAACATCAGAGGCAAATACAAAATCAGAGGATACCACTAGAGGCAGAAATAAAATCAGCGGTAGAATTAGAGGATACCAACAGAGACAAAAATGGAAACAAATGATACAATAAGAGACAGAAACGAAACAGAGGACACCAAAATTGGGTATCGAGTAAAATTAGGTTTGACCTTAATATACTCATTTGATCCCATAGGTTGATCAGCTTGCAAGAATTTTATGATTTTGACATTCTCAATTATTGTAGATTTATATATTTGATGCTAAAAAGCTAGGAAAAATAGGTTCCACTATATTTTGTAGGAAAAAAAAAGGTTGACTCATTTTTTTGAAAAAAAATAATAATTTATCTTTCACAATCAGATTAAAAAAAATTAATATTTTGGGTAACTCAATACCTAAATCAATAATGAACAGTTTGACTCAATCCAACTAGAGTTGTAGCGAGCGGTTTATATACCACTCTCAATCTAGGGTTCCTACATGGTTTGAGTCCTAGTTTTTGCTAAATTGATCCAACCCGAGTTGCTGAAAGCAAAAATGATGAATATGCAAATAAACTTACAAATATTTCGATTAATAGCATAAAACATAAAAATACCTACAAATGTGACAAAATTGAAGTGTTCGAAATATGCATGTCTTTGGAACTACAACGGTGAAAATTGAAAAAGTCAATTATTGAATTTGCATTGGATTGAAGCCGATATTTTAATCTGAAATCAAACGAACACCACAACAAGACAAAAAACCACAACACTGCAGCACTAAAACAACCAAATTATGAAGATAAAAAAACGACAAAAAAAGTGAAAACAACTTATTTGATAAAAGAGAATGAGAAAGACGATTGAGATGAGTTATTTCTAACCAAAAATTGGTCCTAAATCACCCCCTCTTAGGTGAAGGAAGTAGATTGTTGCCTTTATTATTTTTTTGAAATGTTAAAAAATGTATGTTTTTCCAGACCAGCCCGTCAGCTCACTAATCCACAACAAGGTGAGGCAGAGTTGTACTTTTGACTAGACTATGAAAATTAATTCGCCCCACCCAACTTTTTTGCTGGTTAATCACAGGACGACCTACCTGTTTTGCCATCCCTAGGTACGAGGGTAACTTAAAGGGTACTTGTAGGTAAAATAAATAGATATTTTGATTACTCTTTAGTTAATGGATATGAAGTCGAATATTAAGGTTTTTGTACTTGCAGCAATCCGTACCCGTTAATAAATTAACAAAATTGTTATGTTGTAATGTATTTTAGTTATGCGTTAATGTATTAATATTTTTATGATGAAATTTTGTGAAATATATTGGTTATGTTCTAATGTATTAATGTTATTACATATTAATATTTTTGTGTTGACAAAAAAAGAGAAAAAAAATTATACGTAATTGTAAAATAACAATAATTGTGTGTAATTATATTTAAAAAATGATATTTATAGATATATGTCAATACTCGTAGATAAAACTTGTTAAATACATGTTTAGAATATATCTGTTAAAAACATGTTTAGAATATACCTACACAGATATAAATAAGACGCGAATATTATGTTTATCTAATAGAGCGGACAATGAATAATTATTATATGTATTTGTAAATTGTGATACACCTTTTCATCCATAAAGAAATTTTAAATTGTTTATAAATTATATTGATCTCCTCCCCCTCCAAATCTCCATAAATGAAGGAAGAACAAAAATAATTTTAGAAGATATTTTATTCATTTTACATCTTAAAAATTAAATCAAATACAATTTTATTTTATATTTCTTTCCCTCCTCTCTCCTACAAACTCATTAAATCAAACCCAAAAAAATAAACCTAATAATATAGAGTTCGACAAAATGAAATTTAAGAATGGAATTTTATTGTTAAAGCCAATCTTTAACCTCTATGGCGAATAAGTGACTTAAATGTGAATTGTTTAACCTATATCCAGAGAAGGATTTAAAGAAGGGTATGCATAGGCTATGGGCCCTCCCTCGCTTGCCAATGTTTGAGAGTACATCTATATATTGTTAATGGCAAGTGGCAACTAAGTAAACACGGTTACATCATTTTTATGACAATAAATAATATTTCATGTTTCTATAACAATTCTTACAAAACTGCATTAGTAAAAATTTAATCTCCGTTGTAAATTTAATTTGTAAATAAAAAACATTGACTACAATCCTATAAAACCGGTTACTATAGATAATTCATCAAGTTAATTCATAAATTAAAATATAGACATAAACTAAAAAAGCCACTACTTTGAACTTCTTATAATAATAATAATAATAATAATAATAATAATAATAATAATAATAATAATAATAATAATAATAATGAAATTGCAATAGAATTTTATGATTAATTTTTATTATTTGTCAAAAAAAAATAATTGATATTTATTCTCATAATTTTTAGTCTCATCATCGGGATTTCTTGATTTATATCTGAATATAAAATCTATTAATATTACGTTATATAACTTTTAAGATAAATTCTAATATATAGCTTTTAAGATTAAATTCTAATATATAACTTTTATGATTAAATTCTAGTAATATTCATCAATAATTTTTGTTGTCCCGTTCAATTTGTTTCTAGATCCGTCCCTTCCTATATAATTAATTAATTGTACACGTTTTGTGAAATTTCCTAGTCATTGCTCGTTTTCTTCTCCAATATTGCTACTCATAGCATACTCTTGTGAACAAGATACGGTTTCTTAATGTCATTTTGACAGAGTAAGATCACAAAATGGCCACACACGTTTTTGATACAGTTGTCATCAACCCCACCTATCCTGATTTTTTTTGTATTGATAAAAAAAAATTATATACATCATTATCGTTATAATTTATTATATTATCGATTAATCACAATTGTTAAATTCTTAATTATATTTATATTTGTCATAACTACTTCTAGAAATGTTTATGATGCATAAATCAAAATTTTATTAATGGTAGTTCAGTTATTAAAAATTAATTTTAAATTAAGTTTCGTGTATTTCTGAACCAATTTAAAATTAATTTATAAATATAAATTAATTTAATATTTCAAATAAATTTTTAGTTAAAATCAATTTTAAAATTGTAATTTGAAAAAAAAGTCTTGAAATTCTTTTGTAATACATTACAATCCAATTTATCAATACAATTCAATTAATTATATTTTTCACACCCTAACTACTTCTACGGTCATAAGATAGATGAAAATCATAATTTATTAAGATATAATTGATAATGATATATTTATTATATAAAAAATTTACACCGCAAATATATAAAAATTAAACTAAAAAAAAGAAAAAAAAAAACTTAAATTTTCCTTTTAGTTTTCAAGGCCCAGAAACAAGCACATGATTAAGGCACCAATACTATAGGTCGGTCTGTATCAGCCCACATTTTAGGCACAAAAAGGGGAACAAATCAAATGAGTAGTTTCAACTTTCAAATTTTGCAGTTTTCATTTGTCATGGGCAATTTCATCATCATCATCATCATCAAGCCGTTTATTCTTGAATGTTATTTAATCAATAATTAACTATAGGGAAACGCTAAATCTCAGTCTGGTCCAAATTAATTAATTGAACTTCTAGTCTCAAAACCATAGTGTTAATTATTTTTGAAACAGTACCCCAATTACCTACAACCTTATTAATTGCTTTGGTTTGTGTCAACTAATCAGTTGCAACATTATTAACACCAAATTAATGTCAATTTAATTCGCTAAAATGCCCCCTCGTTAATATAGGAATCTAAGCCAGCCACTAGGAGGAATTGTATCATTGAAAATAGGACCGTACTTGGGATTACAGTTTTCTTTTGTATATGTTTTAGTTCAATTGGGATAACAAATTTTTTGTGAATACTAATACTCACTCCATCCGTTCCTAAACTAATGAAGTATTATTATTACAAGAAAATTTATTTTACTTTTTTATTGTAAAAAATTTAAGTTAAATATAATTGATATTTTAAATTTTACGTAAAATATTAGTAAAATTTACTATATATTTTTTTATTATCAAACATTCAACTATTTCACTATATATTTTTGAATTAAATGAAGTTATATAAAGAATAATAAAATTAAATGATTCAATGGTAATTAACTTTTGCTTACAATAATAACTAAAATTTGATGTATATTTTTTAGTTGTAATAGTGATCACATTTCATCCAATATCATGTATAAACAAAATGCTTAAATGCATTTTTAGTTCTTCTATTTTAATTCGTGAAAAATGAATTTTTATAACTTAAATAAAATAATTTTCATATTATTATTGTTGTAATTAATGTTATTATTTATTTTATTTATATATTAAAATATTAAATATAAAATTAATAAAGTTTTAAGTTTTAAATTAGTGTTGGATAACATAAATAAATTTTAAATATTTTACCAAATACTTAAAATTTTAAAGTTTAGTTTTATTTTTAATTTTAAATATTTTAATTTATAACTAAACTAAAATAAATTTATTAACATATAAATAATAAATAATATTTAAAATATAGTGAATTTTACAAATAAAATAAATAATTTTTTTGTTAATTTATGTTAATATTTTAAAATTTAATATTGTTTATATTCAATATTGGAAGGAATACTCTCTTTTGTCTTATATCTATAAGGTCTAGCTTAACACATAAATAATAATATAATAGAAGGTTAGAACACGAGACTTTATAATTGTATGATAGTTTATTTTTTATTTGTTTCTATTGACAAAAGAAAATCTCCTTCGTCTTATTCTCTCTCACGCAAATATGTGACTCATTTGAACAATTTTCACATATTAAGGAAAACATATAAATAAAAAAAGAGAATGATAATTTTATTTAATTAATCTAATAAAATGTATTGTTGTATTCACTCCTTCTAATTAAACACAAATAGAAAAGTATTGGCAAATAGTACTCCAAAAGTCTCATAATAATTGATTTGGTTGATTATTTCCCACATATTAAAAAAGTATATAAATAAAAAGAAATAATTTTACTAAGTTACCTATAGTAAGTATTCTCTCAGTTTCACATCGAATGTTTCATAATTAATGTCTCTTTCAATTTTCAAAATAATATTAATTATAAATTTATAGTTATATTATCTAATTAATATCACTTACACCACATCTAAATCAATATCTTTTAATTTACCTGTTAATGTTAATAGTGAATAAGCCACTATTATTGATGTACTAGTATTTAC
>JBBPBS010001075.1:3703443-3720872 GCA_037974835.1 Cicer judaicum | reverse complement strand
ATACATTAAAAATAATAATTAATACATTAAAGTAGTAAGTACTATATATTAATATATATGAAAGTCAATTCATATATCATAAATTCAGCATTAAAATAATATTTATATTTTATTGATACTCATCCCATCCTACAATAATATTGAATTTGATTATTTTATACAAATTAAAAAATATATATATGATAAAAAGAAAAAGAGAATGACGATTTTATTAAATTATTCATAATAATTATTGGTGTATTCTCTTTATCATATATGAAAAAAGAGAATAATAAATTAAGAGTGATGCACATAATGTTAATTAAAAGTTATAATTGTAAAAAAAACAATTAAAATTATATTAAAAAATAAAAGTGACACTTTTTTCGGTATATCTTTTATAAATGTGATAGTTATATGTGAAAGAGGGAGTATAACATATTGAAATCTGAAAAAAAAAGAAAATTCCAACCTCATCCATATATATAAGCTCAATCTGAAAAAAATTGTCCCTAAAAAGAAATATATTTTTAAAATATTAGATGGATTAATATGTGTAAATTTTCTAAAAACTTGTTGTATCTTTGAACATTTCTCTAGTATAATTAATTTTGCCTTTAAAATTAATTTTAATTTCAAGTTACAATTTAAATCAATTTATGTCTCTATAAATAACTTTTAGTCTAAAATTAATTATTCAACTTTCTTTTACATTAATGTATATCATAACATAAATAATTTTATATTAAATCCACTTTTAACTATAATAATTTAAAATTTAAAATCAATTTTCCTCGTTGAACGTAACAACATATTTTTAATAAGAAATACCGCTTAATTTCAATTATCTAGAGGTACTAGTAAAATATATTAATGATTACAACGGTTAGATCACAAATATAAACCAAATTAATTAAATAAAATTTATATATTTAATTTAAATTTTAAATTAAATATAACAATTCTTTTAATAAATTTTATTTATATTTTGATACAAAGTAACAATTTTAGATTAAATATATTAAATTTTTAATTTATAGAGAAAGCCACATAACATTAAACGTTAAACCAATTATGTCTTCACTAATTTGATAAGAATTCTAGTGTCAACAATTGCATATTTGCATTGGCACCACCTGATGATCACTAGAGAGAGCACTATGATAGGAAATATATGTTCTGGTGACTGATCAATCGAACAGGTCTCGAATTAAAAAATCAAAAAGTCAAACATTTTATGTCATTAAGGATGTTTTGGTTTCCTAAAAGGAGTCAGAATTCTAACGCATGCTTTTACTCCTTTCGCCCTCATTTTATTATTGCATTTAATATTCAAGTCATCATTAATATTTAATAATATTAATAATATTATTATTATTACTCCATTTGTTATTTTATAATTGTCATATAATTTTTTATTCTTATTTAATTGTAGTTTTTAAAGTTCATTGCAATATATTAATTATTAATTTATTGATAATACTATTTTTATTTATTTTAAAGAGAAAAGTATATGAGATGTGATAATAAATAATTTAAAATATTATATAAAAAGGTAAATAATAATATCAAAATTAAAAATATTATTAATTATCTTGATATGTGTAAATATTTGAATAATGACAATTAAAATAAGAAGCCAATAATTAAAATAAGAAATATTATTACTACATGCACAACTTTTTTTCAATATAAAAGTACAAGAAGCCAATAATAACTGATTGAAATTTAATCACAAAGAATAAGACCAAACCCCAATAATAATTTCAACATTAAATTCACCTCTTTCTTAAACCCCCCCCCACTTTCCCATTTGACTAATTCACAAAATTTTCAACCTTTTTTTCTCTGCCTCTTCATTCTCACATTTTCTCTACCATGGCTGAGGATTACAACACATCTATGATGGATCTTAATCTTCAACTTGGATTAGGAAGCTATGTGCAAAATAAGGTGAACAAACCATTGGTTAATTCAAAAGAGGAATTAGCCTTTGATTTGAATCAAGATGATAAGGCAAATGAATTAAGTTTGAAGAGAGTGCATGAAGAACATCCAAATGACTCAAATGAAGAAATTACTATTAGCACCAATGACAAGAATGGGGGTGCAAAGAAATTGAGGCTTACAAAGGAGCAATCAGATATGCTTGAGGATGCTTTCAAGCTTCATAACACCATTAACACTGTGAGTAAATATTGTTCTTTTAAATTTTATTTCCTTTTCATTTTTACAATAAAATTTAAAATGATTCATTAAATTTATCGAAACTAATTTTTTACGGCATATATGTAATATGTGTTTTATGTATATACTAGTATCTTATTAATTAGTATTTTATCATTAATCTCATTAGTTACTACTATGTTTTTATTTATGAAAAATTTAAGGAAATTGATGGATTGATTTCGGTTCCACATGCAGACTCAGAAACGGGCACTTGCTGAACAATTGAATTTAAAGCATAGACAAGTTGAAGTTTGGTTTCAGAACAGAAGAGCAAGGTATCTATAAATTAATGGGGTTGCTTCAATATTCAATCTTTATTGAGTTTTCATTCATGGGTGTTCAATATTTTTTTTTTTTAATCTTAATCTAGTGTATTTTTTCATCAAGTTTTTCATTTTTCATCATCTGGGTTCCATTAATTTTTTTTACTAATGGATTCCGTTAAATTTAGCTCAATTAAGAATTAAGACTATGTTAAAGGTATTTTTTGGGAATGAATCCTCCTCTTTATTTATTTATTTATTTATTTATTTTTTGTGAAAATTACCTTCTCTTTAATAAATGAAAAATATAAAATTTTCAATTATGTTAATTTTCTTCCATCACTAAATTTGTATTATTTATGAGATAAATTATCTACAATTTATCTCAAACATATATTAAAACTTAAATTAATATAACTACTTTGTATAATATTTCTTTTTCAACTTATAATAAAAAGTCCATTAATTTAATATTTATTGACACAATATTAATTTAATTTATTTTTAAAAATATTAGAATATAAAACATTTGTATTAAATAATTTTTTTTTTAATCTTTTTGGAGGTTTAAGACAAAATTGTCTTGGTCTCCACATCGACTCTAATGGTGGAACTCCAAAAGTACCACGAACAAAATTATTTTAAATAGATCAACTAGTAAAGAAGAAGATTAAAAAATTATTGTCCTTTACAATTTTGAGATTAAATTTGATATTCACTATTTTCTTTCTTAATTAGTTTAATATTTTTATTTACCTACATTTCTACACATTGTTAATTATAATTATCTTTTCAGGACTAAGCTGAAACAAACAGAGGTAAATTGCATATTCTTGAAGAAATGTCATGACAAACTAAGTGAAGAGAACATAAGGTTGAAGAAGGAATTAGAAGAGCTGCGTGCATTAAAAATTGGACCATCATACACTACTCAATCATCCAAGGCTGCAAATTGGACCATTTGTTCATCTTGCAAAAAAATATGGAAGCCAAATGAAGGACATAACAATGAGGAAGATGGGGTCAGAAAGAGCAGCCAAAGCACCATAGAGTTAGATTAGATGCTTATAATTAAGATAACTCATAAATTTGCCTGAGGATATATTTAATTGGAATATTGTTAGTGTCAATTATTAAACATCAATTGTTGATTTGTCAGGAAAAAAAGATTTAGTACACATCCTAAGTCAGCACACCAAATGATGTATAGGACTGCGGTATGTTAGCTATAGATATTAAACATTAGATATATAATGTTAGTTGGGTACCTTCTATAAATTAATCAACAATTTTTTTTCTTTAATTTGTTTGTGTTTTTGAATTGCACCGATACATTTACATTTATATTTATAATTGAGGTGTTAATTCATAAGAGTTTAACCTTATATTTCAAGATACTGAATTCAAAAATTCTTGAAAATCATTATAAAATAAAAATTAAATTAAGTTCATTTTCTTCTTATCATAAAAAAATATAGGGACATTTTTTAAAAGTATTTTTCATGGAGATTTTTGTTTCATGAGAATAAAAGAGTTAGTAAAAATAAAATTTATACTAATCAAAGAATATTTTAGAATTGACGCGGTTTGATTTCTTCAATAATACTTAGTTTTTCTAATGGAATATATTTGTTTTACAATTTTATATGTTTTAAATATAATCGATCAATGGTATCTTGTAATGTAAGTTGTTAGTAATTTTACTTCAAACTTATTTTTTTAACTTAACTTTATAATATTAGTATTAAAATAATACTTTAATATTGTAATTTAGGTCAATTGAAAATTGATTCAATTTAAATTGTATATATTAAGAACATATTTTTTTAAATATGTCATCCAAATTGAACAGAACCATAGTTATTTTAATCTTTGAATTAAATGATATTTTACCTCATAATTAATTCAAATTGTGCTAAAAGCACCGCTAATTAATGATTTTTTAGTATCATCAACAAAAATATTTAAGACTTCAAATTTTTCCGCAAATGGATCACTAAAAAAGTTGTTGGAATGTACAATTCACATATAAAATAAATAATTTTCATTAATCAAGTAGTTAAATTTAGTTTTTTTATATATGAGAAAAGGGGATGCACATTGTCATTGTAAAATAATTTTACACTAATAAATAACATCTAATATAATTCATGTATTCTGCTACATGACATTACTTCACCTTAATTTGATCGTAAGACATAACAAAATAAATGATTTCCATTAGATATCAATGTAAAACTATTTTTCACAGACAATGCACATTCTTTGAATTTAATATTAAAAAAATAAGAATAATTATAATATATTAATTATAATTTATTAAAAAATTATACATAAAATAAATATTTATAATTAAAAAAAAAGATAAACTTAATATTTTAATATCGTGGACATGAAATTAGTGTTTTTATAATTTATTATAAAAAACATTATAAAATTTAAATTTTCTGAAATGAAAATCAATAGTAATATACTAAAATAAATAGGCAGCAATATTTGTCAAAATGGTACGGACAGAAGTACGTGTTTAATGGTTGAATTGAAATTCGTGGAAGTGGGACAAATTATATGACCATTCCCTTTGGCCCAGTCCACTTAATTTTAAAAACTAGAGTTAAGGATAAATTTGTTTTATACTATTTGTTGTCTATGATGTGTGCTATGACGAGTATTTGCCTCCAAATTTATTTATTATATAATAAAAATAATAACTGCTCCACTGCCTAATTCAACATAACATGGTCTTCATAACGTATAAGATAACTTTCTGTATATGATGGAAAACACGTTGATAAAGAATGAGCATGAGTCAATCTAAATTATTATAAAAAATGAGTCAATATAAATGTAAACGCATTTTTAAACTATTTATTTATTAATAAGAAAATATTCCGCTCTTGATGATGTACATTGTTTTAGAATTTAAGTTAGCCCCATAATCGGTTAAAAATTCTTAACGGGGGATTTTATTTATTTTAAATGATCATAACAATGAAGAATGAATGCTTTTAAAGTAGAGATAAATTGTGAATAAAAAATAAATTTTAATTTATTGATAAAAGTAGTGTAAAAAATATATTTTATATTGTTTTTTATTTATTTTTAATATTGATTTTTGTAATATAAAAAAATAGTGTAATAGTAACCTGTGTAACTGTGTTGTAAGAAGGACTTATAACACAATTGCCAACTTTCTTTCTAAATCTCTCAATAAAGTAATCTACCGAGTCATCCATTTTTTGGAACAAGTTTATGAGATGGATGTCTTCTCTAAAGGTTGATGCAAGTAAAATATGTCATGGAAGCATCTCTCTTCATGTATTCGCATATATTTATAGAGTTCGGTAGAAATGAGGAAAATCAAGAGTGGTTCATGGCATAATTTCATTTTGTTGCTAGCTTGCCATTCTCCATGACAATGATTTCAAGGACAACATGCCATCCTCCATGATAATATAGCTAGTTTTTTTTATCCTTGGGAAGTAGTACCTCATCAACTTGAGGTAGAACTAGCTTCTATATTATAAAAAAGCTATATGATCTAGTCATTAACCTTAGCTGTCTTACATTTGAATATTTACTACATGGATTTCAAGTACCACAAGCTTTTGCATGTAAAGTCTCCAATCTATTGAACATTGAAATTCTAACAATTAACCTGGTCTCTTGGTTTGGTTCAACTCACTTATCTTTGGACTTCAATATTGTCGTACCACTTTATTTCCTTTCCCAATTGCATTGAACCTTGAAGGCACAAAGAAAAAAAAAAAAACCATAGACACATGCATAATTGGGATAATATTTGTATAAATGGTTTTCTCAACAATCCCTTTATCATCTAACTCACGACAACAAAAAAATGTTTTTGCGGCGGTTAAAAAGGAGGTTTGCGGCGGTTACAACCACCGCAATTGGATGTTTGCGACAATTTTTCAACCGTCGCATATCCATGTGTCGCGAGACTGTTTTGCGACGGTTGCAAAAACCGTCGTTTCAACTGCCGCAAATATTTGCGATAGTTCTAACCGCCTCCAACTGTGTCTTTAATTTTGGTTTAGGAAGGTATTGCGACGGTTATGAACCGCCGCTATGTACTTTTTGTGACGATTAAGAACCGTCGCAAACTTAGTTTTTTTTTTTTTTTGCTTTTTCATTTTTTATTAATTTAATTCAAATAAAAAAATATTCATAAATCTCATTCATATAATTAAAATACACAAATATAAAATTATAAATAAACCTTATTCATATAATATATTCAAAAGTAACAACATTACATTAAATTTAATTAAAACAATAAATACATTAGTTTAAATATTCAAAAACTAAAATATTAACTAAATATGCAAAACAACAACATCAAACTTAGTTCATAAATTATCTTAATAGTCCCCGATAATGTTCCATTATTAGACCGACAACTAGAATTAGAAGAATGTCTTCTATCTCTCGGTAATTCAGAGTATATGTTGCATGAAAAAACATATAAGTAAATATATTAAATTCAACCTCACTTTTTCATACATAATCAAGACTATAATATTAACATCAAACTAATTAAAATTCAAACAAGAGCAAATGCTCAAAATCAAAACATGCAAACATCGTACTAATTCCCTGATTTAGTAGTGGTAATGAACAACTCAAATAGAAGATTAAATGAAAACAAGGCCACTAATCTCATCGTAAACACGGTCAAATTAGTCAAAGCATGTGAAGTAAACTTACTCAAATCAAGTGTTCAAAACATAATCCAACTAAGTCTCAAAGCCCTAATAAAAAGAGCATATAAAATAATGTTAATTGTAACAAAAAAGAATGACAAATTAATGCTGTAAATTTGATTTGACAAAGGAAAATAAATTAATATAAAACAATGCTAATGATGTTAGAATGATTGTGACAAATTAATTAAGAGCAATGTGTACACAACGTAGCATGTTAGTGTCCAAGTAATGATAAAAGACACATCATTCCATTATGTAAAACCAACTTTCAAAGCATAGATGTTCCCTAAAAATAAACAAGCATATATCATGATACAGATAAAAATAAGCCCAAAGTGTTACATGTGATAAAAATATTCACGACACAGAAAGAAAAACTACCTGCAATACCAGTTGCATCCTTATCAACTTCACAAATGGAATAACCATTAAATAGAGACATGAATCTCTAAACAATACCTAATTCAACACAAACAAGCTAAATCCTTCACATTTTCATCTAGATAAAATGAGAAGAACGTCTTCTATCTCTTGGCGATTCTAAGTATGTGTTTCCTGAAAAAACATATAAGTCTATATATTAAATTCAACCTCACTGTTTCATACATAATTAAGACTTTAATATTAACAACAAACAAGATCAAACTCTCAAAATCAAAACATGCAAACATCAAACTAATTCCCCAATTTGATAGTGGTAATAAACTCAAAATCAAATATTATTTCATACATTTCATTCAGAAACAATTTAAAATGTCGAGCCTTATAAATTGAAGAGCAAATATTTATTATATATAGAGCATTATAAACCAATAATCTTCGATCATATCATAGATAATAAAAATAAGAAATACAAAACGTTGTTGATCTACAACCCTTGTTTTTAAGATATTATTTTTGTTATTCACTCAACACAATAGATTTTGAGAATCTTGGGTGTTGTTTGAGTTAAATCTGATATCATATAAATGATTTCAGTTAAAATAGACTAGAAAAAAGTTCAATAAGAAGAAGGTTCTGAAATTAGCAATTACAAATAGATAAAGTTTTTGAAAATTGCAAAAATAGAAAGCTAATGGTTCAAATTTATGAAAGTAGCAATTATGGCCAGTTTCTCATTCTCAAGAATTTCCTAGCCAATAAATTAACACAATGTTGGAGGCTCCATAATTGAGCTCCAGTGTACAAATTTTGTTTAAACATTTTTTGTTAACCTATTGCCGTATTTCTTTCACTGAATGCAATCCAAGCAATCCTCGATCTCTACAAGCTTGACCAAGCTCTGCTTCTTAAAGAGACTCCACACCTTCTTCTTTAATTAGTTTATCATCATTCTTGATCCTGCCAAAGCCAAAAATTTCAAATCTATATTTTCAAAATAACAATGATTCAAAAAGGCAAGTGAAAAGGAAAACATTCATAAATTGGTGTAACATGTATAAGATATGTATTATGTATGCTTGGAAAAAAATCTACACACAGAAGGCAAACATTCATAGATTGGTGTAACATGTATAAAATCTGCACATAGAAGAGCCAATGATTAAAATCTGCACATAGAAGGCAAACATTCATAGATTGGTGTAACATGTATAAAATCTACATACCAAATAAAAAAAAGATTCTGACACACAACGTTAAATGAAACTTCCCTAAAATCTTCTAACCTATAAGAGCCAATGATTATATACATACACCAAAATCAGAGCCATGTATTAACACATATTTACCAAGTGAGACCTGTTTATCCATTTTAAAAATCGAAAGACATATTGGCATAATCATAATGGAGATCCAAAATATAAGATTCATAACGGAAGAGCACAATTTGTTGAACATAAATAACCAATGTTAGAAGGACCAACCTATTAATGTTATCCAAAGTGAACTCATCATTAAATAATTTGGCAAATCCTGAGATCTCATCATTTGAAACTCAAACATCTGTTCTAACATGTTCCATTAACAAACTAAATACTAACATAATATACAATATTTCCCATAAGATGACAGCTAAAATATAAAATAGCTATATTACGGATAACATGATTGACCTTGTTCATAAATTCATCAAGTTCTTCTATTGTCTCTTCATTTCTCCACTTCGTGAATTCTGGTTCTGCTTCGCCATTTCTTTCACATTATCTTGAAGAAACATATCATATTATATTCTTGCATTTAGCCTTCTTTTCAATGCCTCCTACAAGTTAAGCCTTCCCAAAATTGAGTGATAATAAAGCACACCATCAATAAGGCAGGTAATGTTGATGAGTACATTTACCTATTCTTTCATTTTATCCTTGAAAGTGGAAGGCAACATGTTGGGGCACACTCCTCAAGTCTTCAACAACCTCATCACACTCCTCCGGCGAAGCTTCCTTCTTCTGTTTATTATCAAACAAATGCAATCATATATTCTTTATGGTGATATGTTTGTTGGCAATTAGTTATATTATTTTGTTAGTAATAACTTGAACAATACAAGATGAAATGTGATTCAAAGCCTTGAAACAAGACTTACACCAATCGTGACCTTGCTTTATCAATAGTTGTTCATATTAACTTTTCCTACAACCATTACAGAGGCATGGAAAAATTCCTATTTAATTAATTCCTATTTCATTACAGAGGCATGGAAAAATTCCTATTTCATTAACTTTTCATTCAAAAGCAGAGCCAACTTAAATATAATGAACGAAAACAACAAACACATAGCACGAAAACAACAAACACAAAGACAACTTTGATGTAACCCACCATTCAATATCATACCCACCATTATCAACAACAACAAACACACATCACTATGGTGTTAATTTTAGTGTTACTTACAAATGGGATGTGTTACGACGTCGTTGATGGAGAAGGGTTGCATTGTGTCGTCCCTGGAGCGGTAGAAAGTAGTCCCGCGCCTGATAGAGGAAGTAGCGCCGCGATTGAAGATGACGATGGAGTAAGTGGAAACGAAGGAATGCCACGAGGAGAAAATTTAAGACGAAGAGAAGTCACGACTCGTATTTAATTAATCATTTCTTTCACTAAAACATTTTGAACAATATTTTGAAGAATAAAATTGTTCTTAACTCATATTTCAAATGACTAATGTTAATATTGCTATAGTTTATTGGTTAATTACACTAGTTAGTTATTTGTTTATCTAATTCATTATTTAAGTATGTAAATCTTGATGTAATTTATTTTCTCATTTTATTAATAAACAAATTTGATATGCTTTTTTTCATGCGGTTGTATAATGCGTCAAATAATTAATTTAGTTTTGTTTGCAGCGACGTGCGCGATTTAAAAATAAAAAAAATGAAAGAATTTTTTGTACACATATTTTTGAATGTAAATTTTATTGTTGAGTACATTAAACTTTTAGTATAGAGTGAATTAAATTACATATAAAAAGGCTTAGCTATGATATTATCAATAATACTCTCGATCTTTTGTGTGCATAGACATAATTTGTAATTAATTATTATATTTTTTGTTTGCGTCGTTCAATTTTTATGTTTTTAATTTGTGTTGGTTATATTGTAAAAATAAAATAAACCAAGTTATTAATCAAATAATAATTTTTTAATTGACTTATATTTATTAACTTTAGACAAATAGATACTAAATACTAGACTCCACTTTTTATTTTCTTGTACCTAAACTTTTTCTCCAATTTTCTATTTGTTTCGGCTGAACCATTTTTATTGTTAACCATAAAAAATGAGCTTATGACACATTTATGCATATGGTATGTAGTCTCACCCCATCCTAAACAAGCCACACAAGAGCAATTCAACTCCTTCGATGAGACAAAGTTGTTCACTGCTTAGAAAAGTGGCTATATCTTTAGTTAGTTTTTACATTCATGATAATATGAGCAATTTATTATAATTAATGAAATTGGTTGAGCTTCATTATTTAAAAAAATTAGTAATAACTCAATTACAATAATTCATCAAATATGTATTTTTTATTGAATTTGTTTTTAACCGTATTAATATTCAAATAAACATATAATTCAACTTCAATTTGGTGTAATAACCTTATATTCCTAGTTACAATTAGACAAAATTAATTATTTCAAGAAAAATATTTACCAAAATATTTTTCACTATTTGCATAAATTTTTTGTTGAATATTTTTTTGCAAAAATTTATTTGGAGGAAATTTATTAGTAGAGTGAGTAGATATCAATAAAATGGAAAGAAAACATAGGAATAATTGTGTACGAAAAGGTGAAAGGGGCATTTAGTTACATGTAAGGAAATAAAAGGTAAATGACCAATTTAGCCCAAACCAAATGGAGAAAATGACATACCAACCCTTACCATGGAACCAAATTGCAAAAAACCCTCCCTCCTTGCCCCTTTCTCTATAAATACCCCATTCTTATTTCTCTCTTTCATCCCAATTTCTCTTTTATTCATAATATTTAAGTTGTCATTTTATTTTTATTGTTTGCTTCCTTTTTTTCTTTATTTCATACACTGTGTCTCTTTTATCGTATCATTTTTTTTTTGTTATATTTATTATTGTTATCATTTTTTTGTTACTATTTTGTCTTTGTTTATTTTATCTTTATAAAACTTTCATCATATTTGCTACTATTTTCTAGCTTTGATTCATATTTATAAAAGTTGTTTATAAAATTTTCAACAATTTTGATTCATCTTCTTTAAAAGTTTCAAATTCTAAGTTTATAAATTTATATTCAAGGTTCAAGTTTATACGCTCAAAACAATTTTTATGTATATTTTGGTGTATTATATGACATATTTTCATAAGATATTATCGAACCTCTATATTACATAATATAAATATTATTGAACTTCTATATAAATGTGTATCACATAATTACACAATATAAATATTATTGAACCTCTATACAAATGACTTACGAGGAGGAACCTGAGAAAGGGTGGTCGCGAATGAGGAGGAACCAGAGATGGAGGATGGAACGTGAATTGGGGGAAATAAATATGACTTGGATATTGAAGGTTAGGTTGCGATTTTGGGGAAAATGAAAGAAGTTCTGTCAATTTGAGAGTTGAAGGTTTAGGAGGAAACTGAAACATATTTGAGAATGGGGGGAATTTAAGAGCGGGATGAAAAAATGGTGACACTCAATAAAATCTGTCGCAGAACCCATCGCAATTTGGGATCAAGGGAAGTTTTTCTACAACCGCCGCAACCTAAGTGTCGCAATTTTTGAAATTTCTTGTAGTGACTCAATCATATATTCTTTGATCAATAATGCTATTCTTTGATCAATAATGCTATTCACACCCCCCAAATTTCTATTCACACCCCTCAAATTTAAAAAAAATCAAAATGCCCAAAATGCCTCTGTCATAATATTACACATTTATTATCCCATAACTCTCATTCATCACACTCATAACTCACATACAAAAATCATCATACCTCCACTAAACAATTTTCAAAATCATTAACAAGTTACATCAGTCACTCATAACCTACAGGACATGAGTTTGATCATCACATTATGGTTAAAACTACATAAAAAGGTATGTTTGTTGCTATGTATTTTGGTTCGTATTTTTTTTTGTAAATCTGAGGATTTTACGTGAACTCAGTTCACATAGGTTATGGGATTACGTGAACTAAGTTCACGTATGTTTTAAAAAATTGAAATTCTTAGACTATACACAATCTGATTCACGTACACCTACATGAACTCATATTGCGTATTCAATGGAGTTTGAAACTTGAATCCTCATATTGTACACAATCTGAATTCACATACCCCTACGTAAACTTAGATTGCGTAATCATTGAATGATGAATAATAAACCATGTACGTGATCTGAAATTGCGTATGCAATAAATTTTTTCAAAAAAAGTTATGTACGTAAATTGCAATTCACTCACGTACATTTACTAGATTTCAGATCACGTAAACGTACGTGAACTGATTTCACGTAAATTTACGTGAATTGCAGTTTACATACATGTTAATTAAAAAATGAAATTTTGGTTTTCCTTTGTTCTCGATTTAGATAAATGGACCAAGGGGAAGACAACAGTGATTAAATGTATGAAGGTTTGGAACCTGATTTTGAGGATATGAATGACTGTTTGGAACGTGATTTCGATAAAATGTATGATGATTTTGATGTAATGAATGACGCTATGAACAAGGGAGGTGAAGATGTTATAGTTGATTTAACTGATGTATTTAGCACTGGCATGATGTTTGATACATGAGATAATTTATTAAAATGGGCTAAAAATGTTGGAAGGGAAAATGGAGTTGTCGTTTTTATTTTTAGATCTAAAAATGCGACAGAACGACCAAGAACAAAGATAAAATTAATTTTTATTTGTGAAAGAAGCGGTAAATATAGATCTTGGAAGAATCATAAACCGACGATGAGTACTTGGAGTAGAAAATGTGAATGTCCATTTAGATTGAGAGATACACAATCAAAATATTTTTCATTGTTTGCATAAATTTTTTGTTGAATATTTTTTTGCAAAAATTTATTTTGAGGAAATTTATTAGTAGAGTGAGTGGATATCAATAAAATGGAAAGCAAACATAGGAATAATTGTGTAAGAAAAGGTGAAAGGGACATTTTGATACATGTAAGGAAATAAAAGGTAAATGACCAATTTAGCCCAAACAAAATGGAGAAAATGACATACCAACCCTTACCATGGAACCAAATTGCAAAAAACCCTCCCTCCTTGCCCTTTCTCTATAAATACCCCATTCTTATTCTTATTTCTCTCTTTCATCCCAATTTCTCTTTTATTCATAATATTTAAGTTGTCAATTTTATTTTTATTGTTTGCTTCCTTTTTTTTCTCTATTTCATGCACTGTGTCTCTTTCATCCTATCATTTTTTTTTGTTATATTTATTATTGTTATCATTTTCTTGTTACTATTTTGTCTTTGTTTATTTTATCTTTACAAAACATTCATCATATTTGTTACTATTTTCTTGCTTTGATTCATATTTATAAAAGTTGTTTATAAAAGTTTCAACAATTTTAATTCATCTTCTTTAAAAGTTTCAAATTATAAGTTTATAAATTTATATTCAAGGTTCAAGTTTATATGTTCAAAACAATTTTTATGTATATTTTGGTGTATTATACGGCATATTCTCATAAGATATTATTGAACCTCTATATTACATGATATAAATATTATTAAACTTCTATATAAATGTGTATCACATAATTACACAATATAAATATTATTGAACCTCTATACAAATGACTCACGAGGAGGAACTTGAGAAAGGGTTGTCGCGAATGGGGAGGAACCAGAGATGGAGGATGGAACGTGAATTGGGGGAAATAAATATGACCTAGATATTGAAGGTAATGTTGCGATTTTGGAGAAAATGAAAGAAGTTCTGTCAATTTGAGCGTTGAGGGTTTAGGAGGAAACTAAAACTTATTTGAGAATTGGGGGAATTTAAGAGCGGGATGAAAAAACGGTGACACTCGATAAAATCTGTCACAAAACCCGTCGCCATTTGGGATCAAGGGAAGTTTTTCTACAACCGCCGCAACCTAAGTGTCGCAATTTTTGAAATTTCTTGTAGTGACTCAATCATATATTCTTTGATCAATAATGCTATTCACACCCCAAATTTCTATTCACACCCCTCATACTTAAAAAAAATCAAAATGCCCCTGTCATCAATATTACACATTTATTATCCCATAACTCCCATTCATCACACTCATAACTCACATATAAAAATCATCATACCTCCACCGACCAATAACAAAGACAAAATTAATTTTTGTTTACGAAAGAAGCGGTAAATATAGACGTTGGAATAATCCTAAACCGACGACGAATACTTGGAGTAGAAAATATGAATGTCCATTTAGATTGAGAGGTACACAATCAAATGTTGGTGATGGATGGTATCTGTATGTAATATGTGATGTCCATAATCACGAATTGACCAAAAAACTGACAGGTCATGCTTTCTTAGGCCGATTGTCTCAGAAAGAGAAAATTGTACTTGGTGATATGACAAAAAATATTATCAAACCAAAAAACATATTGATAACAATAAAGGATCATAATGTTACAAGTTTGACGACAATAAAACAAGTTTACAATGCACGTCAAGCATATCGTTCATCACTTAGAGGTAATAGAACATAAATGCAACATCTTTTGACATTAATGGAATGCGACAAATATGTCTATCGATATAGGAAGGTATAGGGTTCAAATAAGTTGAGGGATATCTTTTGGACTCATCGAGACGCTATCATTCTTGTAAATAATTTTCACATAATATTAATTTTGGATAGCACATACAAGACATGTAGGTATCGAATGCCATTACTTGAAATTATTGGTGTTACATCTACAGAAATGACATTTTGTGTAGGATTTGCGTATCTATAGTCTGAGCGTGCTGATAATTTTACATGAGCACTACAAATGTTGAAAGAACAGATTACAGGTGGTGAAGCTGAAGTAATTGTTACTCATAGAGATCTTGCTTTGATGAACGCAGTTGAATGTGTTTTTCCAAAGACTGTCAATTTATTATGTTTGTTTCATGTATGCAAAAATGTCAAAGTGAAGTGTAAGATGACTATTTTTTCAAAAAAGAAGCAGGTGCAAATAATAGAGGCATGGGAGGCTATTGTTTACAGTTATGATGAGACTTAGTACTACATGAATTTGGCTAACTTTGAAGGAATTTGTAGTAGCTCTTATATCTTTAATGATTATGTACATGACCAGTGGTTAATTCCTCACAAGGAAAGATTTGTTGAGGCATGGACAAATAGAGTTATGCATTTTGGAAATACTACAACACAAAGGGTGTGCAACCAACCAAAAACAACAGAAATGCTCTCGCAGCCATCTGCCAATGCTGCTCACGACAACGCTGATGGTATACGTCAAGTAACCAACTATACCTAACCGTGGCTATCCGGGTCACGTTAAATTTAGCATAAGCAACACCGTGACTAACTCCAAGAAGCTTTGCCAATATATCTGTACCTTTATCCTTGTTAAATACATTAACATTGAAGAATGCACCGGTAATGGGAATATGCAACAAAGATGATACGTCGTCCAAAGTAATCGTCATTTCACCAATAGGGAGATGAAAGCTACTGGTGTCACGATGCCACCTCTCTACGGATGCATAAATGATCCCTTTGTCGATTATTTCATAGCTGCATTTTAGTAACGAATACAATCCCGAGCTTTTAACCAGTTGCTGAACCTCTTCTTCTTTTTCGCGGCGTAAAATTTCGAGTTTTCCTCGAATTCAATGGAGTCGCCACCAAAATTTATTTTAAACTAGGGAAAATATTGGGAAACCCTTAAAAATGTAAAAAATAAAAAATGGTCATTTGAAACCAGATTTTTGAGTCCGGGAGTCGATTATGCGTAGGGAAGGTATTAGCACCCTACAAATATATTTTTGAGTCCGGGAGTCGAAAAAGGTTACCTATAATTAATTGTGCAAAATTATATCAACTTAACTATATTTGTTTCTCTTTATTATTAAATATGGATATAAAATTATTTTTTATAAATGTAATTTTTGAGATAAAAGCGTGTTTAAAAGAGTAAAAAAAAAGTTTTTATTATTGTGTTTGACAAGATTTTGATCTTGCTCCTACGTATCTCCTGGTGCGATGGAGAAATCAAAGCTACGTAGTTCTTGGTAGAAAATGCGGATGTGTTGATTATTTTTAAATAAATTGTATTTTAATTTTGACGAACATAAAGAAATACACTTGTTTGATTTGAATAATTATCTTAAAATATGAATTTTAAGACTATCGAATTATACGACTCGTGTCTCAAAATTCAAGGAGTAAAAAGACGTCACATCTAATTTAATCCTCTTCAGAATATTTTTATTTTTTATTTTTACATTAAATTTCAAAACTAACAAAATAGTTTAATTTGTATTATGTAACTCCAGGATTAAAATATAAATAATTTTTATGATTAACTTGTTTATGATTTTTATTTTATTAATTTATTTTGTGAATATGAGATTTAGAACCATCAAATTGTCACAATTTTTGTTCTAATAACTCAAAGATTAAAAAGATGTTACATCTAGTTAATTTTTAATAATAAAAAAAATGTTATGATTTTATTATATAATTTGAAAAAAATAAAAAAATAAATAATACTAAATATTAAATAAGTTTAATGATTTTTTTTTTTTATAAAATAAAACTAGTAATAAA
>JBBPBS010001075.1:3632297-3682754 GCA_037974835.1 Cicer judaicum | reverse complement strand
TATATAAATAATAAATAAATATTAAAATAATAAAATAAAATAAATAATAAATAAAAAAATAAATGAATGAATAATTAATAAAATAAATAATAAATAAATTAATAAACGAATAAATAAATAATAATATAAATAATAAATAATTAAATAAGTAAATAAATAAATATATAAATATATAAATAATAAATAAATAAATAAATAAATAAATAAATAAATAAATAATAAATAATAAATAGATAAATAATAAAATAAATAAATATGGAAAGGATTGTAACTCATTGTTTAAGGAAATTATTGAGTAATACATTAGTCAGTTAAGATGTGTCAAGGCAATCAAAATACAATAATCACAATCATGTTTAAACTTGGATATATGATAAACTATTACAAAAATCCAAATGCAGCTTGTTACTGTCGCTAAATTTGTGAAAACATTGTTTCAGAAATATAGTTTAAATGGAAGAAAATTGTTATTATAATTAAAAGGGAATATTCATATTGGCATTATAAAAAATCTGCCTATCATTACTACATGTTTTGATCAATATACAGAGAGGAATAATACCTTATGGTTATGGTGATGATGCTAGGCAGCTTGTGTTCAAGGTGCAGAGAGAAAGAATGTTTTATGCTTTTAGGGATGATGCAAGATGACTTTTGATCAAGGTATAAAGTGAAAGAATTATTTTATGACTTTTGTGATGATGCAAGGCGGTTACTAATCATTCCTAATGCGGCTCCGTTACCTAGTTTTAGCCTAGATTATTACTACTATGATAATAATTATAATTATTATAATAATTATAATTATAATTATTATAATAATTATAATCATAATTATTATTATAATTATTATTATTATCCTACTTTATTAGAGCTAAAAGTAACAACTAATGTAACAACGTAAATTCACTCCTTATATTATTATATATATATTTATTTATTTTTTTGTAAGTAAATTATAGTTAATATTAATAATTTAAATAAATTATTAGGATAAAAAAAAATACATAGGAAATTATCACACCACATAGAATACACATATAATATAATTTATTATAATTTACTATTATTTATGAATTAAATATTTAGGGTGTTACGAATTCAAAATTAATTTAAATCCATTAATTTCGTTTATGGTGAATTCAATTTTATTACCTAGGTTATTAATATAAATTATTAGGCTATTATATAGAGTATTAAATTTAATGACGGCATCATCATCATTATTGTATTTAATAAATAATTAATATAGTTATTTTATATTTATATACTTATATAAAAGAAATTTAAATAATAAAAGTCTAGATAACAACAACAATACTAAAATACGAGGCTTAATATGATAGCAATCCGTATATATTATTATTATTTTAAGTGAAATAAATAGGTCTAATATCAATTATCAATGATTTTAATTTACATAACTACAAAGACAACAAAATACACGTAAAAAGATTATTACATAACAAGAAACACATGTATAAAAAAATATCACTACTTTATAATAATAATAATAATAAATTAAGGTATAATAATAAATTAGGGTGTTACATATATATATACTGTTCGATTGCTCAAATTTGAATCCAAGAAATATAGTCATTTTTTGTTTATAATTGAGTTCAAAGAGAATTTCCGATTTAGCTAACACAAATTTCCACTGTCATCTATAAGACACACAACAATACCCATATGATTATGTACAAATGAAAAAAAATGAAAAAGAGGTACGTTGCATTTGAAACGTTCACTCTCTAAAGTGTAACAGTCGACCATAGTAGATTTGCCTTGTACGAGTAAATGCCCTATTATTGTCATGTTGTTAACGACACATTTTTTGTGCTATAGTTTGTGACATATATCTGAACTTGATTCTTGTATTGTTAATTTACTTATGTTTGATATCATGTACAAATGTGATGATTTCGTTTAATTATTTGGTCCTCAGACAATAATTATTTGTGATTAGATATGACTTTATTTGTATTATTAGAAATTTTTAATTGCTTTCATTGATATCAATATATATTTGTTTGTAGCACTGATTGATTTGTTCTTGCAGTGTGAGAAGAAATATCATGTTAGATGTTTGAAGGATTATAACATGCAGAATCCAGAGGTATCATAATTTCTAATTCTTTTATCTGTTGATTGAAATTTGTTTGGTTTTGTGTAATGCATGCATTTGTTAACTGAGAGTTATTTACAAGACATTTGTTTGCTTATTTTATCGATGATTTATCTGTTGATTGAACTTGTTAATGCATAGATCAACACTGATTTGATCAAGTTCAGGTGATGTAGTGCATCTGAATCTATCATATTCTCATGGCCAAAGCATATTGTATTAAGTCATTATTATTGAATAATTTGAGTCAAATTGTTTGTTTGTTTTTATTTTTTGAGTTATTATGATATTATTTTTTTATTCATTGTGTTTTTTAAATGTTAATTATTGGTTTGAGTTTTGAATAGATGTTTCATTCAGCTTTGTGATAATTTCTTGGATGCTACTGCATTAAATTGTTGTGTTGATTTCGTGCTTGTAGTAGACAATTAAATCTTTGGTCAGAGAAGATGAATAAAAGTAATCATTCAAGTGATTTAGTTGTGTTAATTCATATGAATTTTTGTGTGTTAATCTTGATTATAAAGCATATTGTTGTGTTAATTTATAATGTATTGTCAACATAGTTGATGCCATCATGTGACTCATTTGGTCGAGGCATGTTCAATTCGATTCTGTCTATAATTACATTAGTATTATGGTTCTACCTATTTGCTGTGAAAATGCTACGATTCAATTGACATTTAGTTGATTTATTAATTGTTATAATGAAGGAAGTATGAAATTTAGTTAAATTTTGAATATGACTTGTTAGATTGGTTTAAATTTAAATGATGTAGTAAATCAATTTTGAATTTGACTTGTTAGACTGGTTCAAATTTAACTGATGTGATAAATCAATTTTGAATTGACTAATTAGATTGGTTCAAATTTAATCGATGTAATAAATCAATTTGAATTTTGACTTGTTACATCTATTATTTTAGCCGATTTTGTAATTAACTATTTATTACAACGTTTGATGTTAGATTGGACAAGTAACCGATCTAACATGTACATAAGAACCAATGTAATAAGGTTTAATTGCACTAGTGATGGACCTGTTTTTTTTCAAGTGATACTAGTAGAATTTGGACCACTTACTAAAAGGAAATACTATCATATTACTAATTAAGATTGTTCGTTTCCATTTGTTGTATGCTTTGATTTCAAATGAATTTTGGAGTGAAATAGTTCTTACTGTTGTTCATATTATTAATACAACTTCATCGTCTATCATATCAGGTTTGTCTCCCTTTGAAAAATTGTAAACTTATATCTTTGATTATTATTCTTTGAAAGTCTTTGGTTTTACTTGTTTTGTTCTTCTTGCTCAAGTAGAGTGTAGTACGCTGTCTTCTCGTTTAGTCATGTGTATGTTTCTTGATTATGAAGATGATCAAAAGGGTTATTTTTGTTATGATCCTAATGCAACAAAATTTAATGTTTCTCGTAACATTTTATCTCTAGAGCCCATCCCTTTTTACTATGCTTATTCTGATTCTCAGATTACCAAGAATTCATAACTAACTCATATTGATCCGTTTGATCTTAATTATAATGCTTCTAGTGATTGTAATGTTGAGAATTACAAAATAAATACAAATACTCAACATGATGACATCTCTCTTGTCCCCTATGTCCAACCACCTCGTGCGATTGTTGATCGTCCTCATTATCCTCCCGTCAACGTAAGTCTACTCAGTTACCTGATTTTTCTTATTCCATTTACTCAACTTTGTTTGCTTTTTTCTTAACCTTTATTCACAGTTTGTTTGAGCCATCTTCCTATAAAAAAATGTTCTTCTTGATCCTCTTTGACAACAGGTTCTGGCAGAAGAACTCTCTATATTGTGTAAAAGCTTAATTGCAGTTTTGGTCCCCTATGTTAGTTGAATCGTGAAATTAGTCCCCTCATTTTGTTTCTCCCCAGTTTTGGTCCCCTAAGCAGAATTTTGGTTCAAAACTTCATGAAATTTTATTTTTTTTGCATTTATTTAAGTCACACCATGCCTCAAGATCTCATTTGCAACAATTGTATCGGGAATATATGGTGTAGTACAACTTTAAAATAATGAAATTTCATCAAATTTTGGACCAAAATTCTGTTTGGGGACCAAAGCTGGGGAGAAGCAAAATGGGGGGACTACTTTCGCAATTCAGCTAAAATAGGGGGACCAAAACTGCAATTAAGCCTTTTATAAAATATATACTTGGGAATTAGTACCTCTTCCTCTTGGAAGGCGTGTTATTGGGTCTCATTGAATATACAAGATCATAACTAAGTCTTATGGATCGGTTGAGTGCTACAAAACACATCTTGTTGTTAAGAGATTCTCTCAACAATATGGTATGAATTATGAGGAAACTTTTGCTCTTGTAGCCAAGATGACCATTATCTGTACTCCTATTGTAGTTTCATATATTCGTCAATTGCATATTTCTTAAATGGATATAAAAATGTTTTTTTAAATGGTAAACTTCAAGAAAAAAGTCTATATGGTCTCTCCATAAGGAATTTCTCATGATTAGAGGGAAATGTGTAAGTTAAAAATTGCTCTTTATGGTCTTAAACAGACTCCTCGAGCTTGGTTTGAGAAATTTTCTACTGTGATTACCTCTCTTGGTTTCTGCTCTAGTGAATACAATTCTGCATTATTTATAAGGTCCACCACTTATGGTCAGACTATACTTTCTTTGTATGTTGATTATATGATTATTATAGGTGATGTTGTTAGTGGAATCAAAGAGTTGAAATTGCAGTTAGCTAAGCAATTTGAGATGAAAGACTTGTAAGTTCGTCACTATTTGTTGGGGATTGAAGTTTCCTACTCTCCTAGAGGTTATCTTCTTTGTCAATCCAAGTACATTGCCAACATTTTCTACCAGACTCATTTTTCTGATACTAGAGCAACATATACTCCTCCTAAGTTGAATGTGAAATATGCTCTCTCGAATGGTGTTCATATAATAGATGTCACTTGGTACCATACTTTAGTTGGCAACTTGGTGTATTTTACGATTATCAGACCTAATATTACTTATGTTGTTCATGTTGTCAGTCAATTTGTTGTCTCTCCCATTACAATACATTGGACAACGGTTCTTCGTATTCTTCGTTATCTTCGAGGAACTCAATTCCCAAGCCTTCTCTTTCAATCGTCATTCTCATTGGAGTTACTTGTTTATTCTGATGTTGATTAGCCTGGTGATACCATAAATCATAAGTCCACCATAAGGTTTTGTATCTTTCTTGGAGACTCTTTTATTCTTTGGAAGAGTAAAAAACATTATATTGTCTCTCACAATTCTACAAAAGCTGAGTATCGTGTTATGACATCCACTACTGCTGAAATAATTTGGTTGCGTTGACTTTTATATGATATGAGTATCTCTATTTCTAAGTCAACTCTTATGCACTACGATAACAAAAGTGCTATTCAAATTGCTCATAACCCGGTCTTTCATGAACGCACCAACCATATTGAGATTGATTGTCATTTTACTCGTCATCATCTTCATCATGAAACTATTACTCTACTGTTTGTCTATTTTTCTTTATAGATTGGTGATTTGTTCACAAAGATGCATTCCACTAAACGTTTTCGTTTTTTAGTTGACAAACTCTCGATACTCCATATTAATGCATTGTGAGTTTGAGGAGAGATGTTAGATAATATTATTATATATTAGTAATAAGAGTATTTTAAACATTAATATTATCTTGTATATATACTCGTTGTAACTATAGAAGAGTTGTTTGTGTTCTTCTCTCACCTTGTTATGTGTTGTCATTGTTAACACATTCTTCCAAAAACAAAGGTGCCACAAGGAACGAATTATCATCGTCATGTTTAACAATTGTCAAAGTTCGCAAGACAAGTTCAAAAACATTATTATGAACTTGAAATAGATTACTAAAGTAATTCTTCGCCACACCACAAGAGAAGAGTCCGTTAGACAAGTACTCTATTATGGTTGCAATATGTCTCTCTCTCCAACTCTTTGAGACACTTAAAAATATCTTGCCTAAGCTTTTGGAAATTCTTTTTGCTCCAGTGAATCATATCAGCAGTACAACTTTCAAGCTTTGAGATAACACATGTATCGAGTGGTGTCGCCATTTGTTTCCGAATAAACTGATCAAATTCAAGCTCAACAAACCACACATTTTCAAACTATGTGATTCGTTCTCTAAATTTGACTATTTTTTGAATTTATCTTTCTAATTTGTCTCTTATATTGATGATCTAAGTCTTAACTACACATATTTAGTTACACCCTTTTAAAATTTTATTACAGAAATACACATTGGATCGTTGTGTCTTTAATAAGTCTTTTTAAGTTTTTCTCTCATAAATGATCTTCTTTGTCTCACCATAAACCTTAATTGTTTTAAATGCTTTCAACATTTTTGTGTCCAAGCTTGGATTGATTGAGATATATCAAATTATCAATGATCAACTTGTGAAGACATATTAGAAGTAAACGATAAGCAGCCTACCAGTCAGTTCACTAATCAGCATATATATATATCAGCCAGCTAGCTAGTATGCCCAATTTGACAAAGTCAATCACAAGTGATCAACTAGATCCAAGCTTATTCCATGTTCTTATTGATACTAGACTTGGATTAGTATTATTAGCCTTAGTTAGTTATAAGGTTGTTATTAGTTTTTCTGTTTTGGTTGGTATAATAGTTAGGTAGTTATAACTACCTTCTTCATTGTTAAGGTATCTCTATAAATAGAGGTCTCCTTCATATATAGTTTTGTAGTAAATTAATTCAATGAAAAGTATTATTCAGTTAATTCAAACCTAAAAATAATCACCATATGTATATATACAAACTAGAAGAAAATGAAATATATTATTTCTTGTAATTTCTCACTTTCTCTTCTTTGAGAACATGAACCTTTATCTAACATAAGTTCTATATATCAGTTGCTTGGCAAAGATGCTTCAAAAGAATGGTTATCTTCATCCTTTCTTCTTCGTCTTCTGTCGAGGAAAGCCGGTCTCATTGGTGTCGTAACCATTTCAATTTTGAATGTCAACAATGCCACAATCTCTGACATGGGTGGCCTCAAATGTGCATGAGGTTGAAGGCATAAGAGAGCCACATGGATTGTTTGCATAACATCCTTTTCTACAAATCCATCTACTTTAAGCTTTCGATCAACAAGATCCAATAAACTTGATTTCTCGTATAGTTTCCATGCCTATATGATCATGAATATTCATTTCAAGAATTAATGTGTAAATATATATAAAAAATAATAATTGGATGTGTTGTATAAAGTGGACAAGTTTATCGTTAGACAAGCTTAGTAGGTGGTTAGTCTATGGTCGATGTTTAAAAATCATTCAAAACTCTAATAATAATTAGTTAGAGACAACTTTAGGTTGGACCTAGTGGGGTCGGAGCTCCAACATTGTTTTTCATATAATTATTTTGAAATACCATATATATATATATATATATAGATAGATAATAAATAGTTAAGTTAATTGGTTAACGAGTAAATGATCAACAATTTTAAGGGTTGAATTATTGTCTTACATAGTTGTCAGTTGTTTTTTGGATAGTTTGCTTAAGTCTAAAAAATAATTTATATGCATTTGATAAAAAAAAAATGACGTTGAATAATTAAATATTTGTTAAATAAGTATTATCAAGAATTAGATAGGAAACTAGATGAGATGTGAGTGGTTAAATAATTGTTTAGTTATTTATATAGAGATACTTTTATTGACATTAAAAATGAGAAAATCATTCAATGTTTCGAAATATGGAAAATAAAAAAATAAAAAAACTATTATGATGAAGTATATTCATACTTTATAAAACTAAAATTTTATATATATTTAAAACTCTAAATTTTTATTTATGTTGATTTTATTATTCAAAATTTATGGATTCATATATGCAACTTGCGTCACTTTTTAGAAGTAGAAGTTTACGTCTTCTTATTAAAGCATGAGATATTAATGTGATTGATGATAGGTTTGCAAAATATATATATATATATATATATATAAACTCAACTCATAGTGTTTTTTCTTGTTTTTGTCAATTTATTACTCATCAATTCATTGTCTCGATTGTGAAAATGAAAAAATATAAGCTTATACTTTTAGTGGACGGTGTTAGTTGCCGTTGGAGTTTTCAATAATTTTCAAATATTGATCTATTATAAACTACTTACACTAAACTTTTTCATAAAAGTAAGAATATAAGGACTTACATATTCAGGGAGGTACTGCGTATCTGATGGTAAAGTATGATCTGTGTTTTTCTTATTAGAAATAATTTCAAGAAGGAGAACTCCAAAACTATATATATCGGTCTTTTCCGACAATTTTCCTCTAATGGCATATTCAGGAGCTGTATAGCCTCTAACAAAAATGAAAAAGTAAAAGTGTCATCATCAATAAAAAATTTGTTGAATTGACTATAACTTTGACAAAATTAAGATAACAATGTAATTTTGTAGAAACTATAAAATATAATTTTTGTTAAATTATAGTGATTCATCGCGATTTTATCAATCTCATCATCAATCAAAACATGCACTAAATTGTTTGAAAAATGAATATATAAAAATAATTCATTAATATTTAATCAATAGTCTGCAATTTTTTCTATAGATATAAGACATACAATGTTCCTGCAAATTGTGTGCTAAGATGATAAGCTTGATCTCCAGGGAAAAACCTGGCTAGCCCAAAGTCTCCAATCCTTGGTAAAAACTTGTCATCAAGAAGAATGTTGCTTGCTTTGATATCTCCGTGAACAATTCTTAAATGTGAATCTTCATGAAGGTATTGTAGCCCCCTTGCTACTCCAAGTATAATTTGGAACCTAGTTCTCCAATTTATAAATTGATCATTGTTTCCTACATTAAATAGGTAAATAATGGATCTTAACTCAAACTTGATTGTAATTATGATAAGTATATTTAAACTCTTTCTTCTTCTCTAAACAACAAAAATTATATAATTCATTTGTCTAATTAAATAGAATTTTTAAAAAGTTTTACCTTAGTCTATGTAAACAAAGTATAAGATAGATGATTAGTTTATGTTAGATCGTCAAACTTATTTTCACCCTATCATAATTTTAAATTGTAGTTCGACAAGATCGACCGCATCTTCTAATATTTAAAGAATGAAAGAAAGATTATAAAATCAAAGGGATACCATAAATGAAGAGGTCCAAACTTTTGTTCTTTATATATTCATAAACTAGTATCCTTTGAGGTCCATCTATGCAACATCCAAGAAGGCGAACCAAATTTTTGTGTTGGACACTAGTGATCAATTTCACTTCTGCCAAAAATTCTTTTTCACCTTGTTGGGATTTGTTATGAGACAATGTCTTAACAACAATCATCCTTCCATCTTCCAACTTTCCCTATCAAAACACAAATAAATGTTGTAGTTTACAATTCCATTCTACGGTGTCAAGTATATCACCACTAGAAAATAAAATAAAAAATTAAATTGAATAGTGGTATTTTAAAAAATTAAATTGGATAGTGATATTTTATAGTGGAGAATATAAAATTCGTTCTAACACTAACTTTAAAAACGAGAAAAATTTCTCCATCGTAAATTTTATATGCTATATTTTTAAAGAAAAATATAACTTATTCAATTAATCACTTAAATATGACATCATTTATAAATACTTCATTCATCTCTAATTATAAACTTTTATTATTATTTTTTACATATTTTTAAAAAAGTAGTCAGTGAATTTAATATGATAATTTTATATATAAATATTACTAAAATACTCTTTATACATGAATTATTGTTTTTAATTTGACTTTTTATTTTTTTAAATAAATTTGTACTTATGTTTAGAAAAAAATAATAAATAATCCTAATAACTTGAAAGGGTACTGTGCTTATATTTAATAATAATAAATTTTTTTTCTCAAAAGATATATGTTTATATAATTAAGGACTAACTAAACAAATAATTTATGAAACATATAGTTTGTTGGATCCAGTAAACATACCAGATAGACAGGCCCAAATCCACCAGTTCCAAGAAGATTAGCATGAGAAAAGTTATTGGTTGCTTTGTTCAATATGTGGTAGTTAAAGTAGCTAGTGGATCGAAGGCTATCACTAAACAACTCCATGGACCCTATATATGCACTTTGTACAACTTAGCATGTCTTATAATAATTAATAAATTAAACATACAATTCAGCACTATACTAAATCAAATATCAAATGTCAATTAATCACCTGATGGCTGTTTTGTGGATGAAAATACCACTTTCATCACCTCTACAGGTTCACCTATTTCCCCAAAACACCAAACACAAATAACAAAGTTATATTTTTTTCTTTTAAATAGTCAAATTTAGTAATTTATTTTGTTTATGTTAGTACTTTTTTTCATTTGGACTTTAATTCAACAAAACGAATATATGATGTTTTTCTCAAACCTATACCTTCAGTTGTCACTTTCTTTCCCACTAGTTTTGAGGATCTTTTGGCACGCTTCCAAAATACAATCCAAAGAATCACTAATATTGTAATCACTACTATTCCTCCAAGGATAAAGAATATTGTTTCATGTTTGTGCTCATTAGATGTTTCCCCTGCAGTACACAAAATGTCAATATATTTTTGGGATAAATCAATGTCACCTCAACTATAACTACTACTTGTATCACATCATCATGTTAGTAACAAAATTTCAATTTTATCAACTAAGGACTTTTTTTTATTGATTAATTACACTAACTTAAAGCACGCAAAAATATAAACAAACTAAAGATTAAAATTGACTAGAATAAATCTAATAAAGAAAATGACCAAAAATCTTAATCACAACAACTATTATAATTTAAAACCATCCATTTGTGTAGTTTAATTTTCTTTATTGTCTTGAACATATATGCACAAGTTTATTATCTAAATATAAAAAAAAAATCTCCTCTAAATAATTGAGCCCCATCAAACAAATAAAATGAATGATGATCATGTATATATATCTCATTTATGAATTTGCGATGATTACAAATAAAAATAAATAGTATGAAGTAAAATCAGAGTGATAAGTGTATATAAATCCAGAACCTTGGAGCACTCGGCGAGGCATAATTGGGGAGAAAAGCAAGCTAAGTTTTGTGGAAACAGCATGCAACCAGTTTAATTTGTAGATAGATTTTGTTTCTGAATTTAGGAACTATATATTTGTAATTTCTATGTTAGTAGGTAGAGAAAAAGAGGAGAATTATTCTAAGGTTGTCCCATAGAATTGATCGAAACAATGTTGTAATATCGGCCAATAATACAGTTGGATATTATATACGGTCGAATACAAAACATCCAAACATTAGGATTACAATTTTGTTGCATATTATTTATTATTTTTTTCTTATAAAAGAATCTTGTCCTTCGGAAAATCGCCGCATATAGCTATATATGATGAAGCTTGTAGTCTTCGTTTATTGTTATATATATATATATACACTTTCCGTGTTCTTTATTAACAAAATTGAGGTAAAGTTGCATTCTTCGTATTTTCTTTTCTTTTTTGTGACACCCCTTGTTTATTTCATTACTATTACACAATATTGTCACATTAGTTATTTAATGTAATTTTAATTTTTTTAAATTATATTATTTAATTAATATTATGTACATTAGTTTTAAGTTTATGTTTACGATAATGTATGTGACTTTTTAACTTTGTATTTGTGTGAATCAACTTATACTGCGGCAGTTTTAAAGAATCGTGTGAATCTATTCACCAATTACATAGAGTAGTTATTTAACATTTTTACGAGAGTCATGACAGTCGTAAAGTTATTATTTAAATTACGAAGCATTTTTTTTTTTTATGTATCATATATAAATAATCCTAAACCTTTTGAAAACATCATGCATTCAAGGTCATACTCTGAATTAAAAATTATTTTCTATTTTCGAATCAAATTTACAGTTGAAGCATTGTGCAAGAAACAACATAGAGAAGATTTATGTGTTGCATATCTATTCAAGATAATAATCATCGAGGAGCTATGGAATGATGTAGTGTTGAAGGGTTGAAGATGAGATCAAATTTGGCTAGAGATGTAGTTTCTCTAGAAACTATCTTTGTAAAGAGTGAAGAGGTGTTCTTGTTCTTGAAGGTATGGTTCATAATACTTTGGAGGATTGTTAGAATTTGAGTCGAGAGCATTTAAGAAAAAGGAATTGGTGTAGATGTTGTAACAATTATTAATGGATCTCGAAAATAGTTGAAATCAAAATAAAGGAAAGAACTCTCATTCTTTGAATGAAGACTTAAGGTCCTCTACATGCGAGGATGAAGTATATAAGAATCAAAATAAATCGATGTATGATTTTCTCTTTCTTTTAACTAATTTAATTTCTATAATGTTCTTTATCAATTTTGTTTAATGCGAAATTTGGTGCAAATTTAATGTTTCTGTTTTTGATTTTTTATCAATTTTTTGTTTAAAATTGTTGAGATAAAAATTTATTTTAAAATATTCTCAACATTAATGATTTGATTCATTATTAAGAGTTCAATTTTTCTTTTTATTTGTATCAATAATGCAATCATTAAATGTTTAGCACTTTTCACAAGTTTGTTTGAAGATTAAGTGTTTTCAAAACGTTATTCAAACACACTTTTTATGTGATTTTATCAATGTTCATTTATATTAATTGATAGCAATATCATTAATCTTTTAAAAATCGATTTACAATATATTATTATATGCGAGTATATCAAATTTTCAAACTATTTTCTATTGCATAATCCTTCATCTATAGTTCATTGAGTTAGTCATTTCTTGACTAACAAATAATAATTTAGTAAAATCACAACTCTCCTTTTTCATTTATAATTTTTTTAATATAAATAAAACAGTCATATGCGATAGTTATTACAGTGCGAGAAAATATTTTAGAAAAATAGTGTAAAGTAAATAATACTCGGATGAAAAGTATTTCTAACTCTCTAATTAGTGTTAGAAAAAACTATATTTTTTGTCTAAAATAAATATTCAGAAGACAAAAAAATTGTATTTCTTTTCAGACATGTACTCTTGAAATGTATGAGAGTGGAAAAATAAACTTTCGTTAACTTACTATATACCTTTTAATAAGTTTACAGTTGCATAGACCAAACATCACTATATATCACTTTCTTCATCTTCTATGAAGGGTTGGATATATTGATTAGACATGAGGTTCAAAATTATTAATTTTGAAGCATATAAGGGACAAGGAGAACAAAACCAATTACAAAGGGAAAGATAAAAAACACATCAAGAAAGACACATGAAACAAATGTCTAGATCAAGCATCAATAGATACTAAGGATGAAGAAAAAAGTCGGTATTTATTTTCATTTGTCTTGTAATTCTTGAAATAAGATTGAATCTTATAAGCAAAATTTGCTAGCTTATTGGGATAATTAAGTCCCAATTTTAATTTCTCAACTCCAATTTGGGTTTATAGTTTTTTTTCACGGATTATATTTTTTATTTTCAATCTATTAATAAAGGTTGATAGTAGGGTTGTTTTTGAGATTTTGAATGCTATAAATTTATTGTCCTATATATTATTTTATAAATCATACATATTTATGGATTATCAAATACAAACAACCTTCATCATAAAGTATAAATAAATAAAAACTAGTCATTAACTGTTTTAATGCACCCTTAAATGAAATAAAATAGTGTTGAATAAAAGTTAAATATCACATATTTATTGAAAATTTCAAAACAAACTAAAACCACAGTTTTAGGAAAATGAGTGGTCATTTCTTTTGTGGAAGCATTTTCTATTTTCATTTCTTAAAATGTATGTTCATTTTACCTTTATGAAAGACTTTTAAAGTAAACAATTCTCATAGAGATAAGATGAAATAAAAGTAAATTAATATTCATTTATAAAAATATAGACAATTATTCATTTTAAAAGTCTTTTATCACATTATTAGTAAATAAAATTAACATAATTAAATTTTAAATAAAAAATATATATTTTCACAAAATAAATAATCGTATGTTATACATGTATCTGTCAATCCAAATGTATGTGTAATGGTAACATCAAACACTATCAGAAATATTCTTCCACCTATTAATTTTTAAATGATGGTAAGCCGATGCTTTTACTTTTCTCTAAGATCTTTTGTATAGTGTCTGAAAGTTAACTTTGAAGTATATAGTGGACAAAAATGACTAAAAACTAATATAAATCGGAACACGAATTAATACTATATAAGATGAAAAAAATAATTTTTATTCAAAATTATTTTAATATAATAATATAATCTTCTACTAGATACATTAACCTCAAAAATAAATATTTTAATATATATATTAAAAAATAATTTGATGTCCTTAAAAAATTGGAAAATGTGCAAGGTCCTCTTTAGTTGATAGGGATCCTCCACCTATTTAATATTTATGAGACAAAATATAGAAAAAGAAAAAAGAAAAAAAAAATATATATATATATATATTATATAATATTAGATTTTGATGAGAGAAATCAAATCCGTTTGGTATCACCTGTTAACTGGACCCGAAGAAATAAAGAAGAAACTTGGTATGGATGAAGGAAAGTGATTAGCATGACCCTTTTTGCATATATAATTGAAGACATCATTTTGGTTGTGCATGCCTAACTTCTAATCCTAAATGAATGATTTATTGTATCACTACAACAATAATTGCGTTTAACATACTGAAAGCAGCAGTGGAGCAGCCTAATCTACACATTAATATTATCCAGCAAAGATAAACATTAACTACTGTTTTAAATTGACCTGTCAACAAACAAACCTTAGAACTAACATATAGTATATCCTTTTGTAAAAAAAAAAAAAAAAGAAGCTAATTAATAAATAATAAATTTAATTATTTTAATGTGAAAAGTTGGTAAAGTGAGTGAGTTAATATTTGATTATGATTACTCATAATTGATTATACATTGACATAATTAATATCAACCGTTCATTTAATTATCAATGGTTGATATTACTAACTTTATACTAAAATAAATTGATCACTATTCTAATGAATTTTTTAAATAATAAAAAATATTGTTCCTAATGTAACAAATATACTGCTACAAAAAGTTGATATAAAAAAAAGAAAAAAAAAAGATAGAAAATATGGAATACATTTCTAAAGTTTATAACTAAGTTTTAGAATGAGAAAAGACAAATTAAAATTATTTAAGTTATTTAGCTATATCAACTTAATTTTTTTTTACAATAGATTAATCATTTAAGTCATAAAACATGTATACCTACTATTATCTTTTTTTACTTCAATTTTTCGTCCAACTTCATTGAGGGTGAGTCTCCTACTTTGGAAGAAAAATAGATTAGGAATCCATGAGGTAGTGTTTTAATCATTTTCAGTGTCATTTTCCGTCTGTAAACATTCCAAGAACAGAAATAGAAAACTTATAGTTGCCTACTATAGAAGAACGTGATGCTTTATGTTGTAGAATGAACTTTCAAAAAATAAGGCCAAACTGGTTGTGCAGCTGTGTGATAGATTTAAAAGTCTAGGATTCGGTAGATTGAACTTAGATTTTTGAAAAGAACAACATGTTAAGATTATCTGATTTTAGACCAATTTCTTTAATGAGTTGTGTGTATAAGTTATTATCAAAGGTGTATGCAAACAGGATAAAAAATGTGACTCGTAATGTGATTCCAAAAATTCATACCACCTTTGTACAAGGGGCAACATATTATAGATTGAACTTTTATTGTTAACAAAATAGTTGATGAAACAAAAAATAGGGAAAAAATAACTTCTAACGTTCAAGGTTGATTTTGAAAAAGTATATGATCTATTAGAATAAAGCTATTTAGATGCATTGATGACAAAAATGAATTTTAAGTGAAATGGAGGAAATGTAGTATGAGATATGTTGCATTGGCATCAACTTCAACAAAGACCCTCTTAGAATTGGTGTTGAATGCTATAGGAGAGCTTCTACATGTTATAACATTTAACTTCTACTTGAAAACTATGATCACATGCATTCATTTCAAAACTACCAAGCATAAAATATACTTCATCCGTATCAAAATATAAAATAAATAAAAAATTAATCAAGAAATATTAATATATCTAGTTAAAAATTTGAACTCAATACATCAACTTTCTATGACTCATTGTTGCTTATATTTTGATACGAATGAAGTAATAAAACAAAGATAAATGCATAAATTGACAATCAAAGCAATAAATTCTACGTATCACAATATTAACTACTTAAAACCTACATCTATTATCTACTATCTACTATAACATAATAAAACAATTCCAAATTTTATTTGTGACAATTTATCTTCATCTATGTCATATACTCTAATATTTGTCAACTCACAAAAATTCTGATGTAGCACATTTTAAAACAGATTATTTCTTCTATCTTCTACTTTCATTCTAATTACTCATGAAACATTTAATTTCAATAACTCACACGAAAAGAATAAACCATCCAATATCTTCAAAGTATCACAACGCAAATTTGAAAACTTTCACACGTAAAGATCCATCTTTTGTTTTTCAACCACCTTCTTGCATATGGTTCCAATCACTACGCCATAAATTGCATTTTATAGCGCTTTTTTTAAGCCTTCTACAGCGCTTTTTCAAAAAAAAAAAGCGTTGTGGATTCGAGCGCTGTAAAAGCTACAACAGCGCTTGTAAAAAAGCGCTCTTAAAGGAATCTTTTATAACACGCGCTTATTATGCACTTTTGACAGCGCTTGTTAACAACAAGCGCTGTAAAAGGCTTACCCATATTTCATATATTTGTGTTACCTTTTATAGCGCTTTTTGGTAACAAGCGCTGTAAAAGGCATACCCATATTTCATATATTTGGGGTACCTTTTACAGCGCTTTTGGTAACAAGCGCTGTAAAAGGCATACCCATAATTCATATTTTTGGGGTACCTTTTACAGCGCTTTCTGGTAACAAGCGCTGTAAAAGGCATACCCATAATTCATATTTTTGGGGTACCTTTTACAGCGCTTTTTGGTAACAAGCGTTGTAAAAGGCATACCCATAATTCATATTTTGGTATGCCTTTTACAGCGCTTGTTATAACAAGCGCTGTAAAAGGTGTTATTTTTTTTTATTTTTTTTTAAACCCTGTATATATTTTAAAAGTGTTTTTTAGCTTTTTATGGCACTTTTTTTTATAAAGCGCTGTCTTTTATCTTTTTATCCAAAATTAGTTTGAACCAGTTCACACAACACAACCAGAATCATTAATTTAAAACAGAAACAGAATCAGTATCACAAACAGAATCAGTAACACAACCAGAACCAGAACTAGAGCCCAAAATTAGTTAAAACATAATCAGTTCACACAATATGATACATATATATTATCCTGTAACACAGTAATTTACAACATAAGTAATTAAATATACATTGAACCTAATTTACAACATATTCATAAGCATGTTTATATACTGTCCTATGATCATATACATATAATAACTATGCACCATATAATATTGAGATCCCTTGCTCAGCAGCATTCTATTTCCCAGAAAATCAAATAATTTTCATTTCAAGCACATACTCACACCATTCCTCCTTTAATTCCATCAGATCTTGCTCAGAATATGATGGAGTGGAATTTTCAAAGTACTGCAATATAAAAATTGAACATATTATATTAAGTTAGTATCAAATATATAGATAATTTATATATGAAAATCATATAATCAAAATACCGTACCGTTTTTGGGATAATAGTTTTATTCTTGTCAACAATCTCCTTCATGAATCTCAATACGTAGTACCCACAGTCAATGTTGTTTGTTTGACGAGGGCACTTTATTGGGATCCATGTAATATTATTAGACTTTTGCTTCGACACTACCGCACCTCTTTGAGCTCGATAAACTTTTAAGGCACTATCGAATGAATAAATGTGATTATTATAGCATGAACAAACACATTATTTATATATATATATATATATGTAAGAAAAAAATGAATATTACTTACGTGTCGAGCATAGTCTTTACTTCGGAGTGATTGTTGTAATCGCCATGCACGGGATCCAAATAGTATATAACTTCAGAGACCCCATTGATTGCAAATAGCACCCAATGTGCCCTACAACAACAAAAAAATTGGTTAAGAAATTTTGTTTATACACACAACTAATAAATTAAATTGTCATCAATTAAGAAAGATAAAAATTCGTACCCTGAATTATATGGTGTGAAGAACAATTTATCCTTTTCTTTATTTGCTAATAACATATCTACAATATATTTTTTTACATTGTCTGGATCGAGTTTCCACATGGACATCTTATGCGGAGAGAAGAATGAGTATTTATTCGATAATTTCCTCGGGCACACGACCTTCTCATGCAAAAACCTTCAATGAAAATTTTAAACTAGATTAATTACCAATACATTATTAATTAATTACCAATAAATGCAATTAAAAGTATTTTTTACCTTATATACAAGCTCATTACAGTTGCACTGAGCTCCTTATGTTCGAGAAGTTCGTATACGTGCTCCTTGTCGAACAATTCCTCATACTCCTCTCCGAATATTTCTTTATTCATGTGTATCATGCGCGAATCGTCGCTGCTGCACAGGTTCTTTTTTACTTCGATGTCAAGACACGCCCCGTATTTACCAAGGCGTGGCTGACTTAATTTAGGAGCAGCAGCAGCAGCGACTGATTTGCCACGATCCAATTTTTTTATTTCTGCAAGTTTGGCAGCTTTATTGGTAGCTTTATTGGCCTCCGGCCTTTGTAATTTGGCAGCCTTATTGGCAGCTTTATTGGCCTCCAATTTTTTAGGTTTGCTGCCTTTTTTTGGATGTGCGGGTGATTTATTTATTTGGACCTACAAAAATGAGGTTAAATGTTAGTTTATTGAATTTGAAAAAATTGACAAAGCTTATGCAATAAATGTGACAAACCTTATCGGGAGACGTAACTGATTTGTTTCTGGGAGGGCTTTTAATGAGGGCAACAAGGTTCGTGGGCCATGTCACGTAACTACCAATAGCTTCGCCCAATGTCTGCATATCTCCGTCGTTGTCCGGTATCGGCAACGGTGCAGTTGGTTCGAAAGCAACAATAGGCGATACCTTGACATGGCCCTTTGGGATCGGAGTATTGTGCAATACTTCTCCCAAAGTATTGTACAATTTTCCTTTTCCCACCTTCCGATGAGTGGGTAAGGAAAAGTATAGGAAACACGAAGTGACACCCTAAATCAATAGTTAAAACATAAGTACAGTTAATATATAATATTGTTTAATGCATAAGTAATTACATAAGCAAGTAAGTAATTAATTACCTCGGGAATAATTTTCAAACCGACGTTGCAACTCCCGCTTTCACTCTCCATTTGTATATCACCTTGGAGCTGATCCGGAAGTTGCTTGTCTTTGTTCGTATTCACCAATTATGCTACTTGCTCAGATAGGATTCTGAGCTTCTCTAATACTTCCTCGTTGGAAGGTTTTTGGCGCTTCTCTTGAGGAAAAAAGCTTCTGGGAGTTACGCCAAATCCCTTCCCCCTAACTCGATCGGAATATTCAGGAACATTAAAAACTTTGCCCAAAATATCCCTGCAACTAGCCTTGTTGCCCTCTTCATTTTCAGAACTTTGTTGGATGGTCTCCTAAAATACATGTAACATTAAAATAGTTAAGTTCATTAGCCTTTTTAAAATACAATATTAAAAAGTATTCAAGTGATAAATACAATATTGAAAAATATTAAAGTCATAATATACTTACACAAAGTTCTATTACTTTTTGAACATTTTCGTTATCAACCACTCCATCCTTATTTACTCGAGCTTCCTTCCACAAGATATGACGACCCAACGGTTGATCGGATTGGGTCTCTTGTCGCTATTCGTTAAAACGAAATACTAGTTAGAAACTATAGTTTATAATACAAATTCCCTCATCATTGATGTTACATTGACTTACAAGTTTTTTGTCTAGACGTGCATATCCCATACGTGATCTTCTGTATGGGTGCGTCGGGTTGCTTGCCCTCTCGCGATTTGCCTTACTAATATTCTATATAAAACAATAGCAATTATGTAAAAATTTAAAATACGATACGAATATGAATAATAAAACACACAAATGCTAATAAATTAATCACTTACGACAAACGCGGGGTCAGTACGTTTGGAAACAAACGCTTTCCATTCATCATTTGATATATAATGTCGATATATCTTTGGAGGTTCAGCTGTTGTGTTTCCTTCTCTATCTTTAAGATAGAAATTTGAGAGATGCGATCTAAATCCCCGATGGATTTTGCCAGCAACTCTCAACACGTAATTCTTTCGTCCCTCATCAAGGACAAAAGTTGTCTACAATGAAAAAAATTATAAGTAAAGTATTTCAATGAAAATATTTATAAATGACAAAAGATTGAATCAAAAAATTTACTTGAATATCATTCCATATGATATCTTTGGCATCCTTCAACGCCTTATCTCTCCAGTCGTCAATCGTGATTGGAATATTTTGACGAACAACAGCCCCAATGTAGCTCACAAACATTGCGTTGTGGGGGTCAACTGGCTGACCACTTTCATTCCATCCAACCTAATAAACTCATATAGTAAGTACATGCTATTAAAAAAAGCTAAAAAAATACACAGCAAACAGAGTATAGTATAGTATTACCTCAAACTTGGTGCCATTGCTCCTTGCTTTAATCACATTTTGCATTATAGTTGCACCACATTTGACTTCATTTTCATAAGTCTTACTGGTGCCAACTTCTTCATTTTGACATTCTAAATCTTTGTTTGTATCCATTTAACTACAACAAGTTCAACATGCAGTTTAGTATAACATCAACAAGCTCAACATGCATCATGCATTATTCTAAACAAGCTCAACACGTATCAGTATATATATTTTAAACAAGCTCAACATACATTTTAATGATTACAAAAACCTAATAACATCAATACCTGAATAATGGTTCGAAGAAAGATGAAATGCAAAGAAAAGAGCGAACGGAGAAATTTCACAGCAATAAAGTTCACAGAAAAATGGTTTTGAAGAAATACGTAATGAGGGTTACGTATTTCAATGAAAATATATTGGTAGCAATGGGAGAGATGATCTTGGATGGAAATAAAGTTCGAAATGAACGAGATGATCGTGGAAATACAGTTCGTAATGGACGGGATTATAGTGTTTGCAAAAGAAGAGAAGAAAGATGAATGTTGCTCTGATAGTGTAGTTTACGTAATGAAGAGGAAACTGAAGAGGTTACTGTTATATATATAACCCTTTTACAGTGCTTTTTTATAACCCTTTTACAGCGCTTTCCCAAAGAGCGCCCTAAAAGGCCTAAGCCTTTTACAGCGTTTTTTATTAAAGCGCTGTAAAAGGCGTCCTTATTTAAATTTTTAAAAGACTCTTTTACAGCGCTTGCGCTGTAAAAGACCTCATTGTTTTAGTATGTTATATAATGTTTTTTTTAAAAGCCTTTTACAGCGCTTGTTAAAAGAAACGCTGTAAAAGGCGTCTTTATTTAAATTTTTCAAAGACTCTTTTACAGCGCTTATTTTAACAAGCGCTATAAAAGACCTCATTGTTTTAGTATGTTATATAATGTTTTTTTAAAAAGCCTTTTACAACGCTTGTTAAAATAAGCGCTGTAAAAGGCCTTATTAAGTTATTTTTGTGTTTTGTTATGTTATTTTTTAAACAAGCTCTGCAAAACCCACTTAGTAGTAACTGGTCACCACCAAAATATCTTCTTCTTCACCAAACTCCACCTCAAAGTCCTTTTATGCATCTTCTTCGCAAACATCAAAGCTTACTCTTTCAATCTCCACCTCATTCTGAAATCGTAACTTGATCTTCAAGTTCATTGCCATGTTGCGAAAAATGGGTTTGTTAACAATGTGTCTGATGTTTTTGTTAACAATGGGTCTGATGTTTTTGTTAAAAATGTGTTTTTGGGGATTCCAATGATGCGTACAAGGTGTTTAAAGAAAATCCTGTTAGAGAAAGTCATGTTAGGTATCTGATAAATATTATTTTTAAAGAATTAATTATTTAACACATTAATTATTTAATGTCATATATTAATTATTTAATATTTAATATATTAACACATTAATTATCTGAAGAATTAATTATTTAACACATTAATATATTAACACATTAATTATTTAATGTCATATATTAATTATTTAATATTTAATATATTAACACATTAATTATCTGAAGAATTAATTATTTAACACATTAATATATTAACACATTAATTATTTAATGTCATATATTGTAAAAATTGTTATATACTTATACGTTAAATACCCATCTACGTTGTCACACTTGGAAGGCCTCGGTTCGAATCATGAATTAAGTGAACTTTCGTAAATGTAAGCGTTTTTAAACTACAAGAGTCTTTTACTGATGTAAGCGCCGTAAAAGGGCCTTTTAAAAGGGGCTTTTACAACGCTTGGTAAGAATAGCGCTGTAAATTGTCTCATTATTTTATTTTTAAAATGGCCTTTTACAGCGCTTGGTAAGAAGAGCGTTGTAAATTGTCTCATTATTTTATTTTTAAAAGGGCCTTTTACAGCGCTCGGTAAGAAGAGCACTGTAAATTGTCTCATTATTTTATTTTTAAAAGGGCCTTTTACAGCACTTTTTTTAAAAAGCGCTGTAAAAGGCATGCACTTTTTTGGTGATTGAAATTGTCCAAATTTACATAAACATGCACTTCACCAAAGACTCTTATCCGCCACCCAACTATCCAAAAGCAAAATACTTAACTCCTAATTGAATCACTGGTTATGTTTGCCTTCTTAGACAACAATAAAACAATAATTCAGATTATAATACCACAATAATTCAATAAAACCAGAATAGAAGGCATGCATAGTTCTGTTAAAAAGCGCTTTTTTTACATGCATAGTTCTTAAGAATTGAAATTTTCCAAATTTACAATGTTATGCTTATCCCCCACCCATCAACCAAACTATCCAAAAGCCAATAACTTAAGTCCTAATTTGAATCACTGGTTATGCTTGCCTTCTTAGACAACAATAAAACAAGAATAGAACCAGATCAATAATTCAGATTATAATACCACAATAATTCAATAAAACCAGAATAGAACAATAATTCAGATTACAATAATTCAGATTACAACAATAAAACCATAATAAAACAATAATTCATATTACAACAATAATTCAGATTACATGCATGGCTTATATAAAACAATTACACATGTACATTAAGATGCCCTTCTTCTTTTCCTGGTGGGATTCACATTTGTTTGTCCATTTACAATACGAAACGATGGATTAATCCAAATTCCCTCATCATGATCATCTCTAAGATATAAACCATCATCAGTTGAATCAATTTCATGTGGTTGTTGTGATGTTGCAAATAAAAGATCATTACCAACATCTTCATCATTGTTGTTATCATCACTTGTTTTATTGGTCGATAAGACAACAGACCATTGATCATCAGAAGGATCGGTGACATAAAACACTTGTTGAGCTTGCGACGCTAAAATAAAAGGCTCGTCTTTGTATCCCACCTTATTAAAATCAACAAGCAAGAATCTTGACTCATCAATCCGAACGCCATTATTATTATCAACCCACTTGCAACCAAATATGGGAACACGAAACATTGTGTAGTCTAACTCCCATATGCGTTCGATAACCCCAAAATATGATAGATTTGCATATATTGGGTTTTTGTCCTTTGCACTTGAGATATGCATCGCTTCAGCTACGAGAGTGACCCCACTATTTTGCATAGTGGTCTGATCATCTTGTTTTTTGGTATAAAATGTGTAGCCGTTAATAACATAACCAGTGTAAGAAAAGACATGTAAGCTCGGACCATTTGCTAGCCACCTCAATCTCTGTGAAATTGATCCGGGGTCTATATCAAATTTTGACTTTATGTGATTTTTTAACCATGTTATAAAACTTCGATTGTGCTCTCGAGTTATCCAATTTTGATTCCTATTCATGTTCAAACGAGATAACTGATCCATGTGTATTGTAACATACGGTTGAACCTCATCATCATTGTGCATAACATACAATTGTGCCTGCTCCAATTCTGTCCTTGATATAGTTAGTAGTCTCCTTCCAATTATCCCTTCTCCTGATAGTCTTCCCGAATGACGAGACATGGGAAGCCCTATGGATTCAACATTGGACAAATATTCAGTACAAAATTCAGCAGCCTCTTCAACAATGTATCGTTCAGCAATACAACCTTCTGGTCGACTTCTACTTTTTACAATTTTAATATTTTCATATATCGTTCTATCGGATACATCCATCTCATATAAGCTGGCCCACAAAGTTGTGTCTCCTTAACCAGATGAACAGTAAGGTGAACCATTATATCAAAAAACGATGGTGGGAAATACATTTCAAGCTCACACAAAGTAACAACAATTTCTCTCTGTAATGTTGGTAATTTCTGAAGGTCGATCACTTTACTACAAATTTCCCTGAAGAAGAAGAAACATAATCTAGTTAAGCCTAGTCGAACTTTTTTAGGTAAAATGGAACGTATACCTATTGGTAGCAAATGCTCCATTAGAATATGACAATCATGGGTCTTCAAACCTTTTAACTTGAGGTCTTTCATACAAACCAAATTTTTAATGTTAGAAGAGTATCCTTCTGGAACTTTAACTTCGTATAGAAATTTACATAAAACAATTTTTTCCTTTCTAGATAGAGTATGAGCGGCTGGAGGTAGATATGTGCGATTTCCTTTCTTTACTGGAGCCAATTCATTTCTTATTCCCATATCGACCAAGTTCAATCTTGCGTTGATGCCATCTTTAGACTTTCCTGGAACATTGAGTAACGTACCAATAACACTATCAAATACATTTTTTTCAATATGCATCACATCGAGGAAATGTCTTATATACAATGACTTCCAATATGGCAATTCAAAGAAAATTGACTTTTTCTTCCACCCAGTTTTGACCTGCTCTCCCGCAAAAGGTTTGCCAAATTTATTGGTCAAACCTTGTACTTTTTCAAGTATTTGATATCCAGTCGGTGGTAAAGGAGTTTTACCTTCTTCTGATTTTCCATTAAATGCATTTCTCCACCAACGATACTGATGACTATAAGGTAAAAATCTACGATTTCCAAGAAACACATTCTTCTTACAATGTTTCAACCGCATCCAATTTGAACTCTCTTCACATACAGGACATGCACACTAACCTTTAATGCTATATCCTGATAAATTACCATATGCTGGAAAATCATTAATTGTGCCGAACAACATAGCCCTCAAATTGAAATATTATTTCTTATACCCATCATAAACTTCCACACTTGTCTCCCACATACGTTTTAAATCTTCTATTAGAGGAGTCAAGTATACGTCGATATCATTCCCCGGTTGTTTGGGTCCAGAAATTAACAGAGACAACATCATAAACTTACGCTTCATACATAACCATGGAGGTAGGTTATATATTACCAAAATCACAGGCCATGTGCTGTGTGAGATGCTTTGAAGACCATGTGGATTCATTCCATCAGTAGAAAGTGCAAGTCTTAGATTTCTTGACTCTATTCCGAATTCAGGATACTCGTGATCAATTTTTGCCCATTATGGGGAATCTGCAGGGCGTCGAAACATTTCATCTCTAATTCTTTCATTTGCATGCCATGTCAAATGTTTTGAATCTTCTTCACTGCGATACATGCGCCTAAATCTTGGTATTATAGGAAAATACCACACGACTTTTGTTGGAGTAGATTCTTTCTTCTTATATCGAGAGACATTGCATTTCGGACACGCCTTAAGTAGTTCATATTCATTTCGAAATAAAATGCAATCGCTAGGACACGCATGAATCCTTTCGTAACTCATGCCAATAGAACACAAAATTTGTTTAGCCTCGTAGGTTCGACTGGGAAGTTCATTATCATCTGGCAACATATCTTTTATGAGTGTTAATAATTCTGTAAAGCTTTTATCAGACCATCCATTACTCGCTTTTAAGTTGTACAACTTTAATATCGCCGACAGTCTTGTGTATTTAGTACAACCATTATATAATTCTTTCTCTGCATCACTCAACAAAGTTTCAAACATTTTAGGACAATCTTGAAGATCTTCTTCAACTGCTTTTGCGATCTCATCAACTCGGTCCGGCTCATATGTATCTGTATCGAAGTCAGTTGAAGCATATGTCGAACTATTCTCAAAATTAATGTTTCCTTTTTTTTTTTCTCACCATGTCTTATCCAACATGTGTAGCTTTGATCAATTCCATTACATACTAGATGTCCTTCTAATTCATCTTCTCTAACACGTTTTCCAAAACAACATTTTAAACAAGGACAAACTACTCTATTTCAACATATATTGATTTTGACATGATTTTCACTCATTTAAAATTGAACATCAATATTTAAATAATATAATTATATTTTATTTCACAATATATGTGTTATCTTGAATATTTATATATTACTTTTTCTCGTTGTATTATACGAATTCTATCATAATTTTTTTAATAGTATAAAAAATTTAGTGTTTAAAAGAAAAAAAAACTTTTAAAATAAATGTATTCACTATCTTGAAATTAAAAAAACTTCAAACTCAATTGAAGTGAACCACATCAATATATTCTTCATTGGTTTGTTTTTTGTGAAAAAAATTGTAAAACCTCAACTAACTATCTATCTTCTTTTGTTCAAACTATTTTCTCTCCAAAAAAAGTAAACCAATTGATATGTTACATATGTAGCTCAACTTCACTTAAATTTGTGCACTTTTTCATTATAATTCTTCTACCGCTGCGTTTTGCAAATTTTTCATGGGCTTATATTGCACATTTTTAATTTAAAATTCTAATATAATATAAAATATTATGTTTAATTAACTAATTAAAATTTTAAAATTCGATATCTCAAAAATTTTGGTCAAGTTCCATCACTGAATTTAAAGATCAACTCAAACCCTATTTTAAGATTATCCCTAGCTTGTAATTTAATAATTATGCTTCTATATTTTTCTATTTATATCAATCCGACGCAAACTTTGATAGATGGTTCTATACACTCTTAATTCTTAATATATTTATTCATATTTTTGGAGAAAAAATAGTTATTAACGTATAATAAAATATAAAATAAGAAAGAAAATATACAAAAAGAATTAGGTTAAATAAAATTTTAGTCCTCTTATTTTATTTAATCTGTAATTTTAGTTCTCTTATTTTTTTATTTATAATTTTGGTCCCTCTATTTTTTAAAATTATGACATTTTGTCCAACATTAAATTTGATTCTTGAATTTGATGATGTGGTAATTAATGAAGTTGATGTGTCATCCATGCCATATTTAATTTGCAATTTTATTAATTAATAAATAGATAATATTATTATAATACTTTTATAGGTTTAAAAATAAAACAAAACACTAAAATATAGAAAAATAATCTAAAATTTATTAAATCAAAATTATGGCATGTAAAAATCATAACTTGATTAAACAAAGTCACAATTAAACTCTAAATAAAATAACCAAATAAATCAGAACATGATTCATAACAAACTTCATAATACAATGAATGAATGATTGTTATCCTATAAAACACTAAACCATTCTCAAATAGGAAATATCTAAACCCCCATTCAAAACAACCACATTCAAAATATTAAACCATTCACAAAAATCTTAAATTCCATTCAAAACTAACATTATTTGATAGCAACCAATCCGAACACACATGACAAACCATAAAAATGACATACATAGAAATATTATTTTCATCCTCTTTTGTCCATGAAGAAAGTATTGAATCATACGAATTTCTTGGAGTTCCATCGCAACTGAGTTTCATGATTTTCACCCCTTTTTCTCTTGAATCCATTACAAAGAACACAGCAGAACGAGAACGAGAATTAGACGATAGTAATCGTAAAAAAAAGACAATTCTAATGAAATTCACGATTAAGACTCATTTAGCGTCGTTCTTGTTTTTCAATATTGTGACTTCGTTTTTCTTCTTCTTCTTCTATTTCTAAGTTTATAGTGTTTTTGTTTTAGGATTCATAACTTTAATTTAACAAATTTTAAATTTCTTTTTTTTTAAGTGTTTTGCTTTATTTTTAAAACTTAAAAAAGTATTATAATAGTATTACCTATTTACTAATTAATAAAATTGTAAATTAAATATGACATAAACGACGACACATCAATCTCATGACATGGATGACAAAATGTCATAATTTAAAAAATAAAGAAATAAAATTACAAATAAAAAAGTAAAAAACTAAAATTGGAAATCGAGTACAATAGAAGGACTGAAATATATTTAAATAAAAAAAAAATTAAAACAAAAGCAAAGATGCTGAGTCAAAGGTGACCTTACAATAGTTGAACTACTAAAGAACGAAACGATCTTATATTAATACATCTGTCGACGAATCGCATCCAGCTTCGACAGAAAGCAACGTTTGACCAATGTAAGACCCATACTTTGGCACAAAATAGACATGATTTAACCACGAAAGTTCTCCAACTCGTCCTCAGATAAAAATTTAAATGATTCATTATTTGTATAATTTTTCACTAAACAAAATAATTATTATTTGTAAGTGATCACATATTTTTATGCGTACCTAAATCTCCATGCACAAACGTAGCCAGTATTTTTTTTAAGAGTCATACTAACACTAATAATTGTCTTTAAGTTATTTGTCCAACATACACAAAAGGAAATAAAAAAATAATTTTTAAAAGAAAAAATTTACTTTTTGTGTTTTTAAAGTTGAGTTACAATTTTTTTTAATAATTTTGTTTCTCCATTTAGATTCTTAACAAGTGTATCAAGGATATTGGTTAGCATTTCTCTATTTTAATGGTAATTTTTTTTTTCTTCAAATTATTTAATTACAGATCTCTACTATTATTATTATTATTATTATTATTATTATTATTATTATTATTATTATCAATTAACGAAATTAGAATTTAAGACCATTCATGTTACGATTGAGATAATGACATATATTTTTTTCGATTTCAAATATAAATAAAAGGATAGTCTAAAAAAATTGTTATATTTGCTCCCAAATCAAAAAAATAATGTATATATTTAACATAAATTTTGAATTAAATACATCAACTTTCTTTTATTCACATTTCTTTATATTTGAGAGCAGAGGGCCAACAGATAAAATATATATAAGTGAATTTTAAGCACTAATATTTATTAATAAAAAGAAAGGCAATAATATTTATCATCATTGTTTTATTTGAATCAAGACCAACCGGAGATAATATTAATTTCGAGACGATTAATATCATAAATTGTTTCGAATGATTTAAAAGCATAACCGTTGACCAAATGGGACTTTTTCGTATTTACTGCCAAGACAACACATTTATATTTAATCCAAGCTTACACGTCATGTTTAAGTCCAAACTAAGACAACATTGCTTTATACATTTCATAAGACAAGCACACCAGTTTCAAAAAATGTACCTCACAAACATTACCTACTCTTTCCTTAAACTAAGACTAATAATTGTTTTATGAATCAACACATAATTCCTTTTGGATTTTTATTACTATTGTTGTAGTTAATAAGATTTTATTTTTTTTACTTTTTTAAAAAGAGGATATATGTATCCATTAATTAGTGGTACACTACATAAACAAAAAGTTTGATGCTTATCTAGAAATGGGCCAAATAATGTGTTGATTAATAAAACAATAAATTAAGAATAGTTTTATAACCACAAGATTGGACAGCAGCCAATTTGATTTAATGTTTGAAAATTGAAAGGCATGTATAGATTTACAAGCACACATAGAGCCAGACAAATTTGTTAAAAATTGAGAACCCAAATTATATGATTCGATAAAACTTTGATATTATCTCTCATTAGCTAGCTGTCACACGGTCCCCACACCCAAGTAGCCAAGTCCACCAATATCATCCCCTCTTCCTCTCTTACACTTCACACGCTTCTAATTTTTTTCCTAACCACTTGCACCACTTTCAAATCCAATCGTCTTCTTTTACATTCGTTAAAAAAATATTATTTTTGTTAGAAAAATGAGATTATATAAATTAATAAATATTGTAAGAAAAAAAATAAGATTAATGATTTTACTACTTTATTTATATTATTTAATTATTGATTTATTTTTATTATTATAAATGCAGAGTGATGAATAATAACTTGAGAATTATGTAGATGATATTAATTGAATAAAAAAAATAATAATAATATAACATTGACAATTGAAAATGACATTATATTTGAAACAAATTTTTTAAAATGCAGCATTTATTATCTAATAGAGGAATATCAATTATGTTAATTGGTATATCAAGTATTAGTCAAAATCTCACGTTGAATGAAAAAGTTGATGTTAAAAATATAAGTTGACACCATTTACTAAATTTCTTTGATGAATATTCGGGTACACTAAAATTTTCTTAGGTATGATTTCCGACGTCCAATATTTAAATATTATGTCATTTTTTTATATTATATTAAATTTGTACTAAAAGAAACTCTAAAATACCAAAGAATTTATCAATTTTTTAAAATTTTATGTGAAAATATAATGATAACAATACTTATATAATTTCTTTAGCTCAATGTAATAATATCTCGTAATGCTTAACAACCCATCAAATCTTCATACACTATATATATAGCTTCAAAACTTTGCATGCACTCATCAAATACTTCACTTGGCATCTTATGTCCTTCTCTTACTTTCTATTTCTCTCTCTCTCTCTCTATAACATTGGTTGCAATAGTATAATCTAATCAACCAACCAAACTCATCCTTTGGAAAAATTATTTTGAAATGAAAATGAAAGGTTCTATTGGTTTTCTCCTTCTATATGTAACCACTTTTTGTGTGATTGCATCCGCTGGTAACTTTTACCAAGACATGGAAATAACATGGGGTGATAATCGTGCCAAAATCCTTGAAAATGGGCAATTTCTTAGCCTCTCTTTAGACAAAGCCTCTGGCTCTGGATTTCGTTCAAAAAATGAATACTTGTTCGGAAAAATTGATATGCAACTCAAACTTGTGCCTGGTAACTCTGCTGGCACCGTTACAACCTATTATGTAAGCATTCATTGTATAAAAACTTTTTTTTTTTTTTTGTGGTGAAGTATTACTTTTATTTTGATGAAACATAATTTTTAATCAATGTGATCATTTAATTATATTTACATGAATTTAATTACTATGTCTAAATAATTTAACAAAATGTTACACAAACTCATATTTAAACTTAATAGAATGATAATTGGTCGGACTTTAATTACATCAATTTATAATTAAATAATTATCATTTTTTTTAGAGTTGAATAGTCAATAGATATATATAAATATATCACTTTCTGAGAATATTTAAATATATAAAATATTGCAATATTTTGTGATGGTAAGAATTAATTGAACTTTTCATAAAATAAAATAAAAAGATTTTATTGAACTTTTGTATACTATTTTTTACATTGTCTAATATTTATATTATATTATTAAACATTACATATAATTATGGGCTACTAAATCATTGTGTAAAACTTTTCAAATCGTTATTATATAGTCTTCTTTTATGAAATGACCATGCACGTTTTTTATATATATATACTTAATAGTTTCATGATATAATAAAGCTGAAAATTAATATTTTTTTGACATAACATTGAAATGAAATTTTCAAATACTAAATATGCATGTTTACTTGTGATTGGTGCAGCTATCTTCTCAAGGGTCTACACATGATGAAATAGACTTTGAATTTCTTGGTAACTTAAGTGGTGACCCATATATTCTTCATACAAATGTATTCACACAAGGGAAAGGGAATAGAGAACAACAATTTTATTTGTGGTTCGACCCCACCAAGGATTTCCACACATATTCCATTCTTTGGAATCCTCAAAGCATCATGTAATATTACTTATTCTTATTTATTTTTAATTAACATTTCATCTATCAATTCACACATATAAACAAAAGTCAATATGTATTTAACTTAGTTAGATATATCTTGAATTTTAACTTTTACTTTATATGTATTAATTAATTTCTTAATTTTTATAAATATTTTTAATTTCATTTAGATTTTCTGTTGATGGAACACCAATAAGGGAGTTCAAGAATTTAGAATCAAAAGGGGTTGGTTATCCAAAGAACCAAGCAATGAGGATATACTCTAGTCTTTGGAATGCTGATGATTGGGCCACAAGAGGTGGGCTTGTGAAAACGGATTGGGCCCAAGCCCCATTCACTGCCTCATTTAGAAACTTCAATGCACAAGCTTGTGTTTGGACTTCTTCAGGCTCTTCTTGTTCTTCCAACAAATCACCAACATCATCATCAGCCCAATCATGGTTGAGAGAGTCACTTGACTCAAATGGGATAGCCAAAATTCATTGGGTCCAAAAGAATTACATGATTTACAATTATTGCACTGATACTAAACGTTTCCCACAAGGTCTTCCTTCTGAATGTCTTGCTTGAAAACCATTACATATATGTTTGGATTGATGGATAGTAATTTCACCAAACTCATTGCAAATCCAAATAGGAGCTACATGTCATATTATAAAAGTTTAGATATTGGATGTGTGATGTATATGTGAAATTTATTCTTTTTCTTGTGTAAATTTATAATTCAAACTATAGGATAGATTGTTTATGTTTTGTGCATTATTACATTGTTTGTGTGAAAAGAAGCATGTATGATATTGATAGCAACAAATAAAGGGTGAAAGTGTATATTATTTTGTTCCAATATAAATTTGTTTGAGCTTAAAGTGTTTTTGCACTTTTGCATTTCTAATTTTCTTTTACTAAATCAATAAACCTGTTTTGCCTTCAACAGATAAGAGGATAAATAAACATTTTTTTTTTAAGAATCAACGACTTATTTTATATATGTCTCTTTTTGTATTGCATCTATCACAACAATTTTAATCTTTATCTATTGTATACACCTTACAACTTTACAAGGTGTCCGCCAATATTTTAGAAAAATAATAAATTGCCTGGTATTTTTGAAGAATCAAGCAATATTCTTTTGATTAATTTAAGATTAGTGAGATATATAAAGAAAATATATGAGCCCCAAATTAGATATCAAATGTCGGTAAAATAAAATTTAAAATAAATTGTGTAAAAAAATAAAAACATAAAAAATGAACTTTATTATTAATTGTCTCATCACAAAATTTAGTGACAAAAAATAAAGATAATGACATTTTTTTTTCTAAAGCAAAATTTGAATTAATATTAAAATCAATATATATCCAAGCAAAAGATCTTCTTATTGATATGATCGCTAACAAATTCTCTTATTCTCTATTATTGTAATTGTTTTTTTTATTTGATCACTACGAAAGTTACTCTCTTTTATGTTTAATATTTAATGTTTTGCATATTTTATCACTTATGATAGAGATAATTATTTTGCTACTTTTTTTTTTCAAAAATATTCAAAGAAAATTTTCATAATCGCTTATGTATTTATTTTTTCTTTCTTATTTAGTTCTTGAATAATTTGTTCTGTTTTTCCCTTTCCTCTCAAATTCTAAATAAGAACTATCTTATCATAATAATGATGAAAAAAATCATAAGACAATGAACATTAAGGCGATGTGTTTGACAATAAAACTTCACTAAGACTCAATACTTTTTCAATATTTTAACATCAAATAATTTGTTTCAACATCAACAAATTTCGTCAAATTAGAAAAAGTTGGAGTCAAATGCATTATTCAAATTTTGTTCACCGTCAAATTGAAGAATATATGTTATCGAAGCCTTTGTTTACTGTTTTATTATCAACTAATTTATTTCAACATCAACAATTTTCGTCAAATATAAAAAAGATGTAGTCAAATGCATTATTCTCATCATCAAACTGAAGAAGCATAAGAAGATATGCTTCTGAAGCCTTTGTTGAAGATTTTTCAAGAATACCAACAATATTTGATGATAAAATTCATTCTTTTTAGCTAAATTGATTTTTTTTTTTTAAAAAAAAAAGATAAGATCTTATATGAAAGTGTAGACTCTAGATTCAACACTTACCAACAAAAAAAAAATATGAATGCTTTTGTTTTTAGGAAAAAAATTGATAATTGGATTCTCAATTAGAAGTCAAAGTTGGTGACTAAGAAGTTGCACATGATATTTCTTTAAAAAAAATGCAAGAGAAGATCTTGTATGAAGGTGTAGACTTGTTTCATCTACTACAAAAAAAGATTTTATTATAATCTTTAATAAAATTTCATCAAGTTTGGAACTAAAATTATGTTTGAGGGACCAAATCTGGGGAGAAATAAAATAGGAGACTACTTTCGCGATTCAACTAAAATAGGAGGACCAAAACTACAATTAAGCCAAAAACAAATAATTGCAGAGAAAGAACGAAAACGGAGAACGTGCTGGACATAACAGAAAACCAGAACGTTCTTGGTTTTCTGCAGTTTTGATAATATAGTTTTCTCAATCAAATATAAACGAGAATTAAAGAAATATATGAGAAGAATAACACTCAGATTTACGTGTTCGGTCTCATGATTGATCTCCTAGTATCTTTCACTGTTTATGAACCAACAATACTAGCCTTTTCACTCAATCTTTCTTTCTCTCCCTTAATCTTCTTTCTATGAATTTCTATGAATCATGAATTGCATATGTCTCTCTTAGTTTCCAGCTATAATTACTGCTACTACAACCCACGTTGTTGCTTCTATATAACAACTTTATTTATAGTATATAAAAGCAAATTAATTATAACCAGCTATTATAATTTACTTTGCCAAATGTAGTTATAACAACCACTAAAGTTTAACCAACTTTAGTTAGATAATTTGAGGCACATATTCACATAGATCTTGCATGAAGGTGTAGACTTGTTTCATCTACTACAAAAAAAAAAGATTGTATTAAAATCATTTTTGTTATTATTTCAAGAGAAGAATAAATATTTCAAAAAAATATTTTAGTCAATGTATTTCTGAAATCTAAAAATTTTTTAGTTGATGTATTTTAAACATTGTAAATATCTTTTAGCCGATTTATTTTTGGTTGTAGATGTTAGTTACTCTAGTTAGAAATTAGTTAGAAATTAGTTGTTCTAATTTTGTTATATAAACTTCATTAAATCTATTATTGTAATTATTTTTCTCGTTTGATAAATACAAATGTTATCTCTATTTGTCTCTTTCATAATTAATATCAATATTTTGTATATTCTATTAGTCTATTTTGCTCCTCTATTATGCTATTGTTTCTTTGTCTATCTCTGAATTATGACTTGGATATTGAATTAATTGAAGTTTATATATAAAAATATCAAGCTAACTTCCTTGTTTATATCACTTGTTAATTTTAACTTAAAAAAGATATATTTTTATTTATCGCTATCTTAGGATTCATAATAAGTTCCAATTTACTATTCCAAAAATAAAACTTTCAATTCAAAATTCGAATCTTGTTTCAATAACCTTGATTAAAAGAATTGACTTACAAAAACATTTATTTGTTTTCATAGCAAAGTAACATAACAACAACAAAATGATATTATTTTAATAAACTCAAAAAGCTAAAATGAAGAACAATGTTACAAAGTTCAACTCCGTTTAGAACATCAATTAACTGTTCTCATGCCTCCAGAGTCCCTTTAACATAGCTGAATACTGATGTTTGTGTTTCTTCTTTTTTAACACATTTAGCTTCTAAGGATGAAATTATCTCAGCAATGTCATGGTTTCAACTCTTGCAAGATGTTCAAAAAGCAGGTTAAGAGTTCACTAAAATTTGGCTCAGCATCTGAAAGTTGAAAGTTGTTAATAGCAGCCTTCAGATGTTTGTGCTTCAAAAGATGATGAATTGAGGTTTGTTGAATTGATTCTCAGGCATTCTTCTCCTTCCTTCTGGTATATACTCACAAAGTTAAATGAATCCCTTTGTCTTTCTATTATTTGTCATTACAAAATGCATACTATACTTAGAGACACTAGTTATTCTCTGTAGATAAACAACTTAATTAGGAGGTTATAGGCTTATAACATATGTACGCTTTTCATATAAATATTTATGTATAATCTATTTCTATAACAAAATATAAATTATAAGTTGTTTTTCATTAACAATCTTGTTGAGGTTATGAAAATAACCTAAAACAACTTATAAACAAGTCATAAGTTTTTCTTATAAGTTCTCTCAAATAGTTTTCTATAACAAGTCATAAGTTCATCAAAAAAGATATAAGCTATTTCTAAGTTTTTCTTATACGCTTATCATATAAATCCTTATGTGTAAGCTATTTCTAAAGCAAAAAAGATAAAATAAAATAAACTATTTTTATAGATGTTTATGCCAGTATATAAAATAAGTCAATCCAATCAGATATCAGTTGGAGCAAAATATCTTAAAATCATTGGGTGTGCTCATAGAATGATGAAAGAATCATTTTACAAGATTTGCATCATTTCAACTTTGAAGTACATTGAATTCCTTCACAAGATTGTTAATGCATGATACAATATAATGAAAAGGATAAAATTAAGGAAATATAACAAGGAAATAGTAGAATTTTATACCTCTTTTTTCTTTGTCTGGTAAGGAGAACAAGTAATCCAAACCCTATAATGATTGCAGCTTTTATAACCTGAGTGAGAAAGAAGTAGGAAAAGGCATATATAAGTATTCTTCAACTTTTACATTTTGATGTTAAAAACAAGTAAAATTTGCTAAATTAGAAGTTGATGATAACCTGATCAAATGGTCCTCCAGAATTTTCATCTCCATTATCATTAGAAGCAGTAGTGGTTTTTGATTCTAAAATGTCTTGTTCTTTTTCATACTTGCTCCCCTCCGTTCCAGTTCCAATATATGCTGCATTCTGTAACACAAAAATAAAATAAAACATAAAGTAAATACATAGTTTGGTAATTTAAATGTTGAAATCTACTTCTATTTAAAATGTCTATGTCTATCTCAGAAGGGAACTGTTCAATATATAGTAGTAAATATGTGAGAAAAAAATTTGATGGTGATGAATACAGAACCCATAAATAGCTTAATTTATATATTAGACTCAAAGTTCTATACTTCTAGTATGCTAGTTTCTAAGGAGGCTTCAATCAACATGTAGGATATTTCCAAAAAGAGATTGGTTTGGTTTGTTTACAAAAATGAATAATACTGTCTAAGTGCTCCACCACACATACAACACAGAATTAGCATATTCAAGGCCTTCCTTGTTTCTTTCTTTCTCTCTTCCTTTTTATCGTGTTTTTAATGTTTAAGCTATGTTGCACTGACATTTTAAATTGAAGACGTGTCATGTAGGTGTCTTACACTAACACGACGAGGCATCAACACACGTGTTTACATGTTAGTGTTAATGTTGTGTTTGATATCCGTGTTTATGTTCGTGTTTATAGTTTCTAAGTGTACGAGAGATTTAATCATCACCTATGGTAATTAATGCTCAAAGCTTTTATCAGAAAGACAATATTTAACCAAAAGGGTATCCAAAAATACTTTTTTACCTTTTCCTTATTTTCTACTTTTGGGAAATCAAAACTTCTTTGTTGGCTTAAGTGCTTTGTATCCTCATTTTCCAATATATCGATTACACTCTTACCACTAGTTGTTACACATATCCTTCTCGATTCATGTGGGAATATCCAAGCCTCAGAACTCTCAAAAGAGTAAAACTTGTTATCTAAGTCCCTCTCAATACATGTTTCATATGAAATTTCAGGGGCTTTGCCCCTTCTTTTCTCTTCTTTCAAAGGCATTTTTCCTGAAACTGTAACTGTTTCAAATGTAGATGTTGTCATCATATGATCTTTACTATATGCTTCATTATTATTTGTCTCTTCCACTTGATCTTTATTTCTAGCATTTGAATCTGGTTGTTTGTTCAGTGTATTTATGGTGCTCAATTCTAACTGCATGGTGTTCTTAGGTTGTACATAATTAAGCAGCTTAATTTGCCCAATACTTTCTTCCTTTGTTACCGGATAAGCACTTCTCACCATTTCTTGTAAGAAGCCACTTGGCTCTTTGTTTAATGACTTATCTTGCTCCAAGTGCTGAGTCTCAGAAGAATCTTCCTTTTCAATTGGACTCACTTGATATTTTGTTGGAGGGGGTTTGATATGAGATCTCATATCCTGTGTAAAAATTCATTTGTTGAAAAACTTGCAATAATGTATTGATCAACAAATCACTGACACAGACGCAAATATCGGACACGACAATGACACTGATACGTAGATACTAATAATAATTTAAGAAAATAAAAGTGTTGAAATTTGAAAGTAACTACATGTGTCGGTGTCATGTTAGTGTCTGACGTATTAGACACTAGACACACTTTTAATTTGAAGTGTCGGTGTTAATGTATTGATCATAATGTTGTAAAAAGAACAAAAGCACAACACTTATTGTACCTTAGGGAGACCACTTTCAAAAGCACTTATCATTTTCTTCACATTGCTAGGAGTTCTCTTTGGGGGAGCCTTTTTCTCAGAGTATTGAAGACCATCATCCTCTATATTGTGTTGTATCAGATTATTGGTCAGATCATTAAGTTTTTCTAAGCTTAACAAAATCACTATCTTTTTTGAACTAGCACTAACACAAATATAAACATGAATATAACATTCACGATGACACATAGACACTAATAAGAATCTTAAAAAATGAAAGTGATTAAATGTAATCACTTGTGTCAATGTCGTGTCAATGTCAGACGCTGACATCAGACATAACATGAGACATGTCTTCAATCTTAAGTGTCTGTGGTGTGCTACATAAATGGTGCTTGATAATCAGGCTTCTTACCTCTGTTTGATCTTAAACTGTGCTGTAATTGAATGAGATTAAGTGCTTGTGCCATGGGTTTTGTTGACGAGGTCTTCTTATTGTGGTCAGCAATGTTCTAAGAAATGTAAAATGACCGTTAAACAAACAATAGTACATTTTCCAATGTCTTCTTGTTGGGACAAAAAGAGACCGTGATGCAAATTAATTAATCCTTAACTGAGTTTATAAGTTTCTGTTCAAGCTGAGTCCCAACAACATTTCTAGTGCAACTTTCTCTGTCATCAGCAATACTTTCTAATGCAACATTTATGAGTTTAGCTTCTTCATGTTGAAGGTGTTGCGTTGGTGATTCTTGAGAAGATGGAGCACTTAAAACATCAGGAAAAAGCCTTTGAGGAAATGTAGGACCAAATTCATAATTATTAAAGATTCTGTACATTTACTATTTATATCTGCTTTAAGTGTTCATTGTTTCTATAATCAGCAATGATCGCAAAAATTGATTTTGATTGAATTTCATGTAAAAGTGAGTTGAACGGAAAGTATGAGTGCAAAAATCAAGTTTTGAAGCATAAGCTACAAAGTCTAAAAACCATCGATGCAAAATCAATTTTAAGTCTTTAAAATCATCATGGACTCTCCCAAAAGTGAATCCAAACATATAATAAGTAGGATCAAACCTGAGACCTCATCACTAGTGCTGAAGGGTAATTTTGCATTGCCAATAATCATGCCACTGTCACCTTCTACATCTCTTTGATTGCTACTATGAAGCTCATCATGTTTTTTCTTTAATGCAGATTGTCTCTGCCAAATCAAAGATGTTAAGTTAGTGTGAAGACATTAATTAATAAACCACAACTTCTAATGCTTCTTCCAAAAGTTAATTACATTTAAAAATTACAATTTGTATGTATCAATTGTGGTTCTTATAGTTGTGTACATTTCGATTATCTACTATTACATGGTTTTTGATAGATGTCTAAATATCTGTCGAAAATGATGTTTTGATATTTGTTTGATTCAATTGTATTTAGATTAAGATCCTTATGTGTTTGAATTTTTAAGACCTCTCTAACACCGATACTTCTGATTAAAGGCATGTCTCGGTGTTCAACACGCGTTGACGTCCCACACCGACACATTAATTACATTTAATTAATTTATTTTCTCAAATTATTATCGATGTCAACTAGTGTGCGACTCAAATTTGTGCTTCGTAGTTTAAAGATTATAATGTTAGTCTTGTCTAAGAATAAGGATTAATTCAAATTTTGTACTTGGATTTAGTTATGAATAAAGAAGTTGATTATAGTGAGTCTTGAATACACTTATATATTGATTCTAAGTAACTAATATAATTAACTTTTTGATTACATCGTAACTAGTTTCTATCTAAGTTAAACAATATTAAATTAAAACTAATTCTAAAAATCTTCCAACTATCCAACAAAATATCTCTATAACGACAAAAATTTAACAAGGCCTAAAATTTGCAATGTTAAAGAAAGTTCATATTTCATAAGATTATATTAAAGAAAACAAATCAGTACCATCATACGAATTCTTTCACGTTCTTCATCACTAAGTATGACTTGTAATTTCAAATGCAATTTTCCTCCCCCAATTGGAAACATGTCTTCCCAAACACCTTTCTCTAATATCAACCTGATATGTATTCCTGCCAGTTATTCACTGTATCATGTTAGAAACATTTATGCTACAGTCGAGTTTAATTGATAATGAGTTTAACAGAATCATGATGAGCCACCGTGATTTTGTTGGAAGTTAAACTTTGCAGATTCAACAAAATCACAGTGTTTCGTCATTGGAATAATCATAGTCATTCCAAATATGCACTAAATCATTTTATCAAATGGAATGTTATCAATCAAAGATGACCTACCTGCACTTGATATTTCATTCTCTTGAGAATCATGAATTTTAAAAATCAAATCATCACGGAGGCTAGTTAAGGGGCTGAAACAACACAACAAACAGATTACAACATAGAAATTATTATGACCTAAATATCACAAAAACAATGTAGACTTTTAATCTTACAAGGAAAAGTTTCCTTTGTCACTGATTTGGTACTCAATTTTCCCCATAGAAGCTGCATTCATTTACCACTATGTTACTACAATTGACACTTAAGAATTTAGAGAGTAAGGACAAGTATAAAAGCAAGAACAATTGCATTTTTTCATACCCCTTATAGATGTTGATGAAGATAAGGGAAGATCCATCAATTCCAGCACTAAAAAAAATGAATGAAGAGAAGTAAGAAAAACTATAGTTCTAAATTAGTCTGCAACTGCGGTCTGATTATAAAATTTTTAGAAATTTCTGCAACCACAATTGTATCAGTATCAGCTACATTTTGCTACAATATTAAGAATTATAATATAATTATAACAGCAACCATAATTTAAAATTTGAGGGATTATATGTTTGAATAATGCTACATAAAATTTAGTACCTGAGACCATGATGGTTCCTGGCATTGGAGGGTGGAGAATTCAATAAAGACTAAGATTATTATAAAATAATTATTTTTCCTAAGTTTTTGTTATGTGATGGAAAGATGAAAACTTGGATGGGATGGGGGAAGAATGGATATGGTATAGAATCCAATGAAAAACGAGCTATTGTGTGGTCCTTCTAACTATCATAACATTTATTAGCCATAAAAGCTTAATTGGAAATTTCTCATTTTGTCTTTTATGTGAAATTGAAGTTAAAAGAACAATTATTGCTGAAACGGTTAAATAGATCCATGAGAGGACACTTTTGATACGAAGAGCATCCACAAATCAGTAACTTTCATATGGATACTTTAATACACATTACTTTAGATATTTTTGACAATTCATGATATTTTTTAGACATATAAATTTACAACTTTTTTCCTTTTTTAAAGTTGAGACGATAACTTTATTGAGGTCGCTTTGATAAATTGAATTTTGTAAAACACTTATTTTTATTGAATTAATATTGATTTGTCTTAGTCACAAAGGTCAATAGGACTTATGTATACAATTTTAATGAGTACCGTGAGTAGTGGGAATAAATAAACATTTACTTATTCTCTAGGTATCAAGTTTGATTTCCACATAAGACAAAATTTCACGAATTGCTAATTCAAGGAAGATGGAGCGAGAAGTTGTCGGGTGACTTTAAAGCATTGGGGGAAGAGGGAGCGAGAAATTGTCGGGTGACTTTTAAGTATTGGGCTAAGTTCAATCATTTAGTACACCGTAGTAATATTAAATAATTAATTTCCCTATCCAACTACTAGAAAATATTAATTAAAATGTATCAATTAATAACTCAATATGCTTGAGTAATAAAATGCTGTTTCAACTTATCTCATTTTCAACATAAGTTTTTTTCTCAAATTCTATGTAAGCAAATGTTACAACAAATGCCAACTTTGTTGACGTCATACTAACAATTTCGAGCAGTGGTGGTTTATATTTGTTTGTTTTGTACATGATATCTATAACTTAACATAATAAGAAATAAGTTCAACATCTTCACTGAATTTGGATAAACTCAAAATATATCTTTCATCACTTATGAATCACTTATTCTGACATAGCTCCCATCTTCTATCAACTTCAGCAAATGTAGTATCTTTGTTCTAGAACCTCTCTCCTTCGTTTGATGCATACACCTATACTTATATATTTGGTTGATCTCAGGGATATTGGCACTGTCCTAGTCTTGCATTGATAGAAATATGTTTCTCGGTGCAACATGATGTTTTGTCAAATGGTCAACATGTTTTACTCTTTTGCACTTTGACTCCCCACAAATCGGTGACCCTCCAAGTAATTTGTGATGTCCACAAATCACTTATGTTCATCCTAAATCATCTTTCAAAGGTCTTGATCTAATTTTGAACTCACAGCCACACTTTTTAGCAGTATTTTGAACTATCACCTTACTTATATTTTCCACCCTTGTCTGATCTCATGATTAATTTTGAATTTCTTCTTTGTCATGTCTTTGTATCTAATCTAGTAACAACAACAATCATATAAACGTTATTTTCATCCTCCCGATTGACAACTCTTTGACAAATGTATTTCATCGTTCAAGTAATAAAATAATAACTAAAATTATCTCTACAGATATTGTTATTAATATAAATATGCAACAAAGTAAATAACATTTACATTAGTAAAAGATTCATAAATTGGTTGTTTGAGGAAAAATAAATTAAAATTAACGAGATAGAGATTATGAGAAGAACAATTAGGAAATTTAAATCACTATCATTTTCACTATATAATTATTGATTTACTATTTTAATAATATATCTTATTTGATTAGGTCAAATTAACAACTAGAATAGATCAATTTCATGGCTCAAAATCCCTTTTTTATAACATCAAACTTTAATTTCTCAGGTGATCAGACTTATTACGCAAAATAATTACGAACGTGAATTTATTAGACACATTAATATATTATATTCCTATAACAATATTGAAATATGAATATATATTTTAGTTTTATTTATTATAGCTTATTTTTCAATAATAAAATAATACATAGATTTAATTCTATGATGATCAAATATAAAAACATTAAAAACAAAAATATATGAATAATCAAATAAATGTTAATTACATAAATTACATCAAAAACTAAAATTATATAAATTCAAAAGGGTTCAATGAATTCTAATTAAAGAGTAAATTGATTACTCATAATATTTGATAAAGAATATATAGAAAGAAAAAAAATTACATAGTTTCAATTTTTGTTTTCTTTGAGCGTAACTTTTTTAGTTCAAAAGGAATGTCTCGCGTCATATTCTCGGGCCAGCCTTGGCCACACTATGTATCTTTTCCTTTGGCCCACATCCACTAAAACATTTATAAATAATACATAAACTTGAGGTGTAACACAAGTTACTTTGTTTAATAACTCTATAAAATTTTATAAAATTTTAAAACTGTTGGATATTTCATTAATAATTTTAAATAAATTTTATAAATTTTTTTTAAAATTTTAAAACTGTTAAATACTTTATTAAATAATTTCAAATAAATATATAATAAGTTTTTAAAAAATATAAGTGCATATTGATGGCTAGATTATATAACTACAAATTTATAATTTATATAAAATTTTGTGTGTTTGATCATTAATATATATTATATCAATAATTAATGGTTGAATCAATAAAATTCATCATTTATATTGAATTATTAAACGAAATAATTTATCACATAATTACTTCTAGAGTCAAAATATATATATATATAATATCCGTTACAACTTTACTAATATTTTTCCATTCAACCGAGCAACCTATTTATCTTAATCAATGAATGAAAACAAAAGTTTGGCAAAATGTCAGGTTAGTAAAGAAAGTAACAACATAATTAAAAAAAACAGTTTATTTATATAACTCCTAAAGTTAAATAACAACTACGATAACTAAAATAAATAAATAAATATTAAAAAAATATTTAAAAATATATATATAATAAATAGTTATCACATAATTTAATGTCATACATCTTTTTGTATATCAAACACTTATCGATTGTGAATTCATTAATAGTATCTATATATAACTATTATTTATCACATAATTGAGACATCTCCTAAGACAACTCAAGTCTCATTCAATGAAATCTAAGTAAATTCTCACATTAAATACATAGACGTATGAAAAGAATTCAAACATAATTAATGTAAGACATAAACATAGGTAGATAACATATATGGAACCATAGTTAAATATATACATTACTACATAATAATACAAATGTTGAATGTCTTGTGGGTCTCAACTGAGCACCATAAATGTACAACCAAAATACATATTCAACATTACTACATCAAACGAGACGGATGACTCAAACAAACCAAACTAATAGGACTCTACATCGGCCAAAATACAAAAATGGGGAGCAGGTCTATGTCTAACTATCTACCGACCAATGTTGTTAGTCCTTACCCTTCTCAAGCCAACTAATTTAGGGTGGCCCTAGAGAATACTCTAACTCCTTTGATGTAAATGAGAATTAAGTGAGCTACAATACCTCTCTACTACATATGGACCAGTCATTCGTCTTAGTCCTCTTCAAAAAATATTGATCAATAAGTGTGTGCATTGTCATTAATCTCACGTGAGTGAGCATGGAGAAGAATATGATGAGTCATTCTATGAACTTCCCAAATGACATGACATAAAATGATAAATGTAATAGTAAAATTTATATTATATATATATATATATACTTTATAATTTGAATCAATGAATCTCCTATCTTATAGTAGAAAAAAAAAGTAAAAAGTATTAATTTTTTTGAAGTGTAAAGTTTCATTTACAGTTTGTGTGGATAAAAAAATAATTGAAGAGGTATTTAATCAAATCTTCTAAATTTGGACATGAAACCCAAAATGAAACCTTGGGCCCAATGTCTTAGACCATTTTTAGGAGAAATGTACCATGCACCTTCCCACCTTAACTTCCAACCTCCCATCCCAAATGAAAATACCATTTTGTCCCTTAATAAATTTACCATTCCATTATTCACCATATTTTTCGAAACTTACAAAATTTAAATTATCATTCTAAAATTTTCCAACTTCCAAAATATAAAAAAGTGAATGTTTTTGACATTTTTAAAACTTTTGATAAATCTGACACTTCCAAAATGTATTTTTCTAGAATTGATAAAAAAATTCGAAACTTTTGCTCAATTTAAAAGTTTCGAAACATAATTTTTCAGTTTTTATAAAAAAAATTGAACAAATTGAAAACATCAAAATTTTCAAATCATAAATTTCTAGAAAACATCAAAATTTTCGAAACTTCCAAAATATAAAATTCCAGAATTTTTGAAATTTTGAACAATTCAAAACTTTCAAAATAGGAACATTTTGAAATTTTTTAAATTTTCGAAATGTAATTCTTATTTCGAAAATTTGAAACTTCCGAAAAGATTCAAATTTTTTGGAGTTCTCTATTTCAGAAGTTTTAAATAGTTCGAAAGTTTCGAAAATCTTAGAAATTGTCATTTCGAAATTTTTAAAACTTTTGAATATTTTAAAATTTTGTTAAATTAAAAGGGTAAAATTATATTTTGGTATAAATTAGGTGGTGGCAGGTTTATGTGGGAATGTATAGTAAAAAACTCGTTATAATGTACCACCTATTACGGTGAGTCATACAATTTAATTGTTGCATTATTTTAGAGTATAAATATCGATATGGTTAAGTAAAATATCTTAGAGTGAGTTTGCATAACTTACTACTATTAAATTGGTATGTATGGTTGACAGTAGTAGTAGGATGTTTGCTCTCTTTATTCTTTCTTAATGTGGGTTAAATTTAGTCAATAAAGATGATCTTTTCCTAAGACTTTTATGTTCACAACTTTATATTTCGATTTCATTTAATTTTGAATGAAATGACTTGATTATTTACTCTAAATAAAAAAATTAACTAAACTCAGAATAAATTAATAAAATAATATTGTATTAATTGACAATTGTAAATTGATATTTAAATATATAAAAATTAAGTATGATTTTTATCTTCTACAATCTCTACTCACAAAATTGACTAGCTGTTTTACATGTTTAATGGAGTTTTATCTAAAAAACTGTGATCATTGCTAATGTTGTACAAAAATTATTAAATATTATTAAAATATGTGCAAAATGTATATAAATTAAATTCAAAAACTCGATATAGGCATTAAATTTTATCAATTTAAATTTTGACTCTAAAATTAGAATAATTTAAACAAAAATTACTCTTGAAATAAGTTTCTCTACTCTCAAAATATATATATAATTTCCGTGAGGAGTTGTTATTATTATTAATATAGGATAATTATAGATATATAATGTAATGACATTATGATGTGGATCCACTCAAGTAGATGGGCCCAGTGAAAGCCAGCAACAAGGTTATTAACGTATGGATGTATTCAATGGTGACAGCGAAATGCTCTCCCACAATTTTGTGTGGTTGGATTATGAATTTGTGAGTCATTTAGGATATGCTTACACATCTTCATAGACAATTGCAACAACAAAAGCCACCCTTGTCTGCCTCTAATTTCTACATCGCAAATCATTTTTAGAATACAAAATATATATTCGATAAATTTCTATTTCTTTTTCTTTTTAGGTCAAGAAATATCCAAAAGCGTGCCAAGCCCAGACGCGCAAGGCCTGATAAATTAGGCCCAAACAATAAAGTAAAACTTAAAATGGTCACAACTTAAAAAAGGTAGAAGTTTTCATTTGTTTGACATTAATATTCTTATAAATGTTTTATCACAAGTGAAAATATTTCATTGTATTCAACCATGTCCAACCTAAGTAAAACCCTTTGTCATAGGTATTTTCTTGAACCTTATTTTCTCAACTCCAAAGATATCTACTTTTTGTTAAAGTTCTACTTACATTATTATTTAACTAACTTCTAATGTTTATGTAGATCTATAAGACATAGCCAATATGTTGTGTATGATTCTAACTGTTTTTTTTTTAGTTGTAATGAATTTTAAATATGTGTGCTCTGTAGTCTCTTAAAAGTTTTCTTGAATTTAGATTTTGATATTGTTTTTGTCTGCATTAAAAATATAACATCAAAGGAAGTCACCATACTTAAATATGATTAAAGCTATTATTTTCATCCTTATCTTATCTCTAATCAATTGATAGTCATTTTGTTGATGGTTGTTTATCCAAATATCTATTAGTAAAATTTATCTTTTTTGTCCAATCCAATTAGCTTAATTGGGTTGATCAAGTAAACTTTGAGCTGATTCATTTATTTGAAAAACTAATCATTTATATTGTGTTATAGTGTCCTCCATTGTCAAAATCAAAATGAGTATTTTTCTTGAATCAATTGATCTCACTAGACACAAAAAATTATATAAAGTTAAGAACTTAAAAGGTGAAGATCTAAAACGAAATCAAACTCACAAAAATAAAAATATAAGAACGTTTCCACTTTCTTCCTACATTGATTGTCCCTACTTTTGTCTTATAAGAGCTATTGTCGTTCTCTCTCTCTCTACGCTATCGTAGTTCCCTTGCACACATCGACATTCCCTGCAACTAGGAGTCAGCCTTAACTAAGGATTTTAATTTTACAAGTTTATGAATCAACCCTAACTAAGGATTGTCCTTATCTATCACTGGCAATAACACCCCCAAAGTGAATCAAATGTAACTACATTGCTTCTGGGAGTTGCCAGAACTCAAATGCATAAATTATAATTGAATTAAATTAAATACAAGTTTTTCTTATATGACATTAATTTTGATGCACTTCTATAATGTATCAAATGATTTTAAAGATAATCTATATAATATAATCTTTTAATACAACCATCAAATTTATTAAACAGTGTAATATTACGTCAGTGCTATTTTAATTTCTACTCCTCCAAATAAATATATATATATATAATATTCATTTGCTTATAAACAAAATATTAAAACCTAAAATTCACATCACATTTCACATCACAACATTTCCAATACCCTTAATCACATATGCTATGAAGTGAGTACCATCACAATTTAAAGGCTTAATTAAATCTCCACCAGAATTTAAAGCCTTGTATTATTTAATCTATCTATCTATCAAACCAAGCAAGGCATACTTATTATCCTAAACCCTCATTTAAATATTTGAATCAAACAAAGAAAACATTATCCAAAAAGAACGGTTTAAAAGTAGTGTCTTTCTCATATATGGTTGTTAAAGGCATCATCACTTAGATTCAATTCTTTAGCCACTATTACCAAACTAGGTTGAGTTCCTTACGCAATAACGCCCCGAACCTCAAGTAATGCACTAACGTGTCTCTATCTTATTGGTACATAAATTGTTCTTCAAACATATTTCTATTTTGACACAAAAATGAAAAATTGAATGATAAATTATCATTTAATAGAGTGATATTAAATACTAAATTTTAATACCACAAGCTTGTACTTAATTTTACGACTATCTCAGAGTGAATGTTCGAATGAGAGAATTTTGTGAGGTAAAGTAAATTATTTTGGGTATTTTAAATTATTTAATATAAATTATTTTATTTGGATATTAAAATATATAAAATTTTAATAGTAGAGATTTCATAAGATATTTTGTTGAAGTTATAAATTTAAAAAAATTCAAATTTAAAATTCTTCTTTATCTTATAATATATTATTTTTAAAATAGTCCCTATAATATCTAAAAAAAGATTACAAATTTATCCCGAGAAATTTTTAAATTTGCAAATTAGTCTTTATAAACTTGCAAATAAGTCCCTCAATTTTTTGTTCTAAATTTCAGTTTAGCCAAAATAACTATTATGCCAGAAATTTTTAAAATATATAAAAGTAAACCAACTTTAATCTCTATCTAACAAAAAAATTATAAATAATAGAAATACAATTGAAATATTTAAATTGCTTAAAATTTTAAATTCTCTAAAATTTCTTTTAAGACATAAATTGAAAGCCGCTTGGTTTTTCTTTGCGTTTTCATCAAGTTACTCGAAATGCAAGGTAGAGCCATGACCCCAATTCATATAGTAGGTGTGCAACAAATGTATAAATGACAAAAAAATTCGTGCATCTTTATGAGTCAACATTAGTTGATGATTTAAATTATAGTGTGTGAATGAGGTTGGTGGTGAAGGGAAATATATGCCATTTGTAGTTTAAGAGTCAAGTAAAGCTGCACCATTATGGACTCACCTAAAATAAAATAAAGGAAGTACAACTCTTAACAAATCCTCCAAAATTGATCTATAATTATTAGTATTAATTGATTTTTGTGGCAGAAGGTTTCGAGGTATTGATGAACAAAATTGTTGAGAGGCAGGTTTGAAGGGTATTCAGTGGGGACGTGCATTATTTAATTATATTGTTTTGGTAAAGTTTTTTAATCAATATAAAAGGTGCAATGTCATGTCAACAGTTTTAATGTTGGTGGTCTACAATAACAAATGTATAGATAAAAAAGTTTTAGTTATTGGATATTAGTCCAAATTTTTAATTTATTTATGGTTTATTTAAATTATTTGCATATCTAATTTTTAATTTGTTAACAATTTTTTTTATAATGATTTTGAATAATTATTTATAAATCAATTTATAATTATTTTGTATTATTATTTTTCCTTTATTATTTGAGTTAAATATATTTTTAATTTTTATAAAATTTCAATCTTTTAATTTTAGTCTCTATAAGATAAGTTCTTTTTTATTAAATCAACATATATTTTTGAAATAATTTTTTTTCATGTATGTTTATAATATTATAAAAAGTTTTTTCATTTAAAATGAGCTCAAAAATTCAGTTTTTAGGACTATAATTTCGTTATTTTATCGTTATTTTTTTATATTTGAAAATTTTATAC
>JBBPBS010001075.1:3587717-3626142 GCA_037974835.1 Cicer judaicum | reverse complement strand
AAAAAAAAAAAAACTAGATATAAAATTTTAAAAATTTATAAAAATTAAAAATTTATTTAATTTTATAGAACATAAATTAATTAATTGATAAGATCTAATTAATTATTTATCATAATAACTAAAAACTATGAGAAATACATAACAAAAATAATAATAATAAATAACGACGTCAAATAGCACTTAATGCATTTTAGTATTTCCCCTCCACCAACACACACATTAACTAAACTAGATAAAGGATGGATAGAGTTTAAATTTAAAACAACATATTTGTTGCTACATCACCACTAATTAAATGTAATCAAATCAAGGGACATAGGGAGGTTATAAAATATAAGTACATTTTCAATTTATTAAGTGTATTTTTTTTTTCAAATATACTTTTTAATAATACTACTAATTTATTTTAGAATATAAAAATTAATTTAATATATTTAAATATAAATATTATTTAAAAAAACATTAACACATAAAATAAATACATTAATTATTCTACTAATTTCTTAATAAGAGTAAAAAAAGAATAAATGCTTATAGTAAACGAGAAGGGTAGTACCGTACCCATAAGAAATCAGGTTTGAAAATGCCTCTAACTTAATACTAATAAAGTATGCTATAGCAAGTCAATGTCCAATGATATATAATATATTATTATGTCTTTAATTGAATTGCATGCAGGTTGCCTAATATAATATGCATGTCACTATCAAATTTGTCTTTCTATTACCAACTTTGAACAATGTTTTGTCACCTAATTAAAGCATAACGAGTTTCCTAATTGTTTATGTTTTTGAAAATATATATAAAATATCTCTCTGATGAGCTGAACCATTGTCTCAATAATACAATTATGATTTAGCTTTATTTTACCATATTGCGCAGTTGGCCACAGGTCAACCGTACGATTAAAAATAAACATTTTAAATTCAATATAGTTTTTGTTTTAAATTAATTAAATTTTATAATAAAATTTAAATCGGACGATTTTAATCAAATGTCTGGATACATACCACTGCATATAGTATGACTACATACACTGAATCCAAATCTCAATTGTTGAAGTTAGCTTTTGCTGCACGACATCGTAATTAAAACATTAATAATAGCATAACCAAATTAGTGTAATTTCATTAAAAATTAAAGCATCAATATATGTTATAATATAAAAAATAAAAAAAAATAGAACGAGCACAATGAATCATTGCGAGAAAATATGTTCTTTCGGTTTTGAAATTGTGAGCATCTGATAAATTAGTTTATTTATAACTTGATAAGTACATTTTTTTACATGTAAAATATCAATTAATTATATATAAATTTTTATCATTATGACACTATAATTGAATATATGAATTATACATATTAATGTAAATATATAAATTAAACATATTAATATAATTTTTTTATGATAAATTTACCGATGAAATTTAATCATCTCAAAAATAAAATTATGAATAATTATAATTGTGTATTGACTAATTATAAATAATTAGTCTTTAAAAAATTTAAATTTCAAATAAAAAAATTAATCTGAAATGTGATGAGAATGATGCTAATATAAAATTAATATAGAGAATTTAAATATTCAATTAATATATAAAATTTAAAAATTAATTTAATTATATTCACAATTTAAATAATCAATTTACATATATTTATTTAATTATTGCCTTTGAAATACTATGAATAACCATGTTAATTTGTATTTTAATCAACTCTACATGATAGTTTAAGCAACAACCGAAAAATTGAAATTAGTCGTCTGTCCTCCTAAAAAGTGGACCCAAACCTTTTGATTCCTACTCAGCTATTTGTTCAACAACTTTTACTAAATTATGCTACATTTGTTTTTAAATATAAATTTCGTTTTATCAATTTATAAAAATTAAGAGAATCAAAATACAAATTAATTTCGATGAACCGAAGGTATATATATGTACATGTTTGCACACGCATCCAATTGAATTATACTATAATATAATTTTGTTATTGATATCATTAAAATATCTCCACCAATATCTATATAGTTGGGTGTACGTAATCGAATGAATGTATATGTATAAAAAGTTTATTGAATATTCAATTTTAATATAATAAATTAATTTTACGTCAACATCCAAATAAATTAAAGCGAGGTAATTTGATAAATAATATAGTTGTTATTAAATATAAGTGTGAAATTATTTTATACACACTTTCTATCTCCTTTTCCTCGTAAGTAAATAAAACAATAAATAATTAAATTTATTAAAGAGAAATACAAATTGTTTAATTTAAATTAAAATAAATTTTCTTGATTCATATAAATAACTTTAAAATAACAAACTATGAAAAGAAATAGAGAGGGTATCTTCATTGCACAACAAACAGATATGTCAACCAGAAAATGTTGAGGATGCATTTATTTATGATAAACTCCAATCATTATGAAGAATTTTATATTTACGTAGAAAAAAGGAAAGAATCTTATACTTAATAAATCCTTTATAAAAAAAATGTTCTATATTTTGTGATAGTGAAAGATTGATATATTTAATTAGAAACGATCGAAGACTTCATTGTGTAAGTTTTCAATATGAATTGACATATTTATGTTGAATTATTAGAAATCAATTAATAGGATGGCATATTATTTATTATGAAAAAATAGAACACTTTGGATATATATCCTTTTGATGACAAGATCGATTAGGATAAATATAAATGCCACTTTTGATAAAGTGGGGTTCATATTTCTTTTGAAAAACAGAGGTGTTCTCTTTCACGTTTCAATTTTAAAATCAATAGATAAGACTTGGATGGAGGCTTTCTAGATTACATTTGTTATGTGAGCTAAAATTTTAAAGGCTAGCATTATGAAATTAGTTTGTATTAGTAAAAAAATTTAGATATGTATCAAATAATATTTTATCATATTAAAAATAACAGAACAAATTAGTAACTTGTCAAAAAAGACAAAAACATAACCAATAAATTTTAAAATATAATTTTTTTCCGAAGAAAAAACTACTTTAATAGTTTTCATATTTTTTTTCACTAAAATAGTTTATTTTGGTCCAAATAACTCTCCTAAATCATTTCTTTGATATAAATAAATTCTTTTCATACGTATTTAGTTTTTTTTATTCTATTGTCTTAGTGTGACATTGTTTGGTTCGTCGTCTTGTCGCAATGTTGTTTTATTCGTCATTTTATTGCGATATTTTTGGTTTTTTTACTTGTGTTGTGTTTGTTAGTTCAAATTGACATATAATTTTCGATCTAATTTAGATTCAATTAATGACTTTGATATCGTCAATATTATAACTCCAGAGGCATATGTTTTTCAGACATTTCAATTTTATTATATGTGTAGGTTCTGTTACATTTGTAAATATTTTTTTGTTTTATTCTATTAACATGGGTATTGTCAATTTGTTCACAGATACACTCTTTTTTATTTTAGTAAATTTAAATTGTATTTTCTCCACTTATTTTTGTGTCATAACACATTTATCAATGATATAGACTTAAATTTAATTACATGAAATTGTTAATTTAGACCAAAATTAGTGAACTACATAAGAATATATTTACATTTGATGATGAACGAGACTAAGATAAAATGTTATAAACGGATTTCTAGCACATTTATTTGTGGTTCTAATCAACAATGTGGTATAAGAACTAGTTTTAAATTTAGTAGTGTGGAAAAGTCTTGAAAATTATAAAACTAAACTAGAAACCAAAGTTATGTTTTAGTGAAAATAAGAAGACAAAAAATACATTTAAATTTAAAAAAAAGTAAGGAAAATTTTTTATTTTGGCAATCATCCATGTAGTTTGACTAATCTCATGGCCGGTGATGGCCATGTGCATTCATCCCAGTTGTATAGGGTCTCATCAATGAAAGTTTCAATTTTTTTTATTTTTATATAATATAATAAAATAAAAGTGATTTTTTTTTTAATTAAATATATTTGTAGTCTTTATAAAATGATGTCATTTCAAATTTAGTTTATAATTTTTTTTATTCACTTAGTCTCTATTTTGATTTTACAGGGACTTTTATTAGGAATTAAAAGTATCATTTTTTTACAAAAAAAATAAAATAAAATAGAAATTAAAATTGAATAATTTTTTTAGAAAAAACTAAGAACTTATTTTACTTTTTTTAATTATTAAAACTATAATTTTTTATTATAGATCAATTATTAAAATTAAAATAAAATCTCCAAAATATATAAAACGGTCCTTCCTAGGAGGCAATGCTTACACTACATCTATCAAATTAACCACTCCTACTTAATAGTAGGGAAGAATTCTAAACAATTTAGAAATGTAAAGTGATGGACTCAAACAATAATAATTTGACTTAATTATAGTTTTAATTTTCTATTTTTATAATTTCACGAAATTGATACTTTTATTTTAAAATTTTATAATTTTGATCTTTCATTTTAATTTTTTAATTAAAAAATTGTAATGTGGTATGATTTAAATAACATGACATATGATATAATAATGTAAAATAATTAATAAACATGAAATCGTAATAAAATCTTCTAAAAACTAAACTTTTCAACTTCAATTTTTATTTTATTTTATAATTTAATTAATGACATAAATAATTATGCATCTAGATAATTTTATTTCATGAAATTATCTGAAACATCACTTAAAATATATAAAATTATCATTTTTTTATTTCAACAATATAAAGTTAGAACCAACATTTTCGATTTTAAAATAAGAATTAATTTCATAAATTGTTGAAAACAAAAGAACCACAATTACAATTAAATCTAATAATTTTATATATAGTCAAATAAAGCAGAAATATTTCTAGAAACTTAAAATACATTTAAGCCTAAAGATAATGTAGAAACAATTACAAAATAGTTAAGCATCATATTTTAAATTTAGTTAAGCAGTCCAGAAAAAATACTAACAATAGCTGTTAGAAAAAAGGTGTGAATGAGATGCATTTTGGTAGAAACGAATCTTTCCGTTATGACTTAAGTTTCGTGGTCCTTTCTTTGATAAGAATTAAGAACCATATCATCATTATATTATTATTTTAGATAATAAAACAATTTTTTTAGTAATTATAGGATAGATGAATTACGAACCATATCATCATTATATTATTATTTTAGATAATAAAACAGTTTTTCTAGTAATTATAGATAGATGAGTGTTTTTTCAAAATTACAAAGAAGGTAAATGCAACTTTCCTTAATTTTTTGTATTTACATACAAATGTGAGTAGCTATTTTTTTTGCCAAAGGAACATAAATGTTAGTTAAGAGTAGAGATGATAATGGGTACTCAGTAATACCTGATTTATTGGATAAAAATAATACATGTACTCTATTTATATCTACGTAGAAATCCGCTTAACAAACTTATGAGTTTTTAAAATTCCTTTGGTATTGCAGTTATGTAAATTTTTTTTGTCCTTCCTATTTTGTCGTTTAATTACAATTTTAATTTTGTATTTTTATAAATTCATAAAATTAGTTTAGTTATTTTAAAATCTGATAGTTTTGATCTATTTCTATTTTTTATTTATTAAAATTTATGTGATCTATTTTAAATGATGTTGCACATGACACACTAATGTTTGATGATTAATATCTTTAAAGTTGCAATAAAATTCTCTAAAAATTATAGTTTCAACTTTCAAAATAATTCATTTTGTAATTTAATTTAATAAATTTATATACTTCTACGTCATGAGATTTAATGTGATGTCATTTAAAATATATCAAATAATTATTTTTTTGTTAAATAAAATATGAAAAATGACTAAAATTATCAGATTTTAAAATACAAGAAAAATCAATTACATGAATTGGTGAACATATAAAACTCTCTAAATATTCCGATTTCAACTTTTGAAATAATTTATTTTTATAATTTAATTAATAATATATTAATAAATTAATATAATTCTATATCATAAAATTATACGTCACATCATTTAAAATATGTCAAATCATGATTACTTTTTTTTGTTAAAAAAATCTGTGAGAGTCTAAATTTATCGGATTTTAAAATAGAATGACCAATTATTTAAATTAGTAAAATTAAAGAAATAAAACTACAACTAAATAAAAATATTAATAACTTTTTAATATGTTAATAAATAAATAAAATATATAACAAAATTTTATTATAAAAACTATTAATACATTAACAAAATTAATTATAACATCAATTTTACGAATTTATTATTGGGTACGAATATTCTTAAATACAGATACCATTATATATTTCTCTATATTCATTAATTAACAAATAATTCAAATATCCGTTAGTTTTATCTAAGTTAAGCTCTACTTCGTGTTCGTTGGAGATTTTATCCACATATTAGCGGATACTGTTTTTTTCCATCAAGGTTAACTCACACTATATACTCGAAAAAAGGAAGAGTAAAAATTAAACATTCAATTGAAAATATCAAAGGTATGAAAAAAAAAAAAAAACTCATTATTTTTCTAATTCTAAAATAAGCAACAACATCACATGAATGATATTAAAAAAAGAATGAGTGTGTTTGTTTGAGAGTTTTTATATAAAAAAGTTTATTTTTTAGATTAAAAATTACTTTTTATTATTTAAATAATATTTATTTTAGATTTTAATAAATAATGGGAGACCACATGGACCACTGCCTACAACAAAATGGCAAGTACCTATGGCGCAAAACTTAATGGTAAAACTGAGAATACAATTTAGCACATTACCTTGCAATGGAGTACACAAATCTTTTCTTCAATCAACTTTTTTAATGGGATAACGATTATCACACTTCTCATATGAAGAAGAGAACTTTAGTGAATTTTAAGGAAATGTCATAAGCTTGTGGGTGAAGACTACTTGGTATCAAGTAAAAAGACTAAATAAAACAAATAAAAAAATCTTTTCATTTTCTATCATGTTATTTACTTTAAATTTGTCTTTTTTAACGATGATTTGAAATATAAATGAAGAATAGTCATCGAATCGATTTTCTTAAGATTAGAATTATATGTATTTAAGCAATCGGACATCGATAATCATTTGATTTAAATCTGAAGGTTTTGATTTAAGATATGTATTTTAAAATATAAAATAAAAATTAAAGGTTTGTATTTTTAGATAATTTATATGGCCCTCTCTGTTGTTGCTTTGCTATACTTTACTTCTTTTTCTTCTTAGCATTGTATTTAATCTAGCGTCTTAGCATTCCACCAAAAGGAAAGAACTTATTATGGCAGTTTCGTAAGCATTGATTTCCTATTAGAGTCACACTTCAATAAAGAACTAAAATTACAATTATTATTTTTTTAATTTGTTGAAAGAGAAATGAATGAGGTTGCTAAGTCTACTATATTCACACATCCTTGTCATATTTTGGTACAAATACCAAATTGTTATTAATTCCATTTTATGAACGAAATGCTATAAACAAAGCGAAATCCTAAATAGACCACGTTTACAATTCGTCCCTAATGCCCTACAATTATTAGCCATTAGATTAACTGATTCTCATAGTAACATGATGTACCTTCCCGCACCAAATCATTCTTCCAAATGCGAAAACCCTACGCCGCCGTAACATCAATGCGGCAACACAACTGACCACCGCGTCTTTCCCGTCAGCACCACCTTCCGTGACTAACTACTCATCTTTAGAGAGACACTAAAAGGGTACCCTTTCTTTCTTTCTTTCTTTCTTTCTTCCATTCTTTGTTTTTGTTCTTGTATGTTTAATTCACTCCAATTGTGGTATATTCATGATGAAAAAAAACGAATTGATTTTTTTTTTTTTTATGGATCTTTCAATTTCATATCTCTTTCTAACTTTCCCCTTTTATCTCATTCTTGCAGGGATGTTGATTTTGATCCTCATTCTATATAGGGTCATTGTATTTCTATGAGAGACAGAAAGGAAAAAGGAAGATTCTTGAAGAAGAAGATAAGAAAGGATTGAGTGCAGAGGATGTACCGTAATATTGTGAGGTATAGATCAATCCAAGGGTTCCCTTTACCCGTAATAGTATTTTAAAATGAATCATCGACCACATATTTATGGTGTATGCAGAAAAAGAGAGAAAACTCTCCTTTAATATAATTTGTCTTCATTCGGTTGCACCATAAAGTTGGTCCTAGAGGATTTAAGTCAAAGCAATAATCATATTTTAGTTTTTAGTTTTTGTTTTAATTTGAGAGGTCCTACAATTAACCCCACATATTCAATATTTCTAACAACTTTTTACGTGAAAATTATTATTTTTGTTCTATTAATTAATTAAAGAACCATTATGTAACAACTCTTCTTATATGTTAACTCATCTTGCTCTAATGCTATAAGAAAATAAAAACTATTCTTAGCCATTTTTAAATATTAAAGGTGTGTTTGCAAAAGATAACATTATTTCAATAAAAAAATTATCCTGGTAAAACAATTATATATTTTTTTAAATTAGTTTGTAATATATTTTATTTAGTAAGTTAACAAAAAATGCTTAAAAATTAAATAAGTTAAAAAGATTGTTGTAAATACTAAATAAATAATTTCAATTTAAAAATAGCATGATAAATTAAATATATGTGAGATAAACTAAATAAAGATATAATATATGTTATATTTAAATTACAAAACTACACTTGGAAAAAATTTATATTGAATATTAAAAAATTTAAATTAATATTCATATTTTTGTATATTTTAATAATAATTTTATTTTTAAATATTCTATATAAGTTGTTTTTATATTTTTAGATTATATAAATTAAAAAATTATCTATGTGATAAAATCATGCATATTTTTTAAAAAATGAATAATTTCTATATGTTTTAATTTATATCAAATTATTTTTTTTTTGTTTTTTAATTGATATTTATATTTTATTAAATTTCAAGTTTTGTATATTTTAAATTATATGATATAAGGCTAAATCAAATATATTATTTACTATTCTTAGTATATTATCCTGGTTTCTAACTTTACTCAAATTTACGATAAAAATTTAAACCAAAACGAAATGATATGATAAATTTCAAAATTAACTTATAACTAGATATTAACTCGCGCATTGCACGAATATATTTTAGTTTAAGTATATTTTTTTAAAAAATTATTATGAAGTTTTATGTCTCAATTGTCAAATGATTATTAATATGATAGATATATCAATAATATATATTCAATTTTATCGATGTAATTTATAGAAGAGAAGTAACATTGTTAGAGGAATGTTGTTAGCAAACACACCCAACAATAAAAAACACATATAAATAGTCAAAATATATTTTAGGGATAAACAAGAGACATGTACTCTCAATTCAGAAGAAGTTAAAGAAACTTTTCATGTTAATAAGTTCAATATTATATATTTTGAAAAAATATGTGTTGATTAATGCAGAAAAATAAAGTGTATTGAGTATTGAGCAATAATGTAGAATTAATGTGAAAGATGTTGGGTAAACGTTATGAAATAATAATGTGACCTTATAAAATTATAAGGTAGATATGTTATGAAATAATATTTAAATAGAAGATATAGTATAAGAAAGTGGATAATATATAAAAGTTGTAGAAAAACTATTTAGAAACCGAATAAGTTGATTAATGTAGATAAAAACGTATTGAGTGTAATTAATGTGAAAGATGTTGGACAAACGTTATGAAGTAATAATGTGTGATAAATTTAGAAAACTTTGACTATACGTTATTTTTATAAAATAATAATGTGACATTATGAAATAATAATATGAGATTAATTTAAAAAATTTTGAGTGGACATTATTAAATAATATTTAAATAAAAGATATGGTATAAAATAATAGATTATGTATAGAATTTATGAAAAAACTATTAAGAAACTGAATGATATAGTTATCATGTCCTTACTCTTTAGCAGCATTGAATGGATATCCTATAATGGATTTAGTAGTTCCTTGTGAAGAATAAGGTAAGTTGAGAAATGGGTCCCATACATTACTCCCTTCCTCTTCCTATCCTTCTCTAAATCTATATAAAGTAGTTGCATTTTTATTCCATTCACTTCAACTCACCCATCAAACCAACGCACTTTACCTTATACCAAAACAACTTCTCTCAATAAAGGTGTAAAGTAATTGACAGAATTGTCAACAAACAAAAAACTAGAAACCGTTTTCTCTTTGTCTGTCCATTCCCCCTTTTTTTCTCTTCCTCTTTTTAATGTTTCAAGCAAAAGTGAAGAAACAAAAGACACTGTTGGTTTGAGAGATTTTTGAGGAATGGAGAGTTTAACAAGGTGGAGAAAGTCTTATGTGGTTATAGGATTGGTGTTGTTTTTGTGTTTGTTTGTTTGTTCTGTCACAGCTTCTGTGACTTATGATCGTAAAGCTATTGTAATTAATGGACAGAGAAGAATTTTGATCTCTGGCTCTTTTCATTATCCAAGAAGCACACCTCAGGTACACTCCACCAAACACGATGCATCAAATTATTATTTCTTTTCAATCATTTGTTTCATTTTTCTGTATTCATTTTCTTCCTGGACTCGCCAAGTGTTAAGGACAATGAAACCTGAATTCTGTAAAATGGGAGAAGTATCTCTGTCAGACAGTTATCTACTGATACTCATAGTATACTTTCGGATATGTATGTAGAAGTATCTAAATATATTTTATTATTTTTTAAAATATATTGTTGGATACATTTGAGTTGAGTTTACATTGAATCACTCTTTAATTTCGATTATGCAGATGGTCTAGACAAAAATGAAAATTAAATTTGATCAAATAATGTTTCATAATGCAGATGTGGCCAGATTTAATTCAAAAGGCCAAAGATGGAGGTGTTGATGTTATTCAAACATATGTGTTTTGGAATGGACATGAGCCTTCTCCTGGAAATGTAATGAATTATATTTACTTTTAATTTTTATGTGGGTCTTTTTCAATTTCTATATCATATATTTTGTTTTTTTTCACTAATTCATGTTTTATAAAAATGTTGAATTTTTTCAGTATTACTTTGAAGATAGGTTTGACTTGGTTAAGTTTGTCAAGGTGGTTCAACAAGCTGGCCTTTATGTTAATTTGCGTATTGGTCCCTATGTTTGCGCTGAATGGAACTTTGGGTAATACTCCCTCTGGAACAAAATATAAACAGAAGTCAGTCAACAAAAGTTGATGTATTTGGTCTAAAATTTGCACCAGATATATAAATTTTTATTGACTCACTTTTACTTATATTTTGTTACATAGTAGTAATAAAAATATTCTTAGCAAGTACTCAAAGGTGACATTTTCTGTTTTTTATGCAGGGGATTTCCTGTTTGGCTAAAGTATGTACCAGGTGTTGCTTTCAGAACAGACAACGAGCCGTTCAAGGTTGGAGTTTTTTTTTTTCAACTTGGAAGTTTCATTAATTAATTCTAATGATGATTTTTTTATACAGATATTTAATTAATTTTCTAACTAACCGTCCAAATTTTTTGTCATGATTTATGTATGTTAGGCAGCAATGCAAAAATTCACTGCTAAGATTGTCAGCATGATGAAAGCAGAGAATTTGTTTGAAAGCCAAGGTGGTCCAATAATTATGTCTCAGGTAAATAAATAAAATTGGTATTTAAATATGTTCTCTTATTTATGTTATTTTAGGTAACATTTCTTTTTTTTTTTTTAGTATAAACTTTTTTATGGCAGTTCTTTACTATAGAGTTTATGAAGTCAATTATGTATAATAAACTGTGATGCTTAATTTGGCAGATTGAGAATGAGTATGGACCTGTGGAATGGGAAATTGGTGCTCCTGGAAAAGCTTACACCAAATGGTTTTCTCAAATGGCCGTTGGTCTAGATACCGGCGTACCGTGGATTATGTGTAAGCAAGAAGACGCTCCTGATCCTATTGTAAGCTTTTCTTTCTTTTTCATAAATTTAATCAAAGAATTTGTGCGTTTTTTTCGTTAAAATTCTTATCCTGTTCCTTTAAATTTATATGACTTATTTAGTGGTGGGGTTTATAATAGTGTTATGATTATTTTGTTTGTGCTAAGGTTGTTGCTTTTACTATGCCATGATATTTTGATGTTCTATTATCTTCTACACTTTTATTATTTTTTTCATAAGAAAAAGAAAATTTGTGACACTGCTAAGATTTAATTTCAATTCAACTTTTTGTAAAGTGAAGCATGTGTTGATTCTTCTCTCTTGCATCCTTTTCTTTCTGATCTGTATTTACTGTGTTCTGTAGATTGATACCTGCAATGGATATTACTGTGAAAACTTCACTCCCAACAAGAACTACAAACCCAAAATGTGGACTGAAAATTGGTCTGGCTGGTATGTCATACAAAATAATGTTACCTTTAAGGCCGGAAATATTTCATTTGCGTTCCTTTATTTAATTTCGTGCTTCATGTTTTTCAGGTACACTGATTTCGGGAGCGCCGTCCCTTATAGACCGGCAGAAGACATGGCATTCTCAGTTGCAAGATTCATACAAAATCGCGGATCATATGTTAACTACTATATGGTATTTTTATGTTATCTCTCTGCAAAATATTTGATTTGTTCATTGTGAATAATAATACTTATAGGTTACAAATATATGTTCTGAAAACTTATTGTGTCTAATAATATCAAATATTTGATTCCAGTACCATGGTGGAACTAATTTTGGAAGGACATCTGCAGGCCTTTTCATTGCCACAAGCTATGACTACGATGCACCTATTGATGAATACGGTATGCAGTAGTAAGGTTTAAATTTCTTACGCGTTTTGAAGGATGACTATTAAACACATTAAGATCTTTTCAAAACATAAGAAAGCTTTTTGTACTAATCTATGTTTGTTCAACTCTACCATTATATCAGGACTTCTAAGTGAACCAAAATGGGGGCATCTAAGAAATTTACATAAAGCAATAAAGCAATGTGAGCCGATTTTAGTGTCTGTGGATCCGACAGTGTCATGGCCAGGAAAAAACCTTGAGGTAATATCCATGAGCTGGTTCATTTTAAAAGGCACAATATTATTACTATGTGGAAGATTCATTCGATTTATTTTGTTAATGCAATGTTAGGTACATGTTTACAAGACGAGCTCTGGTGCCTGCGCTGCATTCCTTGCAAATTATGACACCACATCTCCGGCAAAAGTTACATTTGGAAATGGCCAATACGACCTACCGCCTTGGTCTATCAGTATACTTCCTGACTGCAAAACTGCTGTTTTCAACACTGCAAAGGTAATATGAGACTGCTGAATATGTTAACATAAGTTTTGCATTTTAATTTTTGTTTGATGAAGGTTTATATGCTGAAATCATTTATGCAGAAATCAATGTCACTGTGTGTTTGGATTATTAGTTTTGTCAAATGTGATTTTGAACAAACTTGATTTTTTATAAAATTGATTTTCTTAAAATTAAGTTTGAAGTGAACAGCTGCAAACATTTACAAAGTTTGAACTGAGCACAAGTTCTTTGCATTTACTATGTGAAGGTTTTTTTGAAATGCACATTGCAAACATTTACAAATTTTATCCAGGTTGGTGTACCAAGCTTCCATAGAAAGATGACTCCTGTGAGTAGTGCATTCAATTGGCAGTCATACAATGAAGCACCCGCCTCATCCGGTATAGATGATTCCACCACAGCAAATGCACTTTTGGAGCAGATCAAGGTGACTCGCGATTCTTCAGATTATTTGTGGTATATGACAGAGTAAGGATCTTTCAACTTCTCAAACTTCTTAAACACAATACATAATTCGAATGTCTCTTTGAGTATTTATTGATATACTTAAAAAATTCTTGTTCAGTGTCAACATTAGTCCTAATGAAGGTTTTATAAAGAATGGTCAGTATCCTGTTCTTACTGCAATGTCAGCTGGCCATGTTCTGCATGTTTTTGTTAATGGTCAATTTTCGGGTGAGCAGCTCTTTCGCTTAGCACTTTCTCTATGAGAAAAGTTTCAACTTTACTTATTTTAGATATTCACCTTTTGTATGAATTCAGGAACTGCTTATGGAGGATTGGATAATCCTAAATTAACATTTAGTAATAGTGTAAAGCTGAGGGTTGGAAATAACAAGATTTCTTTACTTAGTGTTGCCGTCGGTCTCTCGGTTAGTTTTCTCTTTCTAATATTACATTTTATATGTGACATTATTCAAATTAATAGTATATTTTAATTATTTTCTATGTTCAAATTAATACCAGAATGTTGGCTTGCACTATGAAACATGGAATGTTGGTGTCTTAGGCCCGGTAACGTTGAAGGGTCTAAACGAGGGGACAAGAGACTTGTCTGGACAGAAATGGTCTTACAAGGTTTGTCATCTTGTATATTCATAGCTTAAAAGAAATAGTCAAACAACACCATAGAGCTGAAATCAAGACAGCAAAATGAGATATGAATTGTTAATATACTTCCTCTGTAACAAAATATAAGTAAAAAAAGTAGACATATGGTCCAAATTTGGACCAGATATTGAAATAGATGTAGATTATTGCATATATTTTATTACAGAGGGAGTTAGTCAAAAATTAATCGCTGTTGATGCAAAGATTCACGGTGAAATACAAATATCTGCAATTCTTGGATAGATAGGAATGCATAATATTGTTGAATATTGAAAAATGTGGATGGAATTAGCCTGAGTATACACTACCAAATTATTTTATCATTAATTATGTACATTGTTGAGCATATTCTATATGTTTTTCCCATCATCTTGAGAAGCACAGCAGTAAAGTTTATGTTATTGGACAGATTGGACTGAAAGGGGAAACCTTGAACCTTCATACCTTAACTGGAAGTTCCTCTGTTCAATGGACACAAGGGTCATCATTGGTGAAAAAACAACCTTTGACTTGGTACAAGGTAATAATGATTTTTCTACAAATATACTCCCTCCAAAATAAAATATAAGCAAAAATAGTATTTGGAAAAGTTGATACTTTTTTGCTTATATTTCATTCAAGAGTAATATTACAATTGTGTTACTATTATAGATGCATGAATTATGAGCGATCATTTTTACTGTTTTAATGTTGTTAGGCAACTTTCGATGCCCCCGCTGGCAACGATCCATTGGCGCTAGATATGAGTAGCATGGGAAAAGGTGAAATATGGGTAAATGGTCAAAGCATTGGTCGACATTGGCCGGCATATATAGCACATGGAAGTTGTGGTGGTTGTAATTATGCCGGAACATTTACCGATAAAAAATGCAGAACAAGCTGTGGACAACCCTCCCAAAAATGGTAAGAGTCCATATAATTCACTTAACACAATGATGTAATTACTTGGAGATCACGAGATCCTATTTTCTTCTTTTGACAGGTATCATATTCCTCGCTCGTGGGTAAACCCAAGCGGGAACTTCTTGGTTGTGCTTGAAGAATGGGGAGGCGATCCTTCCGGAATTTCATTGGTGAAAAGAACATGAAGTGTGCTCATTTGATTCTATTGAAAAGGTATTGCAAGATCTCCATGATTGTGGCCGGCCGCACCATCAATGTTTTTATGTTTTTGAAACTGCAGTTAAGGTTGCATCAGCATTATTTGACCGCAATTCTCCTTAATATCAAATAATGCATTCGTGTCTGCGATTTAAAACCATGATTTTAGCTATTACATTTTGTCCTTAATTTTGTAATGTATCTCTATTCTTCAAAATCATTTTTTCTGCTGCTTATTATTATTCTTGCGTTTTTTTCTTTGCAGAACTGCATTTGCAAGAAATAGTACCAAATAAATGTGGTTCAGAATATCTTATCAGATTCACTCTATAAAGTTATTCAAGTTCAACATTGATGCTCCATCTTTTGTAGTAGTTCAGGTTTACACCAAAAAATTGCCAAAACAACTTGGCAAAAAAGAAAGATATTTATACACACAATAGAAATTTGATGCAGAAATGATGTATAGTGAATACTGTACATAGCCAAACAATTCTGCTGAATAATATTGTTTTATGTATTATTGAGCCCATATACATAAATCATAAATATTTGAGATTGACACACAAAATGTGTGTCAGTGTCACTATTGCTACATTCTGCCAGAAATAAATTAATTTGTTTCAACATTGGAGTTATGTATTGAACAAATTGAAAGTGATAAAAGTTGCTTTCGAAATGCTTCTGAAAAATGTTTTTTCTTTTTACATCATAACTTTTGTTCTACTTGTGATATTATATATGTTGGTGTTGGAGTGTCAAAATCTGTTTCTGTTTCTGCCAACATAATTCAATTCAATAAATACGATTTTACTCTAATTCTTGATATGGTATCAGAGTTCTCGATATTTGAGAGCTTTGCTTCCGCATAAACTCTAGCCGCCTGTGTTGCGGTAAACTCGAGCCACCTTCATTGTGGCCCTTTTGCTGTCTTCATTGCAGCAACTTAAGATTGCTCTTTTGCTGCCTTCATTGCAGCAACTTGAGATTTATTTTTACCTTTTTGCTTCCGCATAAACCTGCCGCCTTCATTGCGGTTTCTATTTTTATGAAATCTTAGCCACCTTCATTGTGGTCCTTTTGCCGCCTTCATTGCGGTTCTGCCTTCGTTGCGGTTTGTATTTCTTAGCCACCTTTATTGTGGTCCTTTTGCCGCCTTCATTGCGGTTTGTATTTCTTAGCCACCTTCATTGTTGTCCTTTTGCCGCCTTCATTGCGGCCCTTTTTGCTGCCTTCATTGCAGCAACTTGAGATTTTTTTTTAGCCTAATTTACACTCCATACCATGACAACCTTCCAGATCTTCTAATTAAAGGGCTCAACAGCTTGAGGGGGAGTGCTGGAGTGTCAAAATCTGTTTTGTTTAATATCTCACAAGTATAGGGATTCAGTTGAATAGAAGTACTAGTAGAGATTTAGTTATATATGAGTACTAATAGGATTTGGTTGTTTAGTAATCTAATATATATATATATATATATATATATATATATATATATATATATATCTACTGTATTGCCAACATAATTCAATTCAATAAATATGACTTTACTCTAATTCTTGACAGTTGGTTCTACCAGAATGGAAATTGTAAAGAAAATTATACGGTAGACCACTATTTAAACGTCTTTTGAAATTCTAATGACGGTCGATGATATTCTTTGGAAGTATAATTTAATAGCACTCATCGTCTTTAATGATAAGATGGTGACCTGATTGATGTCGGTTCATGACGAGTTGAGTTTTGTGGAAATATATTCTTTTTTGTTTATTTTTTCAAATGGATATCGATGAGTCATTATCTCAATCTTAAAAATAAAAAACACCGTCAAATTATACTTATGAAGAGAGTTGTCGTTTGTTTTAGTGTTTTGAATGTCTTTGAAGTACCCATACATAATATTAAAGTGGTCAACTGTAACATCTAACTCTAAAGGAAAGGAATAGATGCATTTAACAAGTCTTATATTAGAGATTTTTAACAAATCACAAGCACTCTCTTAGAGTATAAGATAGAAAAGGATCTACCCTAATTATCTTTCACTCTATTAGGAATCAGAGGATTTGGAGAGAAAGGATGAAAAGAGCTTTGAAAGCTTGAGAACGAGAAGAACTCAGAATCATTTTGATAAAAGGTGATGAATGCATTAAAAATATTGTTATTTATACTAGTGTTAAAATCCAAATTTAGATTTTTATGGAACACTGTTACTCTTGATAAAGTTGATTAAGAATCAGATTTTCCAACCAACTTTGCTAAAAAAGGATATAAAAAAAGAACTCCAAGAGATCTGCCATGGTCAAGGATGAAATTAAATATGTACAATAATGTATTAAATTGGACTTCTATTCTTGGGATTATTATTAATTTATTATTGTCACTAGGAAAGTAGTTTAGTCATATGGACTTATCTTAGAGGAACCTAGGTGCATGCATAGAGTTCATGTACTTTTATCCATCAGTGGCACAGGGACTTATCTGCATTGATTCAACTTATATATACAAGATGAAGTTACTTGTAACTATATATATCTACAAAACAGTTATAACTAACTATATACTATTCAAAGGGAAGTAACAAAGTCATTATCATCCTACTTCAATCTCATAAATAAACAAAAGTAAAATCAAAGAAAATTGATGATTCTGATTTAAAGAAAATCGATACCATTGATGTATAAAGTTGTGAGGAAGATTAAATTGCAAGATTTTTTTGATATGCCTGAAGTTGTGAAAACTTACGCGAACTCATTTACATAAATATACGTGGATTGAGTTCATATAACAAATGAAAATTTATAGATAGTATGTCAACTAAACTGACCTACATTTACATAAATTAAATTCATCTATTACATGTAAAATTTATAATTTATTAATAAAAAGTAAATTTAATTTGCGTGTATTAAAATGATTTAACATTAATTTACGTCGATTCTCAAAATAAAAAAACGTCAAACGCAGCAAATCCACAAAATCATTAAAAAAAAACCACCCCATAGGTCATTGTGCTTCAATCCTTAATCTTTGATCAAGTTTGATCACTTTTAGTGGATATTTGTAGAGAAAAAGTCAAAAGGCGAGCAGTGAGATTTCCACTTTCAATAGAGCCAGGGGTAGATAAGGTATTATGATAAGTTGAAAAATGTTTTGGGAGTGTAACTGGATATATTTTGGGTGTAAGCTGAGAAAAATCACCTTAACCGTAGATATACATGTGTGCAATTCAAGCTCAATTATCTTAAAAATCCAAATCAATCCGGTTTGAAAAATTTGAGTTGGTTTGGATCATTGATACAATTTTATTTTTGAATTTTTCTTTTTATTATCTCCAAATTTTTTCAAAAGTCCTCAAATTTTTGTCTGAATTAGCTAATTGAAAAGTGTATTTTACACTTAATTGACCAATCCAAACATATATTTTTGTGTATTTAAAAATATTAAGAGTGGGAGAAAAAACACGTTTGATTTTTTTAAAATCTAATGTACCTCAGTCTCACTGCTCTTAACCTATTGGATCAAAGTAGCCAGTGTCTTGGATCATTGGCCCATTAATTTAACAAGTTCATCGAATAATCAAGACATAGAACAAATGAATAAATATATAATAATTAATTAATAGGAAAAACTTTCTACACCTCCAATATCACTTTAGATGTCTAATTCATATTTACAAAAGTGATTTGTATGATGAGAAATGTCTCCATAAATTATGTTTATTTGACTTTATTTATACTCAATGTAGTACATTAATTTCTTTCAAATAAACTTCTAAAACAAGTGGTTTTATAGAAATATGGAGGCGAGAAAAGTTCATCATTTAATTAATTTAATAAAATGATAATTAATTAAATTTAATTTACATAAAAAATACTTAATTAAGTTAACTAATTCCCTAAAAAAAATACTTAATTTAACTATTAGTAAATGTGTCGACATATTCATTCAAAACAAAATCTCAAATGATAAACATAACTTAATTGGCTTTTACATTTCCAGCCTTCAAAATGACAATCATTATCAATGGTGTATCATGGATGCCAATCAATCCAAGGATTTGTGTATCACTTTCTTCAAAGCTAGCTTCCTTTTGTTTTTTGTATGAGTTGAAAGAAAGGAAAAGTTCATTAGTGCATCTTAAGCTTAACTTTATAAATTGGCACAAGTAAATAATGAATTGGCACATATATTAATTACCACCTTTTCCACCACTCAACAAGAAAATAAAAAGAGTTGAGGTCAATTCATTATTATTTTCCATTTTAAATATAGTAGTAGTCTTAGATGACAAATTATTGGATGAAGATACTAATCAACACAAAATCTTTTATCTTGTTAAGTCCTTATCTTACTATTCTTTTCACATACTTTTTGTTGCTTCTTAGACATCTTAGTTAACCAGCTTGGCTGTGCAAAATCACAAACTTCAATCTTGTAAGATCATAATATATAAAGTAAAAGAAAGTACTGATTAAATAGTAAAAAGAATAAGAAGAAAGTTTTGGGAAGAAGCTGGTGAAAGAGACATGTATAATTAGAATGAATTGTAGAGAGTATTAAGACTTAAGAGTTAAGACACACATTAATTTCATTAGTGGGGGAGTAAAGAATTTGAATGATAAAGTTGTTGAAAGTTCTATCATAACACTAATATATATTTCCATAGTAACATGATAATTTTTAAAAATAAGAGAAACATTTCAGATACAACAAACTTTTTGTCAAAGAAATAAGTTAGGATTAATATATATATATATATATATACTCACTCTAACCTAACAAAAATCCTAGTGCAAATGCAAAGTATGGGATAACTTATGCTTCGATTAGAATCGTATAATTAACTAATTTAAGTTATTGGATACAAATTAAACAAATCACATTTTAATCTTAATTATCTAATTAGTAATATTTAATATGATAATTGTAATGATAACTAATTATAGTAATTTATTTCCGCGGTGGTAATCTCACCCCCTCAAAAAGATAGATAAGAGAAATAGAAGAATCAAAACTTTATATTTTTTCCAAATTAATAACTAATCAAAGTGTTGCAAATTTAATGTTTGGTACATTACTTGTCAAAAGAACATATTTAAGGAGAGGGACTGTCCTTCTCATGTCATGGACATGTCTAGCTAAAATATTATGCTTTGATAGCTTTGCTTCAATCATCATGAAAGAGAATATATATTTCCAAAAAGATAGTAAATAGTTTGATATCCCACTTCAAGTATAAGTGATGCCAATCTCAAAAAGAAATTTTGGAAACCTAAAAAAAAACATATTAGCCTAAAGACAACGACTACACCTAAATATTCCGTCCTCAAGATTTAAGTGGCCTACTTCTTCTTCAATCTATTTAATACATAAATTAAGAAAAACGTATAAGAAAAATATTTATTAAATTATTTTTATTAAGTATTGGTGTATTTATCAATACTATAAATACAAAATATTAAATTAAAAATTGTGCATGTAATATTTAATACAATATTGAAAGATATATTTAATATCATATCACCTTAAAAATTGACAATGTCATATCATTTTGGAAATATTTTTTTACAATTGGTCAATTATTGAGATGTAAAGATATTATTACTATTATTATATAAAAGGGGTTTACACCTATCACTACATAGACCTTCATAAAGAAAAATCTAGATCCTAATTGTGATAACTTACTTATATGTGTCATCTTTCTCTTTGTCATCATTGGCTAGCTATCTATTGAGAATGCAAAAACAAAGAATTAATAAAGTGGTACTATATAGAGACCTCTTAATCATCTATCATTGAACTTTTAATCTAAGATTTACAAAAAAGGAAAAGCAAGATCATTATGATAAAGAAGTTGGACACGTAAAATTAAAGAAATGTTTGTTAAAGGTGAATATGATAGGAATCATATTTTGGAGAATGAGAATGATTAAAGTACATCCAATTAACTGAATCAACAGAAAATAATAAGCAATGATCGTAAGTGGTAGATATATTATATCGACATTGAATAATTTCTATTGTTCATAACAAAAAAAAGTGATTCTAAATAAATAAAATCGATTTTATCATGTTTGAGTGGTGTCAATTAAAATAAATTTTGTTTTGAAGATTAATTTTAATTTGAAATTAAATTTTATAGTTTTTTACTTTAAATTTTATTTTTATATTTAATTATATTATTCGACTCACTTTTATACAAATATATTTAAAAAAATTAATTTACCTTCCATTCCCAATTAATTAAAATCAATTTTTTTAAATGAATTCATTCAAAATTCAAATTTTATCTCCACATAATAAATATATATAAGTGTTTTAAATGTCTTATAGATTATTGACACCAATTGGCAATTAAATCAGTTCTCTTGCTACTAATAGGTCTAGGAGTCAAATGATAAGAAACGATTGTCCAATTTTACGTTGAATTTAGGTTCAATAAGAGGAAAATTTTGTGTTACAACATCAAAAGCAAGGTGTAACACCTTACAATAAAATCATTCCTATGTTCACGTGTAGTCATGTCAATGGTCTTATCCCTTTATAATTAAATTTAATATTTGGAATATAATTAACTCCTCAACTATATTTATCTTTAAAAGAAAATCTAGCTTCTTCATCTTCATCATTGAGAATTGATTTAAAAAAAAAAAAATCAAAAACACCCTTTTATATTTTTTTTATCATTTGACCTATATAAATTATTTTTATATTAATTTAATTTTTTCTTCATATTTTTTATCATCTCGTCAACTATGTGTGTCATAGTTTAATTTTTTCGTCATTTATTTTGTTTATATTAATAGATTATTTTTAATCTATATCAAACATATTAAATTAATGATTTTAGCATTGTTAGCTTTGCAAATTTAAAAACATGAATATTTTAATTATTTTAATTTTATTAAATTTATAAATAATTAGTCATTTTATACTATTAAATTAAGTATATTTATGTTGTTATTGATTGATGTGTTCTTTTGATTTGTATGAATAAATTTTTTGAAGTAAAAGAACTTTATTTATGTTTTATTAATTGTATAGATATTTTTGGCAATTGTTATATATGGTAGTCAAAAGGAAAATTGCAAGTTAAATAATGTTAGTTAAAGCAAAGAGAGTCTTTTATTTTTTTATTTTTTGTAATTAGGATGCTGGATTAGCAAGCTAGAGAGTAAAGAAATGTAGACTCTCATTTGATTGTTAATGAATCAGGCAAGGACTAGATGACAGATTGGTCTGTGATATGCAATCATCAAAGGGTGATTGAAGCCCACAAGAGGCTAAAAGAGAGAGCATGTGGGCCATTTCTGTTTTTTTCTTCTTCCTTTCTTTTCTTTTCTTTTAAAGAATGATGAGTCTTGAGTTACTATATGGTTGATTTTAGATGTGTTGAGGACGTAAGAAAAAAGTTTTTAGAGAGATAAAAAAATTAAAGTAAAATTAAAGTTGAGATATATCTTTTAATTTTAATATAATAGTGTATATGATAGTATGTCTAGGTAAATAATAAGTTGTCGGATGAAAGTATAATTTTGTTGAAATTTTAAAGTATAACTGTTTATAAAATTATAATATTTTATTATGATTATGTCATTTTTACCGGAAAATTTTGAATTAATATTTAGTCTTAAATTAATCATACAAGTCACATTTAAATTATTTTATATTTAATTTATTCTTAAATAAAATAAATTTTTAATTTTACGCCAAAACACACATTTAATTAAAATTTAGAAACGGGGAGAAGGGCAAGGAGCTAAGAAATCTTACAATAATAGAGTCACTTTAACTCTACTTGATTTGACGACACAGTCACCAAACAGATATTCTAAGATAATCTTTGTCATGTATCAAGCAAATGAATCATACTAATTGGCAGACTTTTTTAGTATGTGAAAGACACATTTTGTTATTCCATGTGATGTTTGGTTTGTATTTTGGTATGAAAATGAAGGATGATTGACATAGAATGGACCCCTTTCCGGGTCTATTTGTAACCATTAAATTGAATTGTATTATTTTGTAATATTAGGCTGATTAGATTAAACTTAAACATGGAACATAAAACATTTTTTTTACAAATGGAGCATAAAACATGTTATTGACACACTATGACGTAAGTATCTATTTAAGTTGGCTAGCTCAAGTGGTTAAGAATTAGGGACTAACTATCCCTTAATTTAGGAATTTCAACTTATACCTGCAAGTAAGATCTTTATGCAGATTGTTTTACTTTGACCTTTGATTATGTGGTTGGAGAGAGTTTTTTCATAGGGATGAGATGGAGCAGTGTCTCGTGGAGATTTCGTCCTTGAATAATAATGTAATAAAATAATCTATATATATATATATTCAAGTATTTTATAAGTTATTTTATTTATCTTTTCATACGATATATATGAATAAATTTATTTTATATGTAATTTGTTTTATATAAAGAAAATTTAGAGTGAGGAGGACGATGTCTCACTCAAAAGTAAGAAAGACTTTAGAGTTTATTGAGTTTATTGAACATTTGCAAATAAATTAATATTTGTCTTTCTCTAATGACATTAGTGGGTACTAAATTTGCAACCTGCAAATGCAAATCTAATACATGTAATTTTACCACTAGCTTTAATCATTTGAGTTTTTATATGTGAACTAAGATTTGTAGGGAATGGTGACGAATAATTTTTTTTCTTCTGAAACAGAGAATGAGAGACATTTTAAATGACAAGGACGAAAAGTAGAAAAATAGAAGAGTACTTTCTTATTGTCATCTCTAGACTTAATCACTCCTCATACTATTAAAAATCTCACAGTAGATAATTTTAATGAGAGATCCACCTATAATCAAATATATGAGTCGACATTTGTTAATATTTTTTAATACAAGTCTATGTGTGATAAAAATTAAAAACCACATATTTAGGTTGAACGCACAGTAACAATTTCAATATATTATTATTGACATGTTTGATTATTAGGGAAAAGTTGTGTCTCACTTTAAATAGAGATTAGGTCAAAAGTTGTTTATAAATAATGGACATCCTTCTTGAATTAAAAGACCTATAACTTACATATCACTAGAATATATTTCTTAGATCCATGAGAAAAGCAGTCATACATTACATTAACTAAGATAATGTATGAAAAGAATTTATAAAGATTGAGCATCCATCATCACATCTTATAAGTTGGACTAAATTAAATCCAACATCTAGGTAGTAAGTAGCACCATAGGGTGCCTTGCCTCCCTTTGCAACCAAGTTGTTGAATGAAAAAAAAAAGTGTTTGATTTTACTGTAATAAAATTTTATTTTGATTGGATTGCTCTTAGTTGAAAATAAGTTAAATTGTATCTAAAACAATTTATGTTTTGATACATTAAAAAAAACATTTTTTAACAATTTATATTTGGATAATTTAGATTATAAATATTTAGTTTAATCGCAATTTTGATTTCTCTATTATTGTTAATTTACGGAATTAGTGTCCTATTTTAAAAGTCGACAGTTTTGGTATTTCTTTCAATTTTTGAACTCAAATAACGATTTGACACATTTTTAATCAGGTGATATAAAACAATATATATGCGTTAATTATTCATATGTCATTAATTAAATTAAAAATAAAATAAAAATTCAAAGTTGAAATCTAAGTTTTTACGACGTTTTATTTTATTTCAATTTTTCAAGTGTTAATCATTGTATCACGTTATTTAAAACATTACAAATCATTATTTTTTAGTTGAAAAAAAAAACAAAAAAAACAAAGTTATCGACTTTTGAAACAAGACCAATTCCGTGAATCGGGAACTAAAACTACAATTAAACTTAATTATTTTTATGTCTTCTAAAAAAAATAAAATTTACTTTTATGTGTATGTCAATAAATTTGAGAATCGATTATCTTACGGCAAAAGCTAGAAATACTAACTATATTAGGTTCTACATCAAGTATCAAAAGACTGAAATTGAATTATAGACAGTAGGGATATCTTTGTAAAATGGGGGCTTTACTTGTAACTTGTCGTGGACATAATTTTGGTTTGAATGGATCCAAGTGTAATAAACAATGGTACATGAATGATGAATAACAATTGGTAGGTAACAACATTTTGTTACTTAAGAGCAAATTGGTGTACATGTATGTCTGTCCTATTGCATTGTATGTACTATTTGGACAGAGAATGGGACCAGTCATTTTCATGAATCCTGACCAAACGAGCTTCTGCACAAAAGATCACTACAATCAGATGGCTCTATATAAGCATCTACAAATTGTGTCTCATTGTTAAAGGACATTTTGGTTATTTGTCTCATAGACCACAACTAGTCATGAGAGGTTCGAGAGGTGCAACATGGACCCCATCATTTCTTCCTCTTTTTTTCCCATTTTCATGTCTTCATTCTTTTTTACAGTTTTAGCCAGCTCATTTATTGTCTCAACTTCTTAGACCTTTAATGTCACTCAAAATAACATTTATTTTCTATTCTACTTCCTTAAGTTCAAGTATTTTAGATATAAAATCCTGAAAATTTAGCTTAGTGCATATTTTGAATTGCAATGAGTTTGAGAAATTTATGGTAGTACTGTAATTTTGCTTAAGTTTTAAAGTGTAATTTTGTCTATGTCATTATGAATCACTAATAATTCCGAGAAATTCATTAATAATCTAAACTTGTATTTAGTCTAATGTGACATAATCAATAAATACTATTATATTGTAGTCCCTTAAGTTAAAGAGTTTTGTTTGAATCAAATAAGCATTTAAAAATAATATCATAGATGATAATATAGAAAATTTAGTTTTAAAGAAAGGAGATAAATTAACATAGAAAAAGACAATACTTGATCACAGAATTAGATCAATTGTCTAAACATTTCCAACAATAGAATGGTTGTTGTAACTAGTTGTGTTTATGTTTTTCGATTTCACTCTATTCGCTAAGCAATGCTCGAGCATTTGTCAGTAAATATGAATTATACTCAATAATTGAGAACCAACATTTTTAGTGTGTTTAAAATAGCAGTGAATCAAAATCTTTGTGCTATAAAATGTTATTTCTTGTAGCTTTAAAATGGACGAGCAGTTGAGTGGATGGCCTCAAAACATGATTCCAAACACACTTTTTAAGCTTAAAGCATACTTAAAATATACAACTCCATTTAATTTAACATAATTATGTGCATTTGTCTCAAACATAGAATTGAGGATTGAAACATAACAAAACACACACTATATAATAAGAACATGAAGCTAAGCTCATTATCACTTAGCTACAAAAGCTATATAATAAATATATCATGTCAAAGGGACCAATTCTCATATATAGAGGTAGTAAGTAGCTTAGTAGGATAGCATCGAAGTTTTGAGGAGAGTTGATAACATGACAAGAAGAACACGTAAGCCTGACCAATTGACAAGCCATATTTCATTTCATAGATCAATGAATAACCGTGTTTGGCGGATCATGTCCATTTACTTTCACAGAAGTTAAGCCAGAAAACACACATGGAGAGGAACTAGCATATTCTCTTCATTAAGAATCTCACCTAGTCTTTTTACAAGATTTTTCGATCAATTCATTGTGTCATTAATGATTATTTTACGATCAATTTTTAAAATATTTAAATTTTATATTTTGAGGTTATTAGGTCAAATTCTTATCAATAAACTGACATGAGAATGCATTGGAATGCGGAAGAAAAAAAAACATAGTCAAAGGAGTATGGAAACAAATGCTTATGGAGATTAAAAAATAGATAAAACTTCACTCATAAATGAAGAGATAAAGAAAAATTTGAGGAAAATTATAGTTCAAGTAGTACAAGCTTAATGTCCCCAATTTCACTATTCATCTTACCCCCTTCTAATATTTTTTTTTTCTTCTCCCAATCATCACTCACTCACTACTTTCCTTATAGATAAACAAAGACTATTCAAGTTGAAAAAGGGAAATAAATATTCAAAAATTAGAAAGATAAAAACAAAAACAATAATAATAATAAGAATAATAATAACAATAATAATAATAATACTAGTTGAAAATCCCAACAAAATGATAATGTTGAAGAAGCCTATTAGCTTCCCTAAGACCACTGAAGTAAGCTCCATGAGTTGTTGAATAATGAGTTCTATGAGTTGCTTCACCTGCAAACAAAATCTGAAGTGGAAAATTGCTATCTTTTTTCATCATTGGTAATGGTTCAGCCATTGTATCCAAATCTTCACCACTTGAACCAACTTTAACATAACTATATGACCCTAAAAACAAAGGGTCAGTACCCCATTTACTCTTCAACACTTTACTAAACAAAGAACCATTCTTTTTCTGTTGCAACTGAGGTAAAAAGCTTGAGATAGTTGATGAAACACCATTGATTATCTCTTCATCATTGAGTGATTCAAGTGCTAGTGCTTCTTCACCAGCAAACCAAGACAATAGGACACTTGAATTGTTGTAAATAGGAAAAAGGGTTGCTGTTCTTCTCATCCACCAAGGTATAATTTTCTTTTCATTTTTTTGAGTTGAATGAAAAACCATTTCCAAAAAAGGGAACCCTTTTGAGTATTTTTCATTTGTTGTTGGACTTAATTGCATAAACAGCTTGTTAACAACACCAAAACCAAGCCTTGAAATTGCTTCAACTTTTGAATTTGGAAGAGGTGGACAGAAAAACATACCTGAATTACCATCACCATCACCATCACCATCATCATGATTACAAATTGAAGCTTTTAACACACCAAGTGAAACAGTAACAATGACATGATCAGCATACATAACAGATCCATCACAGAAATGTATCTTCACAGGCCTAAAACAACAACCATTCTTTTCATCATCATCATCATCAACAACATCATCATCATCACTTTTCCATTCAATTCTTTTAACTTTTCTACCTAACTGAATTAAACCAGGTGGTAAAACAGAAGCTATATACTCAATTATACTCAAGTAACCTTTAGCAATAGTGATTTCTTCACCTGGAAACATTCTATACTCACTTTCAGCTTCATAATCAAGAAACTCCAAATCACCAGCTGATGTATAAGTCCTCTGAGTATTCTCATGCATTGCAAAGATTGCGTCTTCAAGTAACTTCCTATTCCAATTCTCACCATACCCTTTTACCTCTTCTTCATCTTTCACTGATTCAAAGTAAGCATCAAGTCCGTTTCTCAGAAAAGAACCAATACTAAGATTCTTAGAACCAAAGTTTGAAGCTTTAGCAGCCATGTTATAGTAACTAAAAAGTTCACATTTTTTTGAAGTTTCTTCATTGAGTTTCCCTTGTGAATAGTCCATGAGACTCTTGAAAAGCTTTGTGACAGGATCAACAATGGAAGGTTGAAGGTGAAAACCACCTTCAGCTATTGTTATGATGGATTCATCATTGTTGTTACCATCCATGCACTCCCAAGGTTGTTGAGAGTGAAGTGAATTAGTTTGTTGAGCTATTTTGTGAATTGGGCTGTTACCAATTCCATGGATCCATGTTGCTCCCATCTCAATCTTGTCACCACCAAACTCTGAAGTGTTGATTCTACCACCTACCCTTGTTCCACCTTCAACAACACAAAGCTCAAAAAGATCCTTTGATGAAGTTGAAGTGTAGAGCTTGTTTGCTGCTGTTAGTCCTGCCATGCCAGCTCCAATTATCACAATCCTTGGTTTCTTCACCACCATTGTTGTGTTTGCTTTGTTTTTAGATAACTTGGCTTTGCTTCAGTCTCTCTATCTCAATACACATGAAAGGTTGAACCAAAAAACATAGATAAAAAAGAAGAAGAAAAAGAAAGAGTGTTTGTGAAGGTGAGATTTGAGTTACTGACAATGAATTTATAACTGGAATGGCCTTTTTTTATTGCACCTTATAATTATTATTATATTTTGGGGTGAAGTGTGAGGCCAACTTGCTCTTTTAATGTAAATAATTATGATATAATGATAAGTAGGACAAAAATATTAAATACTGTAAGCAGGAAAATATGAAACACTGTTCAAACTTCCCTACTTATTATAACAGTAAAACTAAAGAAGCACATACTAGTTTCAAATAATTCATGTTTCTGAGGAAAAAAGTGACAATCAACTTTAATTTCATGATGAATTCAAGTAAATTGGATTCTCAAATAGAAGTAGTATAATCATAGAACATCAATCCCAATTCTAAGATACAAAAAATGCAACAGAAAAGAACAAATTATATTTGATTACGAAGTTAGGTCAATAGTGTACGACTCCGATTGATAATATATGTTTCAAATATTAAGGTTTACGCTGTCTAACTTGTATTCAAATACTATGGTTACAACATTACTCCTAAACTGTATTGTAGAGACTTTGCTATCACTCAAACGACTTATCCACGTACGACTAACTATGAGTTATACTCAATTATCTCCACCTTGGTGAATATCCTACTCACATACAAATCCTATTTAATACAGAGAAACATGTAACAAGTTCAAACAATCACTTGTGTAGTTAATCTATTGAAGTTAATTTAAAGTATATAGGAATGAACGAACTTGTACCATTCCATTAGAGACGGTTTTAAATCACATAGAGACCACTTCAATTTATAAACTAGTTTTCCTTGTTTAGTATCATTGAAACTCTCTTGTTGCTCCATTTAAATTTATTCATCTAGAGTATCGTGAAGAAAATGTTATATTCTCATTCATGTGCTCTATATGCATGCATTTACTAGAATTATGTTTGACAACCAAAGAGAAAATCTCATCATAGTCAATTCTATTATTATTTTTGTAATTGTCGGTTTCCTTTTATATAGTCACTTACAATTGAAAGCCATTTTTTCTTTAGGAAGCAGAACAAGCTCTCATGTTTTATTTTTCTTCAAGAACTCCATCTTCAACACCATAGCATTCATTCAGTTGTCTTTCTCTTAACTAGTTATAGTCTCTCAAAAAGTGGGTGTCCCCAGAACTAGTAAGAAGCGCATAAGCTGTCAAATCTTCATACCCGCATCTTTCTGGTGGCTTCATAAGACGACGCTCTATGTCACCTATAAGAGAATAATGATGTACACCACCTGAATTTACCGGTACAAAATCAAGTTCAGTATCAGGGTCTAGTTTAGGTTCTACTCGTGTATAGCTCAATAGTAGTAGCCTAATATCCACCCGAATCACTTTAGAGATAAAAGTTTCTCCTTATGATGGTGATACTTTCGATTCATCTTACTGCTTCCTTATGAATTCTCATCAAATATAACATTCGTACTAATCACCACCTTCTTTATAATTAGATATCATAATTTGAAATTTTTCACATCGTTTATATAATTAATGAAAACTAGACCGTCATTGGATACGCACATAAGTTGAACATCTAAAAATTCTTAAATTGACTAGATCAATGGAGTTACTTGTATATACTTTCTTTGCAATGTTCTCCTCCAATGAAGAATTTGGTGACTTGTTGATAGGATAGAACATCATGTTGATTTCCTCTACCCAGAAATTAGAGATGTTCGCAGATAAAATTACATGTGGTTCGGTTCGATTTAGATGACAAGGTTTAAAAAATTATGATCCAACCCAAATTCAAGCATTTTAATTTAGATCGATTTTTGGATATTCAAATTACAATTGTTAAAAAACATATTAAATATTAATATTATAACAACATAGCAAAGTAGTAGGTTTGATGCAAAATATAACATAAAATATACTTCAATTTAACATTATGGAATAACAATTATTGATTATATTTTAAATAACATCAAAATACATTAAATTAAACTAATAAAAATTATGAGGGAAAAAATTTAAAACCAACAAATAATATATCATATTAATAAAAAATAAATAAGTATTACAATTTATAATTGTGATTTGGTTTGATTTTGAAAAAGAAATCTGAAATATGATCCATGTCGTTTTCAAAAACCAACATCCAAAAGTATTTAGTTTTATATGGTTTTTAATAGAGTCTAACATTCAATACATCTTACTCTTTCAATTAGAAATTTATTTATTCTTTTTTATACATCGTTATATTGTGGTGTCTTTCAACTGAAAAATATCTATGAGTATCATGTTCTATTAAAAAAAAATTGGAAATTTGAATTAAGTGTACTTTGTCCATTTTTCTGTCTTCAAATACTTAGATTTTTTTACTTATCTAATTTTTTATCTTTGCCTTCCACATCTTAAACTTGGAAATGATTTCAAATTTTTGTTTATGCAAATACACCCAAACATTGTATGAAAAATCATCATTAACAATAACAAAACAAGATGTTAACAATAATAATATATTAGTAAGTATAAAATAACAATAATATATAATTTAAAAGTAATGTTATAGTTGTTTTAGAGTAGAATATACTCGAGTGTATTTGTGTCTAAAGTTAAATATATTTTTGAATAATTATATATATACTTGGTTTACTTTAGTATAAAGGAAAAAGTAAAACATTATTGACTTAAATAATTCATGTAAAATATATTGAAATATGAGACTATTCATAAGATTTTACAACTTTAGAGATGCAATTCTTGTCTTTAATATTTTTTAAATGTGAAATTGGTTTATATAAGCTTTTTGGTTTCATTGAAGTGTTTATCTAATAATATATTTGTTTAATAGTTATGTATTTTTTTATAGTTAAAGTTTTACATTTATAAATAATATGTTCTTCATTTTATATAATTTATATTAGTTTTGAAACATTAACTTTATAAATTTTATGCATTTTTTTTATGTTTTTAATTTTATATGTTCATCATAATTTTATCAATCTCACCGTCAACTTAAGCATGCACTAAATGATATTATATGTCTTACGGTTTATTATAACATTCATTCGTGTGTGGTAATGTGTTAAAATTAATGTTCATAATAACATTTAAAATATTGAAAGCAAAATAGAAATTTCTTAAGATTCAAAAACCTTAAATAATAATAATGTTTTATACATAATAAAATGTTAGTAACACAAAATTATCAAGCAAAATAAAAATTGAATACATAACGTAACCAAATTATATAGTTATGGTATTTTAGATGGAGAAGGGTTTCAATTACTTTAACTATTGTTTTGTCTTATTAATTATAATTTATAATGAAATTTTTAAATAATTCTTTGACCCAATCAATAAATTCAAGAGTGGGTTGTAAAAAATTATAAGCAAGAAAAATTTGTGGATGTTTAAGATATCATAAGTTTCGAGGGAATAGTGAAATAGTTAAATGTTATTCATTTTCAAATATTTAATTTTTTTTTTTGTTCGAATATGATTTGTATTTTTTTAATTATAAAAAAAAATGTTATGAGAGACACATTCAACATTATAGGGAAAAAACTTACCTCCTATGCAATAATAGTTATATATGATTTTAATAATAATTGACAATAGATGAATAATTTTATCGAAGTATATGTGAATTGATAATGTGTTGCATAAATAGGTGTAGCTTGGTTGCATTTGATAATATCGTTATCATTGTTTGAATTGAGAATGTGCAATCGAGTGGTTGAAAAAGAGAAGCTAGATCTTGATATGTGTATGTAGTCGAATTTGCATTGTGATGCTTTGAAGATATTTGATTATTTGTTCTTTTTTGCATGAGTTATTGAAATGAATATTTTAATGAGTAATTAGAGTCTTTAAGTGTATTGATGAGTTATTGAGTGATAAATTAAAACTGAAATTGCATAATGTATAAAATAATTGTACTTGAATGAACACTTGAAAATGTTTGTATTACATATTGGAGAAACAAAATAAAATGGAAGTAGAAGATGAAAAATATAGTATGCTTTCGACATCAGAATTTTTGTGAGTTGGCAAATATTATAGGATGTGACATAGATGAAAATGAGTTATCGCAAATAGAATTTAGGGTTTTATTTTAATAGATTATAATATATACTCTTGAATCATCCATAAGCCATTTAGGGCTCTTTTGTAGGTCTTCACATAGTCTAGGATTCCCATAATTTTATGCTTATTGAATTTAAAACGAACACGATATTGTATCTCAAGTACATAATACTTGCACAAACTCAACTGGAAATTTTGAATGCCTTTCAACATATTCTTCTCGTGAAGTTTTGTCATATTTCGCTCACTGAGATGACCCAAACACATGTGTCAAAGTTTTGATGCATGATTATCATACTTAACTTTCGCAGCATCAGCATCATCCATAATAGTACTTTTCAATTGTTTGTAGATGTTACCTGCAATTTTCTATGTTCTCATCACTATTAAGGCATCCTTTGAAGCCTTTACAATATCCATATATCCATTAGACTTGTAGGAGAAACTATTTTCTAATACACTAAAAAGAGAAATTAATTTTTTTTCTCAACTTTAAAATATATCTTACATCAATCAACTTTCACACGCCACCATCGCTCATGGAAACTTTAAGTTTTCTCATTCTAGTAATAGCACATGTTTTATCACCATCTAAATAAACAAATTTAAAATTGTTTGACCTAAATGTGATGAACCAGTTTTGGTGTACATCATGTGGTAATAACATCTTGAGTCAAGAATCCATACTTTTTTACAGTTGTTGGATGAAAAACAAAGTATATCTCTTTTACTATCATAACTAGAATCATCAGTTTGAACAACATTTGTAGAATTGAATAAGTCATGTTTGTTTGGACAATTCCTCTTTCAATGTTAGATCTATTGTCAACAAAAGCACTATGTTTTTTTTTTTCCTATTCTTGGATTTAGAATTTTTTTTCCAAAATTTCTATACTTTTACTCCTCCCGCATTCTTGGACTCCCTTCACATACAAAACTTCACCTTGAGATCATTCTTCTACATTTTGTTTCGTTTGACAATGATACAAAAGTGGAGTGGTAGTACCATCTAGGTTGATACTATTTTTTTTTCCAGTAAGAGCGATCATCAAGTGGTTGTAAGAACTTGACAATAAGCACACAAATAAATTATCTTTATTAGTAACCTCTACCCAAAGCCTCATAAGGTCAGTGATTATTTTGTTGAATGTATTGATGTGTTGTTGCAAATCAAATTTCTTTTATCTTCAATCCATATAGTTGTTATTTTGTGAATATTTTCTTTGTTAGTGTCTTTGACATATATTGACTCTCCATTTATCCCAAATTTCCTTAGGAGACTTCAAGTCCAAAATTTGATACATCACCTCGTTTGATACACAAAGACATGTTGTTCATGTTGCCTTCTCCTTAAGTTCTATCCAATCAACATCCTATATGTCAGTTGATTTAGTTTCATGCAACACATTTTGAAAACCATGTTGTTCCTACAAATCATCAACTCTCCTTTGTCATAATTTGAAATTGAATGTTGTAAAATACTTATGTTTTTTATGAAGACAAATACCAAGGAAAGGGATCGAGTTGCAAGCTCAAAAAGAAGTCAACTACGTTCAATATGCTAGAAGTCTTATAATTTAAGGTACTTGATGTAATCTAATATTGTTATATTTCAAATGCACGTGAGAACCTTCCATTTTAGCATATGCATCAAAAGAATTTTCAAAGTGTCAAAATGCATGACAATGTTTGAAAATCAATTTTTTGACAAAACTCAAAGTTGTATTCGACTACAACATGTTGTAACCGAATACAAACACAAGTCAATAGCTAAAACTGCACTTTTGTATTTGACTACAACATGGTGTATCCGAATACAAAATCAAGTCAGTTGCAAAATTCAATCATTTGTATTCGACTACAAGGTGTTGTATTCGAATGCAAGGTTAAAATTTTCAAATAAAACTGAATGTTACAAAAGTGTGATCAACAATGATTGAAGGCAGCTACAACGATAAAAAAAAAATTGATAATTAAAGATGGTAGTCGAAATGTGATCAACAATGATTGGAGTTGTGGACAGTAGGTAGTGGTGTCAATGGTGTGAGATTTTGGAGGTATGTGGTATGTGGTGATAGTGGCGAATATCAAATATGGTGGCGGATGTTATCAAAGATGGGTGTTCGGGTTGAATATAGTGGTCAAAAGGGGATGGATGATGATGATAGAGGTGGTCAGAGAGATGATAGTTATATGGGAGATGATGGTTGTAGGTGGGTGGTGGTCATTAGTTATTGGAGTGGCGCTTATGTTCTACTATTGATGCTAACATGATAAATTTAAAACAAAAACTAGAATTACAAATTTATTTTTTTTGAGTTTTTTTTACTCAAAATATTGAGTTTTAAAAAAAACTATTCTAAACTTAAATAAATAATAACTCCCCCCTCTCCCACCATCTCTCTTAGATGCGCGTATCTGTACTAACAAATATTTCACAAATCTTGTCACTAATAATTTAAGCGTATTAATTTGAAAATTTTAGTAATTTAATTAATATTTACTTATTTTTCAAAGTATTAGACTACAGAGGTCAATACAAATTTAGTTACAAATATTACACAGTTTGATATGCAACTGATATGTAGCCTAAAGCAAATACCTTACTTGTCTAGCATAGCCTTAATCACAATCAATCAAGTATCCACTTAAAGAACAAAGGAAAATGTGTGCAATTAAAATTTTATAAAAATATCTAATAATTAAAATTTAATAAATAATCAATATTCTAATTAAACCTTCAACAAAAAACTAAAGGTTGACGCACGATAATTGATTGCAATTTTTTTTCTCCCTATTTAACTAGTTCTCCTATTGAACTAAGACACTATATTAAGTATAACAATATTGAATATTATTATAATTAATTGATGAATTAAAATTATAATATATTAAAACTATTACAAATTGACATATTCATTCGTAAAATATAAATAAAAATCCATATTAAATAACATATATACAAAAATGCACATATATTAAATAAAAAAATATTTACATATTTTCAAATATAAAAATAAACATTTTTAAAAGATAGACAATAAATATACTAACATATTTTAAATTTCAAACACACATTTCCACTCCTTTAGTGCCACATCTCACATTCCTACGCCTAAGTCATTTCATTTTCTAATTTTTTTACAGGGAACTGTTATAATATATTATAGTTACGTGAGAGTTTTTTTTTTTCCTTAGGATTTGAATTCTAAACCTTTTACTCAATCACTCATACTCATTTAATTTTTAACTCAAATCAGTTGAATTATCCAAATCCACTTAAGTCATCTTATAAATTAATACACAAATTCACGCTTAATATACTAATAACACACCCTTTATACTCACTTTTTATCTTTTAGCCTTAGACATCTCAACTACATACAATTAAGTCAGAATTAAGGGAGAGAAATCTCACTTAAAAATTAAAGTGGAAAATACTAACAAGTGTCCTTGAGGAACTTATTAATAAATTTTTAAAGATTATGTAATTCAAACTTTTAAAATTATAAAAATAAATAAATTTTTTCACACAATATTTTTTATTTATTTTAACAAATTTTCTAGCATGATCTAAAATGAGAAATTCAAACAATTAATGACCCAATTGAAGGATACCCCACAACCATAAATGCCCACGAGTAAATTCACAGACACTCACACTGAGCTACAAGACTAGTGATGATGACAATAACCTAGACCAGGTTTACGAGAGGAGAAAGAAACAAGCGAAGGTAACAACAAAGAAAATAAAATGGTTGACAGTGCCTTTCACCAACCTCACATGTAAATTGAGTTCATATGACTCCCCACCAAAACAAGTCAACGGTCCTGATCAACCGATGGGCTGTCCTTTGGAGGAGACCATACAAATCTAACCATTATAATCTAAATGTTGCATACCACCACTACATTTCCTTCATACTACTATATACTTTAATTTATAGGGTATCCCTTTTCACTTGTGTGCTTTTTTAGCAGCCATGTTGGAGCTTCCATTATCACTTTTTTTCTAAATATTTGTTTTCTTTGGACTAGGATCCCTTATTTTATTTTTATGGAAGGAAAAGGTAGAGTTAATTTTGTATATCTTTCTTATATTATTATCTATCTTATCTTCCCTATAATTTCTCTAATTTTTTTTTTCTCTCATAGGCCTAATACCTTATGAAATATGGCATGTGAAGTTGAGTTTGTATATAGATAAAAAAAAAATTATCAAAATTATTTAAAAAAAATTAAATTCAAATATTATGTGTTTCTAAATTATTTTCTTTTTTTACATTTTATATATAAAATAGTTAATACAATAATTTTTTATTATTTATACTGTATATAAAAAGAATATTAGATTTCATATAATTTTTTTTTCAATTAAACTATTTTATTAACAATTGAATTTTTTTGTAAGAAAAATTAGAGAAAAAATATACATCTATTTTTTATTAAATAAAATTGAAAAAAATAAAATTATTATTAATTCTATAACACTAATAATTATTTTACAACGATCTCATTCGAAATTTAAATCATGTCCATTACAGTGTGTTAATGATTAGAAATAATCCAATATCTAATCATAATAATATTGAATCAAATATCTTAAGATGGTTGATATTTACGGTCAACGGGTTGCAGATTTTACACTCGTGTGAAGTGTACTCCATCCAGTAAGCAGCATCAATGTGGTGTCTTGTGATATTTACATTAATTATTTCAGTTCCCTGATTATTGTATCTAAAACAAAGGTAAACGATTATTTTATTTTGTTGAAAGTGTAATATGTTGTTATTTTAGTTTTTGTTTAAGAAAAAAATTTAAATTAATTATTAAATAATTAAAATTACTCGTAATAGTTTTTGTCGTTAAGTAGACCATTAATTTTGTGAATTTGTTGATATAATAATTATGTGTCTCTTTTTTAATGTGCAACTAATTTAACAAAAGACTAAGATATTATTTGAATTAAAATATTATTTTAATCTTTATAAAATTTTAATATTTTAATTTTAGCCACGGTAAAATAAAAATACAATCTTTAGTCCTACTAAATTATTTAGCAAAAAACTTTAAACTTTATTGAAATGAACCATATTTAATTATCTTTCAATCTAAAAAAATTT